>CAHIKZ030000433.1:455000-772500 GCA_903632075.3 Acanthosepion pharaonis | reverse complement strand
CCACAAGCATGCTTGCAGAAACCTAAATGCTTATTGAAAGAATTAATGCACATATAATGGTCTGACAATAATATCATTAAACCTGTTTATAAAATCAACCATATGACATAATAATGATGTTGACATTCCACACTGCTTCAAACAAAAGGGTTAGGAAGGAAGCCCTCCTCAAGACTGAAAAGAGCATTAGAAGTTACTGGACTTCATAAATATATTTTCCTGAAAATTTTTTTTAATAGAATAATTTTATAAATTGCAACCAAAAGAAGCTCTTGCTGCTTAGTCAGTGAATTTTGAATGTTTCCTTATAAGGAAACTACTAATATTATCATTGCCATTACAATACTTGTTTATTTATTAAATATAGATTATCAGCAAGTATATTTGTAGGCAATGGTAAAATTAGCTGTTTCTAGACAAGAAATATTTGGCATTCATTGACCAAACAGTGTTATTGTCAGCTGAAATTTATAAAAGCTTTTTATTAACAGTTTTTCTGGAAATTAGAATCAATTATTATTGGTGTTTTATGATAATTCATTTACTTTAACCTGATAACCAGTGAAAATTTGATATAACATACACCAAATTAATATATGCTTTCCAGAATAAATGATTATTAAAATTCATTGGTTTCTTGCAGCTCATACAAACCTGATTGCATTGTAATATGGATGCTAAACAGTTTCTAGAAATTCAGTTTTCTTTGTGTAAAATGTAAAATTCTTTTCAATATTACAATTTACTTTTTTATATTATCTTTATTTTTTCCCTTTAGTATTTATATCCCCAAACTAGTAGACAAATATTATGATTTAAAACATATGCTGAATGAAGTGAAAAATTGTTACTCAGTATTTTCTAGATAACACCCCATTGGCATTTGTTAATTTTCATATGGATATCCTATTCTTTTATCATTATTGTGTTTTCATTTGCTTGTCATTTAGTTTTATGATGATCTGTGTTGTAACTGAATCATTATTTGATCAATTACTGGTAGAAGTGGATAGAAATGTTAAATCAGTGATTAAGTTTGGAATTAAGTAGTCATATGCTTACAATTCAATAATCTGCCATATCATAGACTTATAGCCATATCACATTGAAACATTGGTTCCTGTATGATCACCAAAGTTAAGCAACTTCAAGCCTGGTTAGTACCTATTTGGGTTACTGCTTTGGAATACCAGGTGCTGTAAGCTTGGATATGCAGGAGGTGTAATCGATAATGGCTCAGAATTGTTAATCAGAGAGCCAAGTACCAATTCTAGTTGGGTTCATTATATTCACTTACAAGCAAATACCCTTGGTATGAATTCACCTCTTCTCCATCCAGTTATGGGTTAATTAGTAAGATTTGTATCACTAAATCATTATTATCTCAAAAAAATATTAGAATCTAAAAAAAAAAACTATTTTCTGGTTTTAAATAACCTGCAAAGGGTTTATAAGCCATAGAAAATGAATCAATCACTCAATCAGCCCAATCATGTATCTTTTAATGTAACTATTTCTTTTCTAGTCAGAAAGGTTTGAGACCTTAATACCAGGCAAGTATAGTTAAAGAAATCTTTTTATTCTCTTTTAATCAAAATTGACATTTTAAATATTGATTACAATATCTAAAAAGAAAGATTATGAGTTGTACTTTATTATTCATTACTTGGATTGGCAACTTTAATCTTTTCTTGCAATTATGCTAAACAAAGAAGGTTTATGCTGGGAAGCAATTAGAATGTTATAAAGTACTAACAGTTTTAAGAATCTATTTTAGATATTTATTAAATACTAATTTACTTAGGTTGTCAAAAATGATGGCATATTTTTTTATGTCAATCACCAGTCATCAACAAGGCATTAGGTGGCCAAAACTTCTCAATGGAAAAGTCAGTGGATCACTCCTTGTTGTGCATCAGGCTTCACAGCCACATTAGTCAGAGTATGCATTCCCAACTCCATTCACTATTATTAAGTTCTTCACATGACAATCTTTAAATGTATTTCTGCCAATTATTATTGTTGTACTCTGTTCTTTCATGGATTCAGCCTTTTCACCTGCTTGATGCTTAAACCACTGATTTGTGAAACCAACTCACAAAAAGATGTTTCCTTGATCACTACTATCTTAACCTGTTCCAATCTAAGGTTAACCATTATCTTCCCTACATGTCCCCATAAACCATGCCTCTCACTTTGTAACCCCCTACCTCAAGTGTCTCTTGGGCCTTGTACAGGGTGAACAGGTGATTATTGTAAAAAAACAAAACAAAAATAGACTCTGGCTGGGTGTTTTTCCAATCATTCTAATCTTGACCAGGGTTAACTATTATCTTTCATGCATAACACGTGAACTCCATTTCTTGGCTTTTCTTATACAACACCACATAGTAACCCTCTATCTATAGTGGCTTTTGGGCCTTGTACTGGGTGAACATTAGTATTAGAAAAATCAGAAACACTGCCTATCACTTGATGTAGCCAATGCAAGGGAGATAACTCTAATAGAGACAAAAGTTACAGACAAAAAGTATGTGGCATATCATATAGATTATATTTCTGGTCCATTTCACTAATTCTTTTTACATTTCCTTATATTTATTCTGTTTTCTTGATTTATGGCTATTTATCCTAAATAAAACACGAGGTACTGTAGATACATTACATCTGTTAAGAAAATCTCATATTCTCTAGTACAGACTTTATTCAACCACTATTTCTACTGTGATTTTTTTTATAGTTATGGAATACATATGATCTGTTTGATAGTAAATAAGCAAATTTCATAAACAGAGAATTGTAGACTGAAGGTACATAATACTACTTTTCTGGCACATTTGTTAAATAATCCTGTGTTCTAAGGATTTTACAAACATTTCAGTTTTTTTTCACACTTTCTTTTGTTTTTTTTTTTTTTTAACTTTACCAGATATTTTGCTAGAATGTCCCTTTATAAGGAAACAGCATTAACATTAGCTTTTTGTTGCTTTTTATCATACTTTTCTTTTATTAGCTGATCTGTTCTTTATTGGATTTCAGAAAAAAGAAAAATATTTGGACAAAAAGAAAATATTAGTATTAAAATATGTGAAACAATGAAAATAGTTTCTCTCAGGTAATTTACAGTTTTATTATTACTACTCTCTCGATCTTCTGGGATGTGAGGATGGATAACAGCTAGGAATGAGAAATCAAAGTGCCAAGTTCAAATTTCAGTCAGGTTTGTTACATTCATTTATATCCAAATACTTTTGGGAAAGGTATGAATCCATCTCCTCTCCAGCTATGGATTAAATAGTAGGACTGGAAAAACTATTATTCTCAAAATATTAATGCAGTATTCCCTCACAAAAAAGAATTGTTCTTACAATCCTAAATATGTTTTAGGTTAACTATCTGAAAAAAAATCAATCTCAGTTTTTCAATTTTTATCTTCTCACATTTTTTAATTCACTGTTTAAAGATTAAATGTTGTTCAAGTAAAATGTCTTTTTCTTTATGACTAATCAACAGGATTATTGGTACTAGTTTTAATTGTATTAGATTGCTAAGGTATTTCACAAACAGTAGAGGAATTTCTCAAAGTTCTAGACATAGAATGTCTACAAAACTTTTTCAGCTCAAGGTATATGTATGGCAAATCTTGATAATCCCAAATATCAGTTTTACTTGCATCAAATTATTGATAATGTGAGGAAAAGTATAATGGTAATGATGAAATTAGCTGTGTTGTTATAAGGAAAAATTTGGTGTTGATTGACTGAATAGTTAGCATTACAGTCAATAGAAATTTTTTTAAATCTTTCACTTTGGTCTTCAGAAAAACTGGTTTCTCATGTTCACTATTATCACTCTTTCTAGTATTGATGGGAGTTTCCTTCCTAAACTTTTTTTAAGATAGTGTAGAAAGTCAACATCTAGATTGTATTATCTTCCCTTCATGGGCTATCCATTTTAGTTATTGCCACTGTTGGAAGTTTTTAGATGATGTAATTTCTGTTATTTGGTAAAGTTCTTTGTTTTTGTTGTTCTATGAGATTCAACAAATAACAGTCATATACCTTACTCACAGAGTTCATTCACTGAAATACTGTTTTAATTATTGATCTGAGAAAATGGTATACCTTATAATTAATACATTTTTGAATGTTGCATGTCATGAATGATATCCATATGAGAGTTTAAATCTGATGAGGATTTTTAAGAATATGACTCGGGTTTATGTTTTCATTTTGCCACATTTTGCAGCATTGGACAAAACTGCCTCGAGCACAATCTATTTTGTGTTACATGTCTACTGTATTAGTTAAAGGTTAACTTCAGTACAACCAAATCAATACTTTAAATCCACCAGTATTCATATCATCAAATTCTAGTGTTGTGAATTCAAGACATTGGACACACATCCACATGGATTATAATTGAAACTGGATGAGGAAAATAGTAATAGGTTATAGCAGCTAATCCATATATGATGAGCCATGAAAGAATGCAGTAGTTTAACTGCACTCACTCCACAAAATCTCCAAATTTGTAAATTAGGTGTTGCATTCACAAAGGAATAATAACAATCTTTTTTATGCATATATGACTTTGATTTCTCAGAAGTTGACACATAGATAGCTGAACGCCATTATCACAGGTAATGAAAAGTGGTATTTATCAGAACATCAACACAACATACAAGCACAACTTAACAGAATACTATAAGCATACAAAAATCAGAGTTGTGTCATAAAAAGGTTATGATTTGCTGTCAGTGTGATGTGAAATGTATTGTATACTGGGAAAAATCAAACTACACTAGGTTTTAATGAATCATCTGTGCAATGTGTGGCCCAATGCCGTTATACAAGAGGCAAATTTATTATACAATTGCGGGCATTTTTGCATCAACCATGCTCTGTAC
Source organism: Acanthosepion pharaonis (assembly GCA_903632075.3). Classification (NCBI taxonomy): domain Eukaryota; kingdom Metazoa; phylum Mollusca; class Cephalopoda; order Sepiida; family Sepiidae; genus Acanthosepion; species Acanthosepion pharaonis. Next base: position 767,591 of record CAHIKZ030000433.1, on the reverse strand, counting down.
CTGCAGGCAATACTCTTTTTAGTGGTAACCTTGTTTAGTTCAAGCTGTTACAATTAAACAGTTAAAACAACCTGATATTTTTCTACTTTTGCTTGTATTAGAAAAGATAAATCTCAACACTCAAACATTTTTCCATGTTAAGTGTTTACAAAGCAAATGCAATTTCATTTTCTTATCAGTTTATGTAATCTTACAACCATAAATTATGATATTTTAATTCCTTTCTTGTTTAGGAGAGTTCATTCTTTTACTCTAGTCTATACAAGAAATTCTTTTACTCATCAAATCATTAGTTTTCATCTGCAACAGCAGTTGGAAACAAAAGAATGTTTCTTGCAAACATATTCAGTGTTCTGCTATGAGTAGACAACACCTACATACCTTGGTTTGGTGGATCTGTCCTGGTGATATAATCTATAAGTATTCATTTTGTTTTGTTTGTTTTTTGTTTTTTTTTGTTTTTGTCAGCCATGAAGCTTAAAATGTGTTGAGTCATGAAAACACTATATTATTACAAGAAAAGTAAATGCATAATAAAAATGTAAAACTGTCCTGTTTTGAGGCTTGAAAATTATGGTAAGTTTAGCCATATGACTAAATAAAATTAGATTGTTTTTCATGGCTTATGTTGCTGGTTTCATGAATTTGATTTGGCAAGATTTGATTTTCATTAAAAATGACTATAGAATATTTGTTGTTTTTATTTTAGTATTTAATTTTTAAGATATAACCATTTCCTAAGTTTAACTTAGTCTAACAAAATTACAAAGGTGGGATGCCCAGTGAAGTTTGAACTGGCTACACTATTTGTCTGTGACACAAACTCACTTAACTTTGCTCAGTAGTGAAGTGTTGAAACAGTGGTTTCCATACAATCACCAAATTTAAGCAACATTGAGACTGGTCAGTACCTAGATGACTACTTGCGAATATAAGCTGCTGTAAGCTTGGATGTGCATGTGGGTGTAATGGATAAATGGCTTGGCATTGTTAACCAGAGAGCTGATGCACAAATACCCTGGGGGCTGTGAGTTAATTAGTAAGACTTGTATCACTAAACCGTTATTATTACCAAAAATAAAATGAAATTGTGTACAGAATATTTAGATTTCAGTATTAAATATCCCATAGAAGTTGAAATGAAACTAAAAAAAAAACAAAAAAAAACAACCAAATATTTACTAAATTTAGCTTAGCCTGCACAAATCCACAACAATAAACTACCCTTTTAACATCAAATCTACTACAATGATGTATTGGCCTGTGAGATATGCATTACTCTACAATTTAAGCATTTGACATTTGAAGAGATAACAGCAAATGCAAACTTATATATAAGAACTAATTAGAACTCTTATATAGAAATTGATTTATTTTTAAACCTTTGCTAATTTATAACTATTGAACATTGCTTATATCTTTTAGCTATAGCAACATGAACTTTGTTTCATTTTAACATTTTATGCTCCTTTAATATTTTTTAAAGTTTTTTTTAATATTTTTCTATTTAAAATTTTTGTCTTTTACATCTATATAGCAGCTTAGTAGTATTAGATAAATTCTCTTGCAAAAGAAATGCATGTTGTGTATAAAACAACATTGTGAAATTTCAAGAAATTCAATTGTTAACCTTTAGCATTTTGTAGGTGACTATTTTTGCCAAGCAAAATGTTAGTCATGCCAATGTTAAATTTGATTTTCTTGTTTGTGTAATCATATCCTCCTATGGCAACACCTAAAACAATTTTGATTGAAAGCCAGGCTACTGCAATTTCAAATATATAGAACACTATATTTTGATGGGATTCCATATACAGGAAGTAATATTTATAAATAATGCAGAGTGCTAAATGTTAAAATAATTTAAACCTGATACTTTGACTTCCTTTCAAAAATCATCTGATCTGTAACAGAATTAGAAAAAAATTTATTGGTTTTGTGTAAAATAGTCTCAGTCTGTCAACATTTCTCTCAATTACAAATGTTTTGACTAGTTTTCCTTAGTCTAATTTTATTTTATTATTTTTATATTTTTGTTATATTTATCATAACATTCATTCTTTGGCTATTAAAGTAAATATTAAAAAAGGAAATAAAGAACATTATGATGAAAAAATGTATTTAAAAAAATAAACATATAAAAAATATTTATAATAGTAGAACTTATATCAGTATCTTCAAACATGTTAACCCTCCATTAGTATCATGTAGTGTTTGAATATCCTGCAAAATGTTTTTCTTTAATATTCAGAAAGTGGAAAGTCAAATTTTCATGATTAATCACATAGCTGTATAAATACCTCTGTTGAGTAACTGCAAGGATTTTCTGGTTAAAATCATCATATATGTGAGAATCACAGGCAGGTTTTTGTTTTAATGAAAATAAAATTAAATCTATTTTTGCATGTTTTAACTTTTGAAATTTATAAATTCATTTTTTTATATTGACATTTAATAGGAATTATTCACAAAACTTGTTTTAATTTTTATCCTATAAAAATGAGTAAGAATACTCAAGAAAATATATAACAAAGAATAAGAAGTAAATAATATATCTCTAATATTTTAAATAGGGTATTTGAAAACTCTACAGTACTAATGATGTGACAATATCCCACAGTACTAACAGCAGGTTATAGATGTTACTACTATTACTACAACAATCAAAAAATAAGCATGGAATAGATTTATGAAAAAAGATGGTGGCAGATAACTATAAATAAGAACTCTTCTTCTTTATGTTAGTTTTTGTAGTCTAATTGATTAAGCTATCATCCATGAAAGATAAGGTATGGGATGCTAGTTTGAATTCTATCCTAGGCTATTTCTTTGTTGAACAGTTTTAGTTGAATAATAGCTTTAGTAGCAGTCAAAAACAACCAAAATAAATTAGTCTAAATTTTTTTCTTCAAACATGAGAGATTGAACATTTTTTTCCAAACTTTGTTACCCAAAATGTTGAATACTTAATTATTTGTACACTCTACCCATCATAATTTTCCCTTGAAAAAATCTCCAATCATATTGAGATCAAATTGCAGACATTGGTTCATACATAGTCTGTACTATCAGTTAAAGAAGACAAGATTCTCAATTGGAAACATGAATTTCCCTGCAAGATGTTTGATATAAACAGCCTTTACCTCAGAATAATTTGATATGAGCTATTAATGAATTTAAATTTTTTGCACAAGAAGAATTTTTAAACACATTTTGAAAGCACAAACAAAATCATTTCCTTTATTTAATGTCCCTTCACCTCTCATCTGTCACCTCATGGGTCTGTTGCTCTGTTAAGTTCTCTCCCTGTATTAGCATTCCTACTGTCTCCTTTGTACAAATGTTTGGTCACTGCTTTGCCCTATTTCCACATTCCTTTTTAACCCATCATCCCATATCTCTAGCACTTGAAAACAAGCGTTTTGGGCAGCTTTGTTTTATGGATTGCTGTTGATATAAGAATATGCTTCCTCTGCACCAAATCCATAAATGCTTGCAGGAAATTAGTGCCAAAAAAGAACATGTAAAATGCTTCTGTGCTCTACCCCCTCCAAAACCACCACTGCATCACCAAAAAAATCTGCAGCCAACTAAAAATTGTATGTTCAGCTTTGAGTTGTTGAAATGATCAATCAAAGTAAAAAGAAATAAAAACAAAGATGAAGACATTAGTTTTTGTAAATTTATGCATGTCATACATGAAATGTTTGCATTGCCAAAATTCCCTATTAGTTTATCCCCACATTCTGTAATGAAACAAAGTGTATGATCATTTTAATTCCACAATAACAAAAATTGACCTCTTCTATATTTAGAAGTCACATAGTAGTTTTTTTCTTCTTCTTCTTTTCTTCTAGAAGAACACTACCAGTCTGTGACAACTGATTAAGTTCTGAGATTTCATCACTTGGTCTTATGACTCTTTGATGTTCTAGTTTATCAGATCAAAAGAGAGAAGTACTAAGTAACTTCCAGAGATCAACAGTTATAGTAGACAATTATGAAAGATTGAATAATATGTTCACCAAAACATGTTAAAAACAACACATATATATAATAATTAAAATTCTTAATCTTATAACTGCAAAAAATTAATTTCTTGGGTTGTACTTTTAAAAGGTTTTCTATTTCATTGACTTCTGAAAAGTTGCAGCCTTAATTTCAAATATACTGCATTCAATATTTAACAAAATATTCCTCAAACTCAGTCTAATATTTAAAGCAAAATAATATGACCATAACAGTTGATTTTTTATCAGTTAAGGTAACATTGTTAGTTGTAATATACACCCTTGTTCAAATTAATTGAAAAATCACTTTAGTTTCCTTTCTTTCAACATACAGTCAGTTTTAGACCCACTGGAGTGACAGGGTGTAATTGATTTCTATTTTTCTCAGATTAGGTCATTTGCAGTGGTGTGCAGTAATATGAATCTCTTTTCAGGGTGTATGATGAAATTTGTTTGGCCTTGAAAAATATTGCACCATCTGTGATTGCATCAGATTTTTTTTATCATACCCAGACACTATTGTCTTGGCTGTTGATTAGTTGTCCTATGGCCATTGTCTGTGATGGATGTTACTCCAAGGAAGCGTACTAAAATTATAATCCTGCACAAACACTCTGGCAAGCCTTACCAATGAGCAAATCAAAGTACTATCGACTGGCCTGGAAACTCTCTTGATTTAAATCTAATTGAGAATCTGTTGTCAATCTGCAAGGAATGACTTCATGGAATGGACATACAAAGTACTAACCTGTGCACTGAGTTATGTTTCATTGGAAAAAAGTAAATAATAACGGGATTATTTATTTTGTTTCAATTAATTTGCACAAGGGTGTGTGTGTGTGTGTATATATATATATATATATATATATAAACCTAATGAGCCAGGCAAACCTACCTAGGTTTCACCTAAATGTATCGTCAGGGCAAATGCTGGCCAAAAAGAAAAATAATGGAACAGAATATATAGCTTAAACCAAAAACAACCATGACCACATGGCAAAAAATAAAAACTCAAACAAAAGGGGGTTAGGGGTTACGTTCTTTATTCAACAAAAAAAAAAAATACTCTAATAACCACTTAGTACTGGTTTGTTCTACTACAAGTCGAAATATCCAAGGTTTTTCCAAGTGAGTACCACCATTTATATATATATATATATATATAAAATAAGCAACTCCTAAAGGTGTCTGCTACATAGGAACATTGGAGAAAGAGAGCTTAATACCATCAGGTAGAGCCTTAATATCTCTAAATAAATTCCTACTAATGATGATTTATTTAATTTTACATATATATATATAGTGGTCTTAAATTTTTGACCAGGAGTATATATATATATATATATATATATATATATATACTGGTCAAAAAATTTAAGACCACTTGAAAGATTTTTAAAAAGACTGTTTTTCATGGAAAAATTTTAAACATTTCTTACTTAAGGTTACTAATTTTATAATCTAAAAGGTTATATAGACAAAAAGTTATAATCTGAACATTTTATTGAGAAATTGACATTTTTATAAAATGAGGCATTTTACACTTGATCAAAATTATAAGACCAGAGACAAAAATTGTACGAAAAGTGTACGAAAACATTCAACAACCAAATTTAATAATGGGTTCTACCTCCACTAGTTTTGATGACTTGAAAAATTCTTTGGGGCATGCTAGAAATTAATGTTTCCATTAAGCTGCAAGGAATATTGCTCCAACTTCTGAAGATAGCTTCACGAAGTTCATTTTTTGTTGAATATTGTTTGCCATTTCGATAAACATCTCTTGCCACCCATCCCCAAACATTTTCAATTGGGTTCAAGTCCAGTGAGCATGCAGGATGTCTCAAGACATGGATCCCATTTTCTTGTAGAAAGGTCAAGATCCGGCATGCAGCATGGATTGCAGCATTATCCTGTTGGAATAACCATCCATCTCCACACAAATGATGGCCTTCCATCACCAACAATGCTTTTTGTAGCATGCTAACATAACCAGTCGCTGTCTGACGACTCTGCATCACCTGGAGCTCCATCGTCCCTCTGTAAGAAAAGGCACTCCATACCATTATGGACCCTCCACCACTATGACGTATGGAGAAAATTTCAGGAGGCATGTTTTTGTTATGCCAATATCGGTGGAAGCCATCAGGACCATCTAGATTGAATTTTTTCTCATCAGAAAACAAGACTTTCTTCCACTTCTCAATGTCCCATGTTTGGTATTCAAGACCAAACCATAAACAGTTCACTTTGTGATGTGGAAGCAGCCAAGGAATTTGTTTGCACTTTTTATTTACCATGCCTTTTTGTCATAAGTGTCATCTGATGGTTACTGGACTGCAATCAGCATCTGTGGCTGCCTTAATTTGACTAGAGGAAAGTCCACTGGCTTTCATAACAACATGTCTTATTCTCCTACTCAATGCTGGAGAAATTTTGGGGAGCCTACCAATAGACTTTGCATTTCCATAATTGGTACTGTTCTTTAGAAAGTTGCAAATCACAGTTTTACTGTGATTTACCTTAGCTGTGATCCCCCGCTATGACAAACTTTGATTTTGGAAATCTAGAATTTGAACACACTCAACTTCGGTAAGTTTGATCAAGTGTAAAATGCCTCATTTTACAAAAATGTCTATTTCTGAATAAATTGATCTGATTACAACTTTTTGTCTATATAACCTTTTAGATTATAAAATTAGTAACCTTAAGTTAAGAAAAAGTTTATAATGTATCCATGAAAAACAGTCTTTTTAACAAAATTTTCATGTGGTCTTAAATTTTTGATCAGGAGTGTATAATGTGCGTGTGTATATAATAATCAAAAATGTATTACTTCTTTTTAGACTATAAGTGTTTAGTTATAGATATATATATATTATCATGTATATTGTGACATTGTCAATCAGTTTTGATAAATACCAGCAATGGAATGAGGTATAAAAACATTGTATTATCAGATGTCTTCTTTCTGACACTTGTGCTTTCATAATAACTGGTTTTACCATTTTATTTATACACACAATAAAATTCTCATCCTCTCACCATTTGATATTTCTGAACTTAGGAAAATTCTGACTCTGTGCAGCCATCTCTCATTTCATTTATAGTCAATTTGAAGGTATAAAGTATTTTAATAATTAGCAGTGTGGAAAATGGAATCAATAAACCAAGATCAAATTCCAACTATAGCTGTGCATATTCACTTAGCACTAATAGCCATGGAAAAGGTATAAATCACTGTTAGATCTCTTGACAGAGCAAATATTTTGTCATTGCCAGGATATGATAGTTGTCAGGTATATTTCCCTGGCCTCCACACCAAGGCTTGATGTAACATAACACAAGGTCATTTTAACATGGTGATCACCATGAGCATACTTATGGGCCTCAATTGTTTTCTGCCCAGCCCCTGCAACTACTGTCATGTTGGCATTGGTATTACACTGACACAACCTCTTTAGTGCAATGATGAAGAGTTGGAATCCCCAGACCTGAGCAACTTCTCCCATCTAAAATGAGGAGAACCATGCCTCAGTAAATTGGCAATGGTTAACACCTGTGCCATTTGTCAGAGGAAAAAGTGGATGAGTAAACACTTTTATAAATTAGTTTCTTATAACTCCTTTACCTATCCAGACACTAGCAGCAAAATATTGTTACTCCCATTATCAACCTTGACAGCAGCCTATCAGTAAGTTTTTTTTTTCTGTAGTCTTAAATTAATGCAAAGAGTGGAGACTATAAATAGTCTCAATCTAGACAAGAACATAGTTTTCTATATTCAGTTTGTGTGATTAATTGAGTCTCAACAATATATGACTTTGCAACATTTTCTTTTTAGAATATAAAAGAACAATTTTAATAAGATGAACAGAAAATGTATACATCATGTTTCCCCCTTTGCAAAGAACATATTTATTACTGTCAATTACAGTAATGTACACAGGTTATTCTTATCAGTTTACCAGTGAGCATCTTGAATAATCTATGTATCATGGTGATTCTTTACTATTTTATAAATTTTCATTATATTTTGCTATATATGAAATCTAATTTTTATGTTTTTTTTATAGCATGTAAAATTTAAACAGCTATAACTATAATTAATTAATACTGACCTGGTAAAATGTTCTTCATCTTTTCCTATTTGATTACAATAGATAGAGTACAAACCCAATGAATAGTTTTCTGAATTAATATTGTATTAAATTATTTCTGTTTATATCATCATGCAAATTTAATTTATGATATTTCAACAGGATTAAGAAGTTATTATTCATGTAAATAAGACTTGTAAGTATTGGTCATAAAAGCAGATATTTAGGCAAATTAGATATTCTTGTATAACTTTTCAGTTATTAACTGATTTTCTTGAATTGAATAAACAATGTTTGCAAATCTATAATTATCAAAAGTATTATTTGTTGTTAATTAATATTAGAAGTTAGATATTTCATATTGTCCAAATGTTTAGATCAGTGATTTTTACTAGTTTTTCTTTCATCTTTTTTATCACAACACTTAGATCATGAGTAAGTAGGCATGAACTGAAAATCTGATTAGATGCTTATTCTTTATCTCTCGGGTCATAGAATAAAAAAAATGTTTTAAAAGAAATTAAAAAAAATAGTTCAAAATTAATAATAATGGATACACTATGAATATAAAAAATAGTACATTTCAAAAGTATCTAATTTAATTAAGATATCCTTAAGTGCACTCATTCAACACATGTATGTATAATTATTATGTATTGTATATTTGGAGTTGATCTGAAATTCTAAGATATGTCACTGCTATTATTCCTCAAGTTATTTACACTAGTTTCTCGTTTTTCTACTATGTTTCAATCCATGTGTTCATTCTTCTTTTACATGTATCAATGTTATCAACATTTTTTACCTTTTATAAATGCTTCATGCTTTAAGCATTAAATATTCCTTGCAGACAAAGCCACTTCTGCAGTCAATCTGAAAAAGTGCTGCATATGCAAGCTCAATGATAGAATTCAATGCTATATGGGTACATATTGTAAAAAGACAACTGTCAAGTTTTCTATATTTAAAAAATGACATCAATTATTTTCCCAACTGTGCTTGCATTGTTCCTCTTTGTACACATAATCAGATTTTTTCAGAGTGACTACTGAATTGCTTCTATCTGTATGAATTTTTAACACTTGTATTTAAATAGACATCTATAAATAAGAAAAAAATAAACTATACATTTGTGTAAAACCAAACAACAATGTTTAACATTCATGCCCACAAAAAGAATGGTGTGTCAGAAGGATAGTTATTCCCTTGACATTGCTATTACTGCATACACTTTTGACTCACTTGGCAATGTTATTTACAAGATTATAAAAATATATGAACCAAGTACAATGAGATATTTATTATTTATCTTTTATAAAGAAATAAATTTAAAAATCTTTTTATTCCAAAATTGTTAAAAAATGTTATGAATATTATAAAATTATAAAAATATGTAAAACAAATACAATGCAATATTTATTTTTAGCCTTTTATAAATAACTATGAAAACAAGTTTTTTATTCAACTTGCTTAAAACCAACCTTTATAGAGTTATATGCCATTCAGATGTATAAATATCTGTCAATAAATTATATCTAGTTTCATTCAGTATGTGACACATAGACACACACACATACATACCTATATATATATATATATATATATATATATAGGAATTGGTAGGATAAAAAATCTACACACATGCTAAAATAATTGCACATATGTATAAATATATTTCTTTATCAGGTGTTATAAGTACAGTGCTCAATGTTATGAAACAGAGCTATAAGTATATATTAGTGAATATACATAATATCCAATGTTGATAATGACTTGGAGTTTCATGTAGTTTATGCAATCTTCAGGTGCAGAGAATCTCTGTACATGAACTGCATGAAACTCCGAGTTGTGGTATCGATGTTGGATATTATGTATATTCACTAATATATATATATATATATATATATATATATATATGAATAAACACTTTCCTTCCAATCAATGCTATAAACAACGGAAGTGAGCAAGAACATAACGTAGCTATTTGACGTACACAGATACATTATTCCTTTGTCTTTCCAGTTAATATACTGATTATACTGTTGACCCATGCAGTTATAAGTGACAAAAAAAAATTTTGTGTATCTGTTATTGTGAGTCATAGAATATGATGTATGCCTATTAATGGCATTGATGTGTTCTTACTGCAAAGAAACATGAATAGTATTTTGCATAAGAAGGAGAACTTTTGTGATTAAAATAACAGCAAGCAGAAAAATGATAACCTAATCAACTCCAGTAATCTTTTAATTTACAATTCAGTTTTGTCTTGTTTTAATGCAGATTTTCATTTTTGAAAAAGGAATGTGTTTTTACAAAAACTAGATTCTTCATAGTGGAGGGCTGAATGAAAAGAATTTGAGTCAATTTGAGGGTTGTGCAAAATTGTTAATAGAAATCTTAACATTCTCAACTTTATTTTAAATAATCCACCCAAGTTGTTCTCTTTTTATTAACCCTTTGATTATCCATCAATCAATATTAAGGACAACAATAAACTGTAATCTATTCTCTCTCTTTCTTTCCATGTATCCCTTTTCTTTCTATCTCTTTACTCATTAAAAATGGAAGTAAAATTTCAGTTTTTATACCAAGATATTTACATCTCTTCTGTATGTAAGTTTTTTTTCTGCTGTTGTTGATGTTGTTTTCATTGCAATGCATGAATTTTATAAATTTATCTAAAATTGCATCTTGATAAATGTTGTCACATTTTTTTTATGTTTAACTTTAGAGAATTGTTTGAATTTTTCTTTAAATGCAGTTGATTTTTTTTTTTGTAACAAAAAGTATATCCAAGTGAACAGTTTAGAAGAAACATTTTCATAAATATTTAATATCAATACATTCCTGTTATCATCCAAGTGTGATAACAGAAATGTATTATTATTTAAAATCTGATTTATAATATGTCCAGTTTGACAAATATTGAAAAATACATTTAGCATAACAAAAGCTAATATATGAAGTCTGTCTGAAAATGATCTAGCTATTGAATATTCATTAAAAAATTGCTGCCTCATCAAATTCTCTTAAATTTTCTTCAGTTTTAAATTTCTTTTCAACCAGAAGTTGCAAGGAGCCAAATTTAGACAGTGATAAAGGCAGACAAATCTAGACAATGTAATTTAGCTAAAAACAAAAAAATAAAAACATGTTCTGCCCAGGACTTTACTGATTTATTTGCTCATTCATTGTAAATGCAATAGTCCCATTGTACACACGTATATTCAGTGATGCCTCACTTCTTCTATGTACTATGTGACTTCAGGATGTGGACAATCATGGCTCTCCACAACTTCATATCATTTATTTCTCTTAGTAAGAGCTGACTTTTCACTATCCTTCCCACTCCTTGTTCTACCATTCCTTTGCACAACCTTCTCAGCTATATTATTTAATGTTTTCCTCTGTCTTTCTTGCCTTCCTGAGAGTGTGAAATTCCCCAAGCTCTCTTTTCTCATTATGCGTCTGAGAAATTTCAGTTGTCTCTTACTGATACTAAGTATAAGCATCATTTTTGTTTCCATTTTCTTTAAAACTTTCTCATTACTCACATGTTCAGTCCATGGTATTCTTAACATCCTACATTTCTGTTGCCTTAAGTCACTTCTCCATCTGTGAAGAGACTGTCCAACATTCACTCTCCATAGAGAAGTTTTGATAATCTTATAGGAATATAAAAATATTTACTCACACAAGTGCAGTAAGGTTCCCTCTGACTGGTTGCTAGGGAACATTAATGCCACACAAATGGATCTCAACTTACTTCAAAATGGCTGGATACAGACAGACTTTGTCACTGCATTTCTCTTATCATCCAGAAGTGATAATAGAAATGTATTAGTTTAAAATATAATTTATACACCTTAAATTTGGCAGGTATTAAAAAAAGTACATTTAGCATAATAGAACATGTATATATTGAATCAGATTTTGCAGGGATGAGTGAAAATTTTCCTTTGCATTAGTTGGTTGACACAAGTCTTACATCTGAACTGACCACTTTAATTTCACATTCTTTAAAAAATTATCCAAAGTATACTTCATCTAACTTTAAATTTAATTTCCACCTGACCACCTTTTTATGAATCACTAATCATGATACTCACTAATTTGTTTCAGGTAATATTTTTATCATTCTTATTGATAGATATAACTAGCATATTGATTACTAATATCATAAAACATTTAGCACTGAAAACATCTAATTATACTTTTTTGCAAAATCAAATCACTAAAGCTTCCGTTTTGAGAATTTCAATTCATTTGTTAGATCCTTTCAAACTTAAGTCAATTTTTCATTATAATTTCTTAGAAAAATATCTTTGAGAGATGAAATACTCACATCTCAAATTGTTACTGAACATTCTTTGATATTGCTAAATAATCTCATGGTTATATATTTCATAAAGAAATGTAACACATTTTAACAATCTATATATTTTTCTACTCTTTTTTTTATAACATCTGTTTGAACAACTCAAAGAATCAGACATGAACAACAGTAACAGTGAAAAATGAATAAATGTTCCCTTCAATAATACCACAAATGCAAAGCATTTTATATGGTAAAAATATTAATAAGAGCTTATTTGATCTGAATTTTAAAAGCAGTAATCATAATTAAAGACAAAATTTTGAAAATCAATCTTTTATTTGAGCTGTTATTTTTTTCCTCTCTATCTTCTTGTTTCTTATGGTGGATATGTCTGAAACATCTGCTTCAAAATAAGCTTTAGGCACAGTTGCTCAATGTGTAAATTATGATTTATGGAAATTTGAGTTGTAAGAAAATGAAAATTCTTTTTGAAACCTTTAACTACATTGAGATTCTTTGCTTCAAAGTTAAATGTGACAATGATTCATTATTCTCAGTAATTATACTTCAAGGCAACTGAATACATGAAAGTTATGAATCTTACAAGAGTTTTCAGTCATTATTACTATTGTTTCTGGTAATATTAAAATAATTCCAATTATCATCAATATACTACATGAAATAAGTCTGATATTTGTTGCCATTAACTTTTAGTGGTTATCAAGGATACAGTTTAAATTTCCTCTCCTTTTTAGTCAGTTCAATAAATACAATTTACTTTGAGCTAACAAGTAATTTGAATTCAAATAATTTCACACTCATTCTTTTTCCTAAATGTATAGAGACTTTATTAGAGACTTTCTCTTCTTGAAGGGTTTTACTACATATTCAACAGTAATAACAAAATTAACCGATTACTTCATAAAACTTCCTTTAAATTTTACTTCCTTTTGCCTAATCTACCTTACTGGCTGATGCTAATTTTAGGGTAGATGAATTTAAACTTTAGGTAACACCCTCTTTAAAAAATTGAATGCCACAGACTAATAGTTTAAATAGCTTCAGCATCCTAGCTTAGTAGGAGTTAATTAAACCAAAGGAGGTATGAGACTTACTAATTATTAACTCCAGAGGGTGACCCTAAACTTTTGGCCTATAGTGTATATAGTTATCACCTCTCTTGAACTTTTCTGCATTATGTCACATTAAAACCACAAATTTAAATGTATTTTATTGGGGTTTTATATAATAGTAATGAGCCAACCCAAAATAGTGCATAATTTTGAAATAAAAATCTGAAAAGTGTTGAGTGCATATGAATTTACCCTCTTTTACTGTGTAAACTCTAAGCAAAATCCAGTACAACCAATTGCCTTCAGAAATCACATAATTAGTAAAGTGAGTCCACCTGATTATGGCAAATTCTTTTGAGTAAAAGAAACAGAGTTATGATCCTAGGTTCTGCATTCTTCGGTTAAATATGCTTGCTCTGTGAAGACCTCAGTGGTATGTTAGAGAATATTACCAAATAAACAGCATCATTAAAATCAAGGAGCTCAGATCAGGAATAAATTTGTGGAGAAGTATTAAGCAGGTAGGGTTAGGTTATAAAATATCCCATGTTTTGAACATTTTCCAGAGCCCTATTAAATACATCATCCAAAAATGGAAAGAGTATGGCACATTTGCCAGCCTACCAAGACAAGGCTGTCCATCTAAACTAACAAGCCAGGCAAGGAGAGCATTAATCAGAAAAAAAAGCCTATAGTAACTCTAGATAGGTTGCAAAGAGCCACAGCTCAGGTGGGAGAATCTGTCCACAGGGCAACTATTAGTTATGCACTTTAGAAAGCTGACCTTTATGGAAGAATGGCAAAAGAAAGCCTTACAAAATACTGTTTGCAGAAAACATGTGAAAAAAGGTTCTCTGATCAAATGACCAAAATTGAACTTTTTGACCTTAATGCAAAATGCTATGTGTGATGGAAACCTAACACTGCACATCAGCCTGAGCACACCATCCCCAACATGAAACATGGTCATGACAGTATCATGCTATTGGGATTCTTTTCTCCAGCAGGGATAGTGAAGCTAGTCAGAGTTGATAGAAAATGGATGGCAGAAATCCTTGAAGAAAACCTGTTACAGTCTTCAAAAAACTTAAGACTGAAGTAGAGGTTCACCTTACAGTAGGACAATTACCCATAGCTGTGATGGAATAGTTTAAATCAAAGCATATTAATGTGTTAGAATTGCCCATTCAAAGTCCAGACCTAAATCCAGTTGAGAATCTGTTCACAGATGGTCACCATCCAATCTGACTAATTTGAGCTAATTTGAAAAACAAAATGGGCAAAAAATTCAGTTTCTTGTTATGCAAACAGGTGGTAGAGACATATTCCCAAAGACTTGCAGCTGTAATTACTGTAAAAGGTGGTTCTATAAAATATTGACTCAGTGGAGGTGGGTTGAATACTTTGCATTCAAGAGATGACTGGTTTGTTATCATAATTATTACTTGTGCTACAATAAAATGTATTTTGCACATTCAAAGTACTATGCATTTAGTTTGGTGAAATGATAAAAAGACTAATTAAGTCAATTTGAATTCCAGTTTATAACACTACAAAATATTGATAAATTCAATGAATACATGCAAGAATATACATACATACATATATATATATATATATATATATATATATATATATATATATATAAATGGTAGTTCCTTGGTCTCAAACTGTGCAGCTGTCTACAGATATAGATTTCTGGCTGTACTAGTGCATTTTGGTGTGTTCTTTCTTAGAGTGCACTAACAAACTCTGTCTTGCACTGAGTCAACAAGTTTAGTCAAGAAAATGTCATACTACTACAGACTGTCCTTCAGGTTGCCTTGTAGCATTTGCATGAGTGACCTCTATTTGTATCCTTGTCAATGTTCTCCAAACATCAACAGTTTTTGAATAGAGCAATCCTCTAGCCTGATGATGCTAATTGCACTGCAACTACAGCAACATTGCCTTGATAGATAGACTTGGTTCTGTCAAGAACTTTTGGATTAGTAACCTTTTCCTGCTGCCATATATCACAAGATGGAATGCAGGACACATTTATGAAACCGCTCTAGCTGTGTTCAGCTGCTGCTGGTAGACAGTTTGTGCTTCACAAACATACAGAAGTATAACAACACTGTATATCAAGAGCTTTGTATCCATGATAGTATAGTAGCAATATCCACTGAAAAAGCTAGATCTGGGAGCCAGCTTTCATCTTTCAATTGATCTATTCTTTGACCTTTCATCTCCAAAAATATAACAATTCTGTGTCGCAATAAAAAAATCATTTCAGTATCTTGTGACATGAAAGTCACTGAACTTCTGTGTAGAATGAGACATTTGTGAACTGATTATTCATGTCAATAACTGGCTAAACTGACAGTGATGCAGAGCACAACCTCTGATATAGTTCAGTTTTTGTGACAAAACTCAACACATGATCTAATTTTAAAATCTTTGAACATAAGTTAATAAATTATACAGTGAAAATGCTTGAATGTTGAATCTGGATATAGGTTTTCTATTTTTGTACCTGACTTGGTAGCAACACCTTTATGTCTCAAAACCATATTGGCAGCACCATCTGTAGATAAACACACAAGTTTGCTGAAATCAAAGCCATACTCATGGAGAAGCTGTTCAACTTTCTCAAAAATATCCTGGTTGTTGTTGTATCTTGCATTGGGACCAGTTCAATTAGTTCTTCATAAATTTGAAATTCATTGTTACAAGCCCTGATGAAAATAGCAAGCTATTCTATTCCAGCTATGTCAATAGTCTCATCCAGAGCAATAGAAAAATGTTCAAAACTTGATGATAAAGTCTTCAACTGTTGACTCAAATCACCTGCCATTTCATCAATCTGTTCAACAACATTGTTCCTGCTTAATGAAATGTCTTGAAATAAGTGTGACTTCTCTGGACATACAATTTCAGCTGTTTTTACAAGACATCACATAATTCAAAGCTTGCAGTAACAGAACTAACATTGCCTTTCTGAATTTTTGTAAAGCAACTCTGTTACTGTGTTAACTTAACCTTGAATTCCTTCACTTTTGGAACACACATACCTCTTTCATATTTATCAGAAGATTGATGGTTTGTTTCATGTCTTTTCACATTATATTCTTTTGGCATTGCAATTCACTGGTTGCAAATCAAACAGTTTATCTTTCCATTAACAGTGGTACAAAAGTACTATAATTCCCACTTTTTTTGAAACACATGTCCTTCTTCAGATAATTTTCTCTTTTTACGAGATGGAGTAGGATTCAACATTTTTAAGGCAAAATATTACAAAATTACAAACGTTTTCACTTTACATTTGTTCTTATTTAGTTGTCAAGGATGGATACATGATTAAACAGAGGTTAAAAATAGTCACTGACATTTGAAAACAAAAATCCATTGAGATAGAATAAACAATCTAATCATGCTAATTGAAAAAAAAAATCTGTTTTTAATAATTTGCATTACCAACATAGACAAAATTCTCGATGTACCACAGCTATAGAAACCTTTGTGAGGGCTGCCAAGATGCATGTAAAGGGCCACCAGTTTGACACACCTAGTCTAGGGAAATGTCTTAAATCAACTTAAAAATTGTAAGAATTGTTTCTGTGGACTTTGGTTGCTATACAAGGATATCATCATAACTTGAAAAATTTGGCTCAAATCCCTCCAACAAAATAGTACAAACATTTTCGGCTTGGCGTGACATATGTCTTTAAAGTTTCTTGTGGTTCTATTTTGTTTTGTGTGCTTCTTTTTTTTTTTTTCTTTTTTTTTTTTTTTGAAATGGGAGGATGATAAATGATTTGAATTAGATTGATCAAAATTGGCTCAAAAGGAAACCAAATGTATCAAACAAAATTTTAACCTTAATTTAGCTAATACTTATTGATAATAAAAACTTTTTTTTTCATAATCGTTTAAAACCTAAATCAAGTTTTAAGCTTCAGATGCTACTCATTTATATTACATTTTCTCAGTTTTTCACTTTAGCATTATTTGAGCAAGAATACAATTTTGGTTCTGCTTTTATTTCTAATATAACAAAATAATCTTTGGAATTATGTGGTTTCATTTGGGGTATTTGTAAAATAGATAGAAACAATTTAGTATTCTCTTTTAATAAAAATTTATTTAAATTTAATAAAAAATAATTGTAAACACTATCCTAACTGAATTTTATTGCATAACTCTGACTACAAAATATTTTTCTCCTTTCTTCATGCTCTTTTAAAAATCATAACATCACATATAGGGTAAAATTAAATATTTTTGTAAACAATATTAATTATATTTGTAACAAGAATATTATTCAAATTCTATGCCTGCTACAATTTCTCTGTTATTCAATAACTTCCTGTTCTTGTAATAAATGCTTACAGACATAATTTACAATAATGTTCATGTGGTACAAGAGCCACTCAAAGTAGAGGTAATAGGCACAATTTATGGGCATTTATAGGGAAGATAATGGTTAACCCTAGACTTGAACAGGTTAAAATCATAGATTATTTAAAAGTGTCATGATTTAACTTACAATCACATAAACTATAGGATTTAAATATATTGTAAAAAATACTTTAGCAAGATCCTGAAATATATTAATCATTGTTATCTATAAACTTCCCATTGACCCTATGGCCCTATCCTACTCAAAAGTTAATTTTAAATAATTTTATTCACATGGAGTCTCTAATTTTCATTGTCATCATCCCAAATTTAAAAATTAAATTGATTTTACTGAATTTTTCGTTAATTATGTGACCTGAATTAGAATACATAAAAGATTTGTATTAAAGCAAAACAAATATTAAATCTCAAAGATTTCAATGTCTGATATTGAAGTGCTTTGTTTCAACTGGGCCTCCAAAAATAAACTGAAAGATTTGAGTCTGAATCAGCTGCTAATGATTTATTATTGGAATTCTACACACAATAAAATAATTTTTGTAATTTATATTGAGCATTGTGATTTGCTTCTTTAGTGTTGTTTGTTTGTTTGTTTGACAGCATAATATTTATGCATGCTTTCCACTTCACTTAACCTTCAGGCCTTTGGATTGTTTTATGAATGTGTTAAAGCATGAACAAGCTTTATAAAATTCTGTATTACTTACCTGTGTTTTATTTGATTTATTCTTATATAAATGATATTAGATTCTGTTTCAGTTCTACTCTTTTGTACATAATTGAAATCTTTAGATTATTATAAAATATTTGTAACATCTTTACCTTTTGTTGTTTTTATCACAGCCTTTCATTTGCTATGTCCCCTGGTCTTTTCTAAGAATCTGTTGCATTCAGAAATTTTTAACTTCCAACCCTTTATTTCATCCAAGAGAGTGGGGGTATATCATTTTCATTTCTCTTGTATTAAATTGAGAGATTTTTTTTTCTAAGTGCCTGGCTGTATATTCAAAACCATTGAAATACAGAAACAGCCACAGCTGTGCCAAATCAGGTTATTATTACACCTCTTGAAAAATCATGCAAAAATCTTTTTTTCAGAATTATCAAATTTAACAAATATCATAATCATTTTTAATAATGATTCTATATTATTCCAGCAACTTAATTTTTTTTGTTACTTCAGTTACTAATATCACTCATTATAACTACATACTATTTGATGTTACAGTAAAAAACATGAAATAAAAGTTGGCACTACAAAAATAAGTTTAAAACTTTTATAAATGTTATTGAAATAGTGTTCTTATTCTTTGGCTGTCATCTGTTAAGAATGATAAGTATTATTTATATCATTTTTACACTATAAACATAGATTTGCTGTGTCTAAATGACATTTAAATGTAAATTTCTCTACAAGCTTTAATTTTATTCTTTCATCAATTGAGGAACAAACTTGAAAAGGTTAATATCATCCCTAATTGGATTTTTAAGATGATAACTTTACAAGTTAAACTTCAAGCAATAGTATAAGTTGCATTTTTATTTTGTTTAATGTTATTTGACATTACTCTAATTTGTATTTGATCAGGTTAAGCAATATTTTATGGTTATGCCATTAAAATAATTAAAAGTATAATTAACATGAGTTGTAAAAATTGAAATTGTAATTATCAGGAAGCATAAAATATGTGCATTAAACATTTAAATGAACATCTGGATTTGAGACCTGATTTACAATATTAAAATGTGAGGAAGAAAGTTTTTTTTTGCACTGGGTTTGTGTAAAAAATAAAGTATTAAGTAAAATTATTCTGTATTCAAGTGAGAGATATGAAAAACTACATTTCTCATTAGCTAAAACAATAGCTGCCATTCTGAATGTACCTTGAATAAGGTTTAAGGGCAAAACAGAATCTGCCCTGTGATTGACCAAAAGTCAAAAAATTAAACAAATCCTGATTGGTCAGAATTCCTACATAGCATTGAATAAATGTATCTCATTTGAGTAGGCCAATATTGTTACAATTCTTTCAATCATACAGAAACTATTCCAGAATACTAGTCAAGAAATCATCGCTCATGGCTGGGCCCATGGGAAAGAAAATATGATGTCATGGGAGCCCAAAACTTTCTATGACCCCAGAAAAGACATCATTGAAGAAGCATTCAGCACAATATTTATATATAAAAGGAACATACCTTTTAAATATCACTTCTTTTTTTTTTTTAAAAATTGAATCTGAAACATAAACTGATAAATAATATATAACTACTATAATAACAGCTCTAGTGAATTCTCAGATTACAGCCATACCATGTTGAAACACTGGTTATTGCACAATTATCAAAGTTAAGCAACATTGAGCCTGGTCAGTACCTGTGTGACTGCTTGGGAATACCAAGTGCTGTAATTTTGAATGTGTGGGTGGCATAGCTTACAGCTATATCACATTGAAACCCCAGTTCTCATATGATCGCCAAAGTTAAGCAATGTTGATCTTGGTCATTACCTTGATGTGTGACCACTTTGGAATACCAGGTGCTGTAAGCTTGGATGTGCAGGTGGTGTAATGGATAAAAGCTTGGAATTAGAAATTGGAGAGCTGAGTTCCAATTCTAGTTAGATTTGTTATATCCACTTATACAAAAATGACCTTGAATCCACCGCTTCTCCCACAACTATGTGTTAATTACTAGGACTTGTATCAGTAAATCATTGTTATCTTCAAAAAATTCTTACAATCTAAAAAAATTTCTAGCTTTAAATAACCTGAAAAAGTTGATAAACTGTAAAGACAATCATTCAATCTAGTAAATTCTGACTGATTGATTTAACTATATTAACTATAACCTGTCAAATTTCCTAAATATCTTGATATAAAATATATAATCATATGGAATCAATTGTCCTCATCGCCATATTTATTACAATGTTTCGGCCGTTGTATGCTCCAGCCTTCTTCAGGTGGTTGGAATGTCAAACTGAATCCTTTATTTCACTCACTGGGGTAGACTGTTCTAGTTCCATGTGCCATGTTTTAATGGATGTCAGTTAGCAGTTATCTCCTGTTAATTTCCCTCTGAAAGTTCTCCACTGCTTTAGCTGGGTATTGAACTCACACTCTTTGGGTCCTGTCACTGGATCTAACTAACGCCTTTATCCACTGTGCCATGTGTCCTTGAGGACAATGAATTTCTGGGTATTATAAACCTAATGTTTCTGCAACCAAGTTGAAATAAATAATTTTTTTCTGTATTTTTCTCTATTTATTGTTATCCTCTTCATTCCACTCTGGTTTATTCTCTGTTGATTTTCTATTTAAATTATAAATTATTTAATTCTCTTATTTTAAATAAATGTAACTATTTGAAAAAAATGACAGTTAAATTCATTATTTCATTTTAATAGCTTTGTTTTTGTTTTAAAATATTTAATTAGATTATTTTTGTTTCATCTTATAAACTTTATTTTAACATTCTCCTTTCAATTAAAATGTAATTAAATTTGTTCAAATGGTTTATATATTTATATTGTTTATAACAAAGTACAGGTAAGTTTTAGTAACCATTTAAAAATCATTTTGAATTCATACAAATTATAAAATGTTTCCTTATTTTTGATAACTTATAGATAATATAAATCCATCAATCAATGATAAGTTCACTATTTGTTCTTTTGTATTTACTAAAGAAAACTATCTTTAGTCAAAGTGTTTACTTGAATATAATTTTACATGGTTATTAAGAGATACAGAGAATTATCAGAAAGTCTTAAGTTATTATAACTTAAAAGATATATGAAACATCTTTTCTTTGTTTAATTTGATCTTTATTTGATTTTCAGCTATTTTCTAAAATGCTTATAATCTAATTTGCTCTGTACATGTGTATATGTCTGTTAAATGGAGAATACAAAGAAATATCATGATACACGATAATTTTTTTTATTGTTTAAGACAATAATACAGTTTCATATTTTTTTTCATTTCTGCACAAAATATACAAGACCTACAAACTTAATATATGAAGATTCAAAATAAAACCCCATCAACTTTACATTATAAGGATTTTCTATTATAAAGTTTCTACAATTTTATCTGAAGCATTTTAAAAAATATGAAAATTTAATGATTTCTTATAGTTATTGAAAAAAATTAATGGAAATTCATTAATTCTAAAATAAGTAAAAATTGTTATTATATTAATGTTTTTATTTATTTATTTATTTTTGCTTGGACCTCACTCCATGATGTCTAGTTATGCCTGAAAGACTGGACTCACATTCGTTATTGAATGTACGCAAGTGCATTGAGCTACATAAATGAATCAGTATAGATAATTAAAACTAATGAACTGTTTTACTATTATTGTTCAATAAATTTAAATATTATAATCAAGTTTTCCTGTTTACCAAAGGCATTACCTTCTCTCTCTCTCTCTCCTTTTTTTTTTTTTTTTTTTTTTTTGCTATATTGTTGGTTTTTTTTTGGGTTTTTTTTTTTGCTATACTGCTATACTAGGGATTATCAATTCTCACAAAAATGTGACTATTTAAATTAGAAAAAAGATTGATTGCCAAATCATATCAGGTTTGGCAGCTGACATTTGTATTGTTAAGTTTAATCTCTGACTTTGATTGAGAAATCCTGCTTTTAATTTCAAAAGTAACTTTTGAGAGGACAGGTGACATGAGCAGTTTTTCTTTTAGAAGATTGTTTACATATATTACCATACTCAACAACATATTTTTAGTATGGTATCTGGCTTTTGATTTGGCAATCCTACTTCTCATTTTAATAGTACACATTTGAATAAAGTTGACACTCCTTCAACACATTTTTACTTATCTTTTCTATTCATGATATTGTTTATACATTTTTTTTCTTTACTTCAATAGGATCTCCTGTTATAATCAATGGAGAAGAATTTGAAAATATTGAAATTCCTTCAACCAGTGAAAATCTTCCTGAAGAGGAATTTCCTTCAAATATTGACACCCAGGATGCTGAGGACCGAACAGCCAAGTGGATTGGGCACACCACAGAAGAGGAGAAGCCCCAAAGTGCCGATCAAGCAAGTCTGATCAGTTCAGCTTCTGACAGTGTCAAGTCTTGTGATATTATAGTCACTGGAGCAGAACCTGAAAAACGTGCATCAGATAAGGACAGTGACATGCTGCATGATCTGGTGCGCAATAAGGATCTACTTAAAGCTCGCAAGAAAACTAAGGGGAATAGCATGGATTCTGAAGTATCTGAAGGCAGCACTCTGGTAAGCAGCAGTTCTGACAATCCACCAGAAGAGGACTGGCACAAGAAGCCCAAACCAAATCATCATTTGGTCCGCAATACAATGTCAGATAGTGAGATGGAGCTTTCTGGGGTAAGCATAAATTTTAAACCTTTACTTCACACTCTGCCAATTAAGTGTGTCATTTCAAGAAGTTAAAAAAAAAGTACATAGATAAATTACGTTGGTAGGTTGGAGGTTTGGTGGAGCATTTATCACATTTTTGCCTAGTTCAGGTGTATGTCAATCCAGACAACTTACAGGAATTTTGAACTGAACCCTTTATTTAAGCTATTTATTGCTGTTGTTCCTGGGTCCACCCTTTTTATAGTAAAAATATCAGCAATACATCTTGCATAAAAAAAATGACCAACAATACATTTTATCTGTAGTTGAAGGCATATAATTGCATTCAAAATATATTTAGTTGAAACTATAAAATATATATATATATATTTACATTTCAGCATTAAATATCTCACAGAGGTTGATATAAACAAACAAACAATATGAAAGCACACTTTTATGACATTGATCAATATAATATCCTACAATTTCTTAAAGAAATCAAACTGTATTCCAAAACATAACTTCAACAAAACTACATCATAAAACACACATATCAATGCCTTTAGTAATCATGTCTACATGAAAACATCTATACACAAAAGCTGAGTATTATATTCAATTGTGAAAGCAGAATAAAATATATCTTATTTTTATTACTTCAAGTCCCCCAAGAAAATTAAATTTCAGCATTAAATGACTCATAAGGAGTTGATATTCTGTTAAACAAACAAATCAAATCAAAAACAATGTGCATGCTGCCTGGCCCACAGATTGAATTCACAATAACTATTTCACCAAATTCATAAACTAGGCTCTTGTCTCATGTACTTAGACTTAATGGAAATGGAGAGAGCAGTAACTGAGCAGTACTAAAAATAAGAACTAGATATCTCTAGACATGAACTGTGGAATGATTACAATCAACTCCCATAGCTTAAATAAGGGGTTCAGTCCAAAATTCCTATAAGTTATCTGGATTGACAAACACCTGAACTAGGCCAAAACGTTGTGATAACAACAACAAAGATGAAGACATCAATCCGCATTAGAATAATGTATATAACTTAGATTTTCTATAAAATACATTTTGAGAAACTATTAATGTATTTGAGAGCAGAGAAGACTTTCCCTTCCTCAAATAAATATCCAAAATATATCTCTCAGGCCTTTGCTTCAAAGTTCAAGAGTCTGGTAGGATAATTTTTACCCCAACAATTTAGACTACCAGTACTACCTAACGTAATTTTATAACACTATGGTATTAAATGTAAATAGCAGTGTGACTGGTCAGGTCTGATATGCTATCAAATACAGTATATGTATTTTCCCTGTGTTTATCTTAAACAGTTTTAAAGTTATCAGTGAAAAATAAAATTGTTTTTTTATTCAGCTTTGAGTATTTTGCATATAAAGACATTTTGAACTACTTTCTTGAAGTATTTTCCAGTAAAGTTTTTTATTGATTCATCAATTATTGATGTGACAGCTTGGGCTTATTTGACATTCTGTGTATTAATAAATACTTTTCATCAAATCCTTATTTGAAAGGCAAACTGTAATAATTAACTAGTTTTAATGCTACTTAGTCTTTATTTCATCAGAATTTGTGTGTGATTCTCTGCATTGGATTATATTTTAGCAATTACTTGTATTTCTGCTATTGTAATGATGAGGTTAGCTGTTTCCATATAGGAAACATTTGCTATTCATTGACCAAACTGTTAGCAGTACTGTCAATTGAAATTTATAAAGTCTTTCTCTTAAAGCAGTTCTTCAGGAAAATACGTTTCTCAAGTCCACTATTATCACTCTTTCTAGTACTGATGGGAGTTTCCTTCCTAAACTTTTGTTTGAGGTAGTGTGGAAGGTCAACATTTTGGTTATATCATTATTTTCCCTTTTAGATACATGTGCTATCAATTTCAATTTTTGCTGCTGTTGGAAGTCTTCATATGATTTTTGTTATTTGGTAGAGTTTTAGAATGTGATTTTATAGTGACAGTCTATAAAATCTGATGAATTGTTTTCTTTAAGATGTAGAGGATTAATTTGCTTGGAGCCATTTTTAATCATTGATCTGAGAAAATGGTTGTATATGGCTGATACCTTAGATATTTCTGAATGAGTTAAATACCATACATGGCATCCATACAAGGGTATAGAGCTGATAAGACTATTTAAGAACCTGTCTCCTTAGGTTAATATTTTGATCTTGTAATATCTTGCAACATGGAACAAAACTGCTCCTAGTATATTCAATTTCCTTATCTCCCATATTAAATTGGTTATAACTGATCCATACACTATGAATTATTTAGTTTATTAATTCCACATTCTGATTTTTTTTTATCATGGATTCAGAGTATGTGCCATCTGTGCTCTCTAAATCTACACACACACAACAATGTTGGAAGCAGTTACAATACCAACTTTCATTTTCCTTCAGCTTGACTTTAGTGTCAAGATCATAGTGAGGGTAGTCCAAGGGTTATTGGTACAGAAAGTAGAATCAACAAGTCAATTTGAATTCTGGCCTAATCTTCTGCACTTATTTTCACTCAAATTCAGCTATGGGTTAAATAGTAAAGTCAACTGTGCTCTCTAGCATTATATGCCATCAATCTTCTAGAAGAAAGACAATTATAAATGTAAAACTGAGAAGAAGGCAACAGAAATCCACTTCATTACCTTTCCCAAAAAATTACAGTAGTTCATATAAAATAATGGAAAGGAATCTGGAAAGCTATAATCAACTATGTCTTGGATTGATATGGTATTATAAAAAATATTATCAGTGATTTTGAGATTCTAACATTTTCATTATCACACATATTTTTAACTTGTTTTCTTCCTTTATTTTGTTGTCTTCCATAATATCAACAATATAGCATTGAATAGAGGTAGTGACATAAAGATGAAAACTCTGCCTGACTATGCATGATAACTTTGGTAACACAGTGATAGTCTAAGGCAGTGTTTCTCAACCGGTGTGCCCACAAAGTTAACAGAAGAGTAATTTATGAATTATTTTTATATTTAAAAAAATATATTTTTCTTAAAATGCTAGAGGCACCAAGCACATAGCTTCCTTGTCTAAGTTAAGTCTTTGCCATTTGGTATTTTAAACAGGATGCTAAATTCCTTAATCATTAAGGAGTGGATACTCCTTTCCCTTTTGCCTTCCCCAAGAGATTTAAATCAGTCATTATCAGCCTCTCTAATAGTCTTACTAATTAACCCATAGATGTGGGGAGAAGAGGTGGATTGATACCTTTCCCAAGAGTATTTGCAGGTAAGTAAATATATACAAACCCAATGGGAATTGGAACTCTGCTCTCCAATTAACAATTCCATGCCATTGTCCATTACACTACCTGCACATCTAAGCTTATATATTCCCAAGCGGTCACTAATTTAGGTACTGATCGGGCTTGACTTTGCTAAACTTAAGTGACTGTATAGGAATCAGTGTTTCAACATGATGTAGCCATAAGCCCTTCGTATGTATGAGGATGTAGTAAAATGTATCCATCATACCCTCTAGGCCAGTAGTTCTCAGAGACCCAGCTCACAGTTGTCTGCTTTTGTTGATTTTAATCTTGACTATTCCCAGTCAAAACATTTCCCGCTTCCCTGTTATAGGCAGAAGTCCACAAATGCATGCTGGGATATTTTTCTTAGCCAGTAAAAATAG
This sequence comes from Acanthosepion pharaonis, assembly GCA_903632075.3. NCBI lineage: Eukaryota > Metazoa > Mollusca > Cephalopoda > Sepiida > Sepiidae > Acanthosepion > Acanthosepion pharaonis. The sequence goes on along the minus strand of CAHIKZ030000433.1, from coordinate 740,628 downwards.
GCCAGTTTGACATGACTCACTCTAGATCTGCCAAGTCAGATGGTTTTCAGAGAAGAACCCAAACAAGGCTATGCCAAAGGGCAGAGTCACGTCTGGGGAGATAGACAAACCCGATCCCATGTATGTGGGGTCTATGGGGAATTTTAGCCTAAGCCCACAGGCTCCACATAAAAAATAGACTTGTGCCACATCCTGCCTTGTGGAGAGGCTAAGATAAATAACCTCAGTCCAGATCTGCTTTTCTAGAATTTTTGAGAATACAAGATGCTGTAAGCTTGGATGTGCCAGTGATGTCATGGATAATGGCTCAGAATTGTTAATTGGTGAGCTGAGTTCCAATTCCTGTTAGGTTCATTATATTCACTATGCACAAATACCTTTGATAGAGGTATGAATCACAGCTATGAGTTAATTAGTAAAACTTGTATCACTAAAACTTATTATTGCCAAAAGTAAAATAAAATTGTATACAAAATATTTAGATTTTGGCATTAAATAACCCATAAAGGTTGATATGTCACAAAACAAAAGCAACCAACCAATCAAGCTATGTTCTTAATACCATACTCAATCTGAAATCTCCTCATTTTTCATAGTGATTTTTGCTTTGGAAAAAGCCATAAGGCACTGGGAGCCAAAACTGATGAATATAAGTGGGGCAATGTCTTACTAAAAAGAAAAAACTTGAACAAAACATAAACAATAAGGTGCTGAGATATTCAACATTTTCTGAACAGTAAATTCACAAATCAAGAACAAAATAACCAGAGCTTATCTTTTCATTTGCTTGTTATTAATTCAAGCTAAAATATTTTATCTTCCCTATCAATTGTCCTTTGACTTTCATTTTTGGTTTTTTCTTTCTTGTTGCAGATGGTGAATTATCACAGAAGGAGTCGATCTTCAAGTATCTGGAGCAATAAGAGTAACTTGAGTGCAGGATTTCGATACCATGATGGTAAAATGATTAATACCTCCCCATTACCCAGCCCAGAGACAGGAAAAACATACCTTTTTGAAGGAGTCATTGGTAAGTTATTTTATAACAAGCCTTATGTATTTTTCCTATAGAAATGAAGTTATCATTATTCTGCTAAAAAGAGGCTCCAGAGACAGAAATTGGAATTGCCACATTCTAATTTTCTGACCAAAGAGATGTCTCAAAAAAGGATGCTACATTGTTTGCCAATTGCAGATGATCATTAGAAAAACTGAAGGATCAAACCACAACAAATCTTAATATCTTTTCCCTCTTAGATAAAAAAGATTAACAAAATATATTTTTTAACCAATTGTAACTAAAAGTAATTCTCAATTTAGGCCCAGTTTTGAGCCTATTATTTTCTATAAATTCTAATGACTAATCTTAGTTATCCAGGTTTCAATAAGGAATTTTTTGACAACTCCCTAATTACTCATTTTCAACATTGTTCAACTCTTGAGTCATATCTATATAATTCCTATAAATTTTGATTCCTTTTATGAGCATTCTTTAAATTAACAACAGAACTTCTATGATCACCAGATGTTTTTACCTATACCTGTGTTACAGCTACAACTGTTGATACATACACATATACACTTTCAATGTAAACAATCTCACTTATCAAAAAAGTCACATACACAAAAAAAGGGAAATCCAAATAAAAAAAAATCTATTTGATATTTGGATCATCAAAGAACTGATGATACTTCATGCTTTATTTCAATACTTTGTAATCATACCATACTGTTCATCAATATTTGAAAATATAAATAAATCTGCTAAATTTGTAGAAGTGCTTCATTTTCATTTTTCAGCAATTTTATCTTCTACGCTTTCATATTTCCTACTCTCTGTGCCCAGTTGAATTCCACTTGCAATTCTGTTTGTAAAATGAAGATTTTCTTTATAAAAATTTATCTTTCTTAGTAATATGAATGTTGTCATGTTCATACAATAATTTAAGTCAAAAGTGGTAAGTAACCTTGCAGATTTAACACTAGTGGTGCATTCTCAACTAATCTATTATGTATAACTTATGTTTGCTATTAATGTATATGACACTGTTCTTGTGTGATAAACAAGTTCAAACTTATACACATCATACTTATTATAAAACCCAGGTTGTGTGTGTGTGTCTGTTCGTTTATATATTGGATCAGATTTCCTACATTTTTCAACCAATTTCAACAAAACTTCACAGGACTACGTAAAATTACCTTGCAGTGGTTCTGACAGCACCAAAAATTGAAAAAACACAATTGTTGCATGAAATCAATTTGAAAACACGATTAAGAGGCATCGCTGTGAGAATGAAAGGGGGACAACTCATATCGAGTTTTACTTATTATAAAACCCAGGTTGTGTGTGTGTGTGTTCATTTATATATGGGATCGGATTTCCTACATTTTTCAACCGATTTCAACAAAACTTCACTTTTTTTTGGCAGTTAGTGTTTCTTATTGTCTTGCACACTTTTTTCTTCATTTTTACATTCAAAATGCTTTAAAAATTCCATTTTATTCAATCGGTAGACTCATAACAATTGAAAACAATGTTTTTGTTTGAGTTTGGGTTTGACCAATTTATAAAAATAAACAAAAAAAAAAAAAAATAATTAAGACAATAATCTTTGTCAATTTTATTTTTCAGTCTTTATGATGGTCGATACTTGATCTATCTCTTACTGTTACATCCCCGGGCTCTACTGCTAGTCATGAATAAAACTTTTATTGGGCTATTTGGCAATAATAATAAAAAATAATGTAAATATTTTCAATTAATAATTTTTGAAAAAACATTAAATGTAACTTATTTTGTGAAAAGTAGTTTTTGATCATTGGTGTCAGTTTATATTCCTTTTAACTTAAAACTGTTAAAATACCATATATTTTTCATTATATTCAATTATAATAAATTATAAAATATTTGTAAATTGTCACAGTGAGATTTATTTTGCTGGTTTGGCACAAAAACATTTCTAGAGCAACCAATGAAGATGTAATTTTGCCTTCATGACATGAAGATAACTACCATGCTTTTCACTACTCTAGTAAGTGATATTCCATTCAAGAAATCAGTGAGCCAAGTTTGAATTCCAGTTAAATTCATTATCTTCACTTAGATGCAGATATCCTTGGGAAAAGGTCTGAACTATCTCCCTCAAGGTATAGATTAAATAGTAGGATTTTTATATGGAAAAATTATTTTCAGTTTTACAAGAAAAAAGTATCAGTTGCTAAACATTTATACTTTTCTTTTTCCTGTAATTATATTTCACTCTAATTTTTTTTTTACAGGCAAAGATAGAAGTCGCTTATGGGACTATATGCAGTTTTGGGAAGACATGTTTTTAGATGCAGTTGCCCAAGAAAGAGACATCATTGGAATGGACCAAGGGCCAGGTGAAATGATGGAAAGGTGAATGAATGAATTCTGGGCATATTTATAAGTTTTGCTTTTATTGCATCGAATAATGTGAAACAAAAAAAGGGTTAAGAGTTGACACTCCACCTGCAATTTTTGTTTGAATTGGTAAAAGGATTTTTCTCAACAAACTGTAATTAATCTTATATAATTAATAATTCATATTATAAAAATGTATTTATGTATTTTTACAAGATTTTATACTTTTTAATTAGTTGTATATATTGATAAAACAGATTTGAAATTCATTTGCATCCAGAGCAATTTCTTTCATATTTCGAATCATTCATTCACAGACACATGCACACATACATAGAGAAAAAAAGAAACAGGGACAAACAATGTGGACATAAAAACCAATATTATGTGGTAACTGTTAGTTTCATGCTTCAACTGATCTTCAGATGTGAAACTGACAGTTGCCATGTAGTGTTCCTTCCTATGTCTACACTCTGTTTCTATTACTGAGCATTTTTCTCCTATAAATGTACCAAATTTTAAACTATGAATATGTGTCTGTGTTGTGTGGCAAAATTTGTATATCCAGCTTTGTTCTGTAAAAACACACAAAGGTCATGAAAATGACATTAAACCATTGCATCCAATAAATCCTGTTAAGGTGACCTCCTCTGCTTGTCACATATGTTTCAAGTCATGAAAATCCTTTACTGGGATAAAGAGCCTTCTTAGCACCTTATTAAGTCAACAAATCTTAACTTTCAGTCTACACTGTCATAAATCTAAGTCTTAATAATTCAATGAAATATCTACTACATGTATCTCTTTGATTTTTTTATTAACCTGATTAAATAAATCTCACTTACTGATGGATATATACACACATGATCAAGAAGTGATAAGTATAATTGGGTTGGTGGAAGATAAGCAATAAACAGCTAATTTTTAATTGAAGCACCTTTTTCATTAGCTGTAGGGTGTACCATGTTTAGATACTGGATTAGAATTTGTCATTCTTCTCTGTATATGTTTCCATAAATCAAATTCTTTTTAAAGCAAATTATTTAGTTTACTATGAGCAAACATAGGACTTGTATGACTCCATGCTTGATGAGGAAAATGAAAGAACATACTCTTCACGGCTGAGAGTAATATAAACCACATTACATAAGTAATAAGCTTAGTTGAGCTGGGGCAGCATAAACAAACAAGAATAATTTCCCTAGTTTTAATGAGTACAAACTGAGAATTTGAATTCAGAAAATCATACCTTTTTTTTGTGAATTAAACCTCTTTTGTAAAGGTTAGATCAACATGTAATCTATCTTTATGATCAGTAAGAAATTTGATAATCCTTATAGAAATGCTTTTGGATACCATTTTTACATTCAAAGATAAAAAACAAACAATACCACAAGTTTTTTTTTTTTTTTCTAAATTACTGAATTTTCATTTTATTTTTGCAGATACAATTCTCTTGGAGATCCAGAGAAGAAACGTTTGGAGCATGATGAAGACAAGCTGCTTTCTGTGATGTTATACAATCATGTTGCATTCATGGTTATGATGGATGTAAAGAAGATTGAAATCAAGAAAAAGATTCGTCGTTTGCTTGGCAAATCTCATATTGGCCTTCATTACAGCCAAGACGTTAATAATCTGCTGGATGAAATCAGCAAACTTGTGAGTTCTGATCCATTTAACTTATTTGATCACATAGACATATATAACTTTATAATTGAGGATTTTAAGTCCATGAATAATAAGCATTAAAATGCATTTTGAAACAGCATTTAAATGAACACACACAATTGTATTTGTGAGGCTCAAATTCACTATCCATCCATATGTAGGTATCCATCAGTCTCTGGAAGGGTGGGCAGATAATCCTTGTTGCAGACACTTGCTGAGGTACATTTGTGCTTCTTCAATACCCACAGAGCCAATCTAGCTTATATTGAAACTATTCTGAGTGGACTTTAGTTACAGTTTCTGGGAGAGAAATAATCCAATAATCTTATATGATCAGTGGTTGAACAAGGCCACTATAATTACAGTTTCTGAGAGAGGGTGCATAATATGGCATGATCAATAGTTGAACAAGATCAGAACTACTCAAACCCTCACTCAGATTGACTTGTGATTTCCTGCTAGCACAACCATCGACAGCTTCCAAACAGTTTTGTCTACAATCTACCCATAACCTTTTTGATTAATATAAGTAATATGTATTTTTTTTTTTTTTTTGCTCATTTTGATCAGTATAAATAATATATGTGAGTAATTTTTTATACTATACTCCCATTGACCCATAATGATAATATTAGCCATTTCCTTATAAAGAAATATTTGGAAATATATTCACTGACTGAGCAGCTTGTATTATTTTCAATTGAGATTTATAAGATATTAGCTGTTATCACTCTTTCCAGTACTGATAGGGGTTTCCTTCCTAACCTTTTATTTGAAGTAGTGTAGAATGTCAACTTCTTAATATAACCTTTTTGATTAATATAGAAATGCTGTTACCAACATTCAGATACAACCAAGTTGCTACTTCTATTGACTCATTGTAACTTAAAATATTGCTTCCAACTGTATTTACCAAAGAAGTAAAGACTTACATAAACTTTTCCAACTTTTCTAGATAGCTTTATTCATCTCCGTACTTTATTATGTTCTGAAAAGCAATGTGAGCTTTGTGTAATAGTAGCATTTCATTATCAATTGTATATCAAGAAATAATTTCTTATTTTTGTTAATGTTTAAGTATTGCAATATTTTGTAAATACTCTGTTTATTCCTATTCTAAGAAATAAATCATTTAAAAAAAATATTTGTTAAAGAATATTTGGCAATGTTTAACCTTCATGCCCAGTTTTTCCTTTGTTGTAAATTCTTAAGAAAAAAAATATATAAATTCACTTTCGTATGTTAGGTTTTATTACAATTCTAATCATTGCTTTTATAAAACAATAAACATTGCCAAGAAATAAAGGCAATTAAAATAATAGTGGTATCAAGGGAAAAACTATCCTTTTGACACTGGTTTTGTGGGCACAAAGGTTAAACATTACTGAATATTCTATAATAAAACCTTTTTAAATTCAATGAAATAAGCTTCAAACTAAAAACACAGCAGATTCTTATAAACAAAATGAATATTCCTTATTAAATATCTCGGAAATTATGATTTGTATATCAAGAGCAAAAGGATATTAATAACAGGGCTTGTACTGATCTCTACCTTTAACAACTTACAAACATATCTTTAATCTAATATAATCAACTAGTATCAAATGATACAAAGAATTTCAGCTCTGCCATATAAATCATCAGAACACTTTTTATTTGGATCCCATGGTCAACAAAATTGCAATATTTAATGATACTGTGCTACTTTGTATACATTGATCTATCATGCCACAAAGAAAAACAGTTTTCAACAATATGAAATAAATTCAATCATAATGATTAATAGTTGTATTTACTTAAGTACAGTAATGAAATCATTTAGTAAAATCATTCTTTGTTCCTAAGTTTTTATAATGAACTACAAATCAGGAACAGCTAATTTTGAATAAAAATATTGTTCTTTTTTAAAAATTCAATTAACATATAATAAAACTGTTTTATATGCTTACTTTGTTTTTTGCTATTGTTTTTGTTTTCTGCCACCTCTTAAAAGATAATACAAACCTAATATTAAAAATATACTTATATAAAATGACATTAAAGTCAACAAGTGACCGTAATGTCATTTTCTACAAGTATATTTAGAATATATATTTAGTATATATTTAGAACCAGAAAGAGACAGTTGAAATTTCTAGGACACACAACGAGGAAAGAGGACTTGGAGAATTTGATACTCATGGCACATGGCGCAAGAGGATCAGAAGGCAAGAGGATTGAGTAACCTACATAATGATCATGATTATGAATCCTGTAACCCATTAAGTTTATAGGGGCACCTCATGTACTGCAGTAGCAGTGGTGTGTCTTGGGCAATATAGCTTGACAGAGCCAAGCCCTCTTCAGACTGGTTTCAATTCAGAGTGATCCTTCTCCAAACAAGGCTATAGTACTCTGTCTGTCCTGCTATTTACCCATAGCTGGAGGGTATTTGCACATAAGTGAATGTAATGAACTCCACTGTGTCTACCTAACAAGTTTGTGTAGAATAAGCACTGGGAGTAATAGTAAAAGGACAAATATTGCTTAGATCTACAAAGGATACAGGAATTTGTGGAGAGCCATAATCACCTACATCCTGAAGGAATACTGCACATAAAGGAAGAAGTATTTATTTCTCATAAACATTTTACTCATTCTGAAACCAATTTTTTAAAAACATCTTTATTTTTCTATTTCAGAATGGTAATGATATTGATCTCAAACCCATGGGAAGTCGTTTAATGCAAAAACAGTCATTTACAGTTCATTGGGGAAGTGACAACACTGGAGACATGTTATTCATGGAGGTAAGTAACCAATATACATTTTTCCATTTTACTTCATTTTATGTAAATATTTACTCAGTTTGGCACAGAGCCATAACAGTGGAGTATTCCAAAAGGATTAAATTTACATATTAATGTATACCGTGATCATTCAACAAGTGTACTTTTTTTAATACTAAAGTTCACCAAATGAGAGCCTCTGAAGGCAGGGGTTACTGTTAAAATTGTTATGATGAATGTGATATGAATGATAGAGAAGGTGGTGGTAGGAAGTGACATTTATAAGGATAAGGAGGATATATGACAATTGACCTAGAGAGATTGTAGTGTTCAAGGAAGAAGTAGCAGTTCTTGGGGGAAAAGCTGAGTAGAATTTTCTCTTTACATTTGGAATATGGAAGAAATGGGGTTGATTCAACTCCATGGAAGTAGCATGGTATGAAATACTGGGACTAAGGAATGGAGTGCTCATTTGCCATGGAAATAGTAGAGTGCTATGAAGAGTCTGTGATTATATCATGGAGTTTGGGAGAAAAACAACAAAATTGACCAATTTTAAAAATAAATATTTTGAAATCAATTATTTTTAGAAATGGCACAATGATTAAAATTCTCATTATCAAACATTTAAGCACAGTTTTAATCTTTATTTACAAATAACAACAGTTCTCTTTAACAAAATTGATGATATACAATCTTCCTGTTGCGTTCTGTTACCAAGATTTAAGAGTTGAAAGTTACTGTTCTCTATAATTGTTTAAATCTAATGTTTTTAGCTAAAAATTATATATAATTTTCATTTTCTTTAAGACAGCAGTATTGTGCATGTGTGTGTGACTTTTAATATGGCAGACACATGTCTTCTGATATAAATGAATGCAGGAATAATTTCAGAATTGTCCCAAAATGGGGTGATTCATAAATATCAGAAAGCTAAATTTAGTAGACTTACAAATTGTGCTTGCATAAAACTTGTCACATTTTCTCATTAAAATTAGATGAGTTCTCTGCCTAATCCAAGACATTTTGTTCCAAGATTCACAAAACTCTATTTACTTTCAATATAACAACTATTTATTAGTGAATATATTAGGCATGTGACACAAGAAAATAAAATAAGATAATTTTATTTTAAGTGGTTAGCAGAGTAGAATATTTGTTTCTGCATAATTATTCATTTATAATCTATAGATAGGCAGACCCAGTTTCTGTCTTTGCTTAAACAAATATCTTTATTTTTACCATATAAATATAATTTCATTATGACCATGTGCAAAAAGCTTAACCTAAAATGTGTGAGCTTACAGAAATTCAATAGATATGGCACCATTTCATTTATCAGGCTTAGCTGATCGAAATTTAAAGGACATCTTGCAAGACAGTCAGGCCAGCAGCTGGATAGTAAATATGATTTCAGTAGTTTGGTTGTCAATTTACAAGTACAACTTTGACTTTTTATACACATTAATATAAACTAGAAAGCCCAGTCTTCCCTGACTGGGGTAGAAGAAATGAATTCATACCTTTCCCAAAAGAATTTGTGTGAAAGTGGATGCAACTGGAATTTGAACTCGGCATAACATTCACATTTACTGAGCTGATGACCACTACGCTATGCACACACACACACACACACATATATATATATATATATATATATAGAGAGAGAGAGAGAGAGGAACTATGGAATTATTATATGATGAATCCTAGGTCTGGGTTAGTGAAGCAATTTAACACCAATTCAGAACTCAGTGAAAAAAGCAAATTTATCATTTTAAAACTAAGACATATTTACTGATTGTGCTAAAAGATATTGACAAACCTTCTTGGTAATATATGATTGTTTCATCAGTAAACCAAAGAACCCATGAAGGAATAAGATTAAAATGACATGTAAAGAATAGAAACAATCATAGTGCTAAATATATTCCATTGGTAATGCAAATGAAAGAACTAATAATTCTTCTAAGCATCTTTTTGTTTCTTTTACTGGAATGTCTAAATTTATTTCATGAAATAACATTTTCAGTTGAATCTGTTTGTAAATGTTGTTGTTGCTCTTTCAGGTGTGTGATGATTGCATAATTTTACGAAGTGTCACTGGAGCCATATGTGATCGATGGTGGTATGAAAAACTGGTGAACATGACGTATTGCCCTAAAACTAAAGTTCTGTGTCTCTGGCGTAAATGTGGAGAGCGGGTTCAACTAAACCAGTTCTATACAAAAAAAGTAAATATGTTCTCAATGAATTTGTTTTAATAAATTTATGTTTGGACTATATATGTTAGTTTCAATTTAAAACAAGTGAATAATTTTCAACTTTTATGTTGATGTTTTTGTTTAATCTAAATAATTATAATTCCATCTTCTTCCAGTAATTTTTTTTAATTGTCTTTCACTATCATGTAGACTATAGGCCAAAAGTTTGTAGCCACATGCTGGATTTAATCATTAGAAAGTGTTATACCTTGTTTGGTTTAATTCATACTTAGCTAGGATGATGAAACTATTTAACCTATTAGTACATGACATCCAATTTTTTAAAGAGAGGATTATCTAAAATTTAAAATCCCCCAACCTTAAGATTATCATTAGCTAGCAAGGTAGATTAAACAAAAAGAGCTAAAATTATAAGAAAACTTTATGAAATAATGGATTAATTTTGTTATTATTGTTGTTGTTGAATATATAAAAGCCTTCAGGGAGAGAAAGTCCCTCAGGCCTGAAGTGAGCTGGTAAATTAGTTTTGAAAAAATCATGCAACCTTCAATTTTTAGGCAATTCTTTGAAATCTAGAGGGTAATCCCAAAATTTTGGCTTATAGTGTAATAATGCTATAAAAATATATGTCAAAATAAGTAAAGGAAAATAAGATGGAAAACTGCATTGTGATACATTTTGTCTAGAAAGAAAGTTTTATTGATGAAATCAATCCTATATACAAAAGAAGAAAATACAATAAACACTGACTTTGTTTGTATTTGGAATGTTAGTTACAATGATGTTTGACATTTAAATTTTAACAATAAGAATAAGTTATGAGAAGCTGAATGAGATTGGCTAAGTTTAAAATTTAGAATGACAAAATTTAAATGTTAAAGATGTTTATCTTTAACACTCTTGTATATCTAAGAGGGAAGTCGGGTATGGGTACACCGGAAGAGTCGAGTGTCGAGGTGGATGAAAATTTCCGAGCAAAGCATTCAGCCTTGTCGGTAGAGGAGGTCAAGACTTCGAACTGGTTGAATAGAGGAGGTATAGAGGGTTTGCAATTGTTCAATACACTCTTGCAGAGACGCCAATAATCTTTAACCACCTCACATCCCATAATCTGCTCTCAGACAAGCAATATGGTTTCCGCTTTGCCAGATCTACAGCCGATGTGCTCACAGCCATCACTGAAACAGTCTACCAAACTCTCCAAAATAACGGGGAAGCCAGAGCCGTGGCACTAGATATCTCCAAAGCATTTGATAGGGTTTGGCACGCCGGCCTTCTCCGCAAGATCCAGGGTTATGGCATTACGGGTCGATTATATAATGTAATACAATCATTCCTGTCAAACCGTGAATTGAAGGTCGTTCACAACGGATTCTCCTCCAGTTCCTATCCCACGAACGCAGGTGTTCCTCAAGGCTCCATCCTAGGCCCCACTCTATTCCTTATCTACATAAATGACCTTCCTGACACCGTAACTTCTCAAGTCGGCATCTACGCGGATGACACCACAATTTATTCCTGCCTCAAAAACAAATCTAGTCTCGCTGACAAAACTCACCTTGCCGTGCGTCTCGAAAAAGGACCTCCAATCGATTGTGAACTGGGGCATGAATTGGCTGGTCAACTTCAACGCTTCAAGACAAAACTGCTCTCTATTAATCACCACAGAGAGCCTTCCCTTCCCTCCATTAGAATGTCTGACGCTCAACTTCTCGAGAGCAACTCTCTGCGGCTTCTCGGTCTCACGCTGACTGCTGACCTGAGATGGAATAAATACATCGAGTCAATTGCCTCGTCCACTGCGAGGAAAGTTGGCTCCTGAGCCGCGCTAGGAAGTTTTTTCCCTGAGTCGATCCTCCAGATATACAAATCCACAATTCCCTTTTGCATGGAGTATTGCTGCCATATATGGTCTGGCGCCCCTTCTGTTTGCCTCGGGGTTCTTGATAGGCTCCAGAAGGATATGCAATATGGTTGGCCCTGCCCTGGCGTCTCGTCTACAGTCACTTTCTCACAGACGCACCGTCGCCTCCCTCTGTCTGTTCTACAAATACTTTCATGGAAATTGCTCCGAGGAGCTGCATTCGCTGGTTCCCAGACTTCATGAGTTCAAAGCGCCCTCGAGGCTGGCATCCCGCTCTCACCCCTTCACTGTCGAAACTCCTAAATGTAGCCGTCTCTTCTACTCTAATAGCTTCATGTCTCGCACCTCTCGCCTGTGGAACTCTCTTCCCTTCTCCTGTTTCCCTGTGAGTTATAATCTCCAGCTATTCAAGTGTAATGTCAATCGACATCTCCAGTTGCCTTAATCTATCTACTACTCTCATCCTTTCTTCTATCACTCCTATCTGATCTTCCTATTTTCTGTAACCCCTTGCGTCCTAGTGGCTTCCCGCCTTGCTTGGGGTGAAATGCTTAAAAAAAAAAAAAAAAAAAATAAGCTGTATATTTTCTCTTTTTCTGTATAGTAGGGATTCTATCAATAAAACCATTATTTTGTCTAACCACTTTCTTCTAGATGAAATGCATCACAATAACAGTTTTCCATCTTGTCATTTATTTACTCATAAAAATTTTACTCTTCTTTTAATTTAAAAAAATTAATGAATGCTTTATTACTTAAAAATAAATAAGTGCATGACGTGAAGTATGATAGAAGAGGAGGGGGAGGAGAAGAAAAGCAAGGGTATTGGAAATGTATCAGGGGAGGTAAATGAAATGTACATACTTTCTTTTCATCCTAGTTCATATGAACTCAAGAGGAACTTTTTAGTGTGTATGCAATGAGTCATAATTTCTGATCTCTCATTCAAAAGGATTTTTTTGGTTGGGAAATGTTATTATTGTTAACTTTTCTTGTTGGCAAAGGTTATAAGGTTTGGCTTTTTAAAATTTTTCCAGCTTACAATCGGATCCTTATTATTTTTTCTTTTAACACATGGTTGGCTAGTCTGTTAGCATTCCTAAGACTTTCTATGCTGAATGATGATTTGTGATTATACCACCTCTTCTTGAAGCTACGTTCAGTACACCCTATGTATATTTTTTCTGGCCATTTGTATTTATTACTTCTGCTTTGTAAATTACTGATTCAGTTTTGCAAACTCCATCTAATGGACATCTACTTTTATTTCTACAATTTCATATTTTATGTAATTCAAAATTTTTTGGGAAGTGTTTAATAAATAATTTGAAAAATATTTTCCTTATTTTACATTTAAACCAAATATTTTTTCTTTTCCTTGAATTGTTCTTCATTTGTTGTTTTATTTGAGGTTTAAATTCCAGTTTGGTTTTATTCCCCTCTTTTAAAGTCTTTTCATATTCTTTCTTTTTATGTTTGAAAATTATTCTACTAGAGAAATTTCTAGATAACCTGTGCTCTATTCCTTTAGTGATGTGTTTTATTATACTCATAGGGTGGTTGGATCTAACATTCATGTATTTTAATCTTGTGTTGGATTTCATATCTGGGGAGACACTGCCAGTTTGTAGATTTAATTCTACATCCAAATAATTTGACAATTTTCTTATTCATATCAACTTCTATTTCAAAGTCAAGGCTTTTGAAAAGTTTGAAAAGAACTTTTCTTATATTGTCTTTTGTTTTTCTGTTGTCTGGCACTATCATCAGTCCATCATCCCTATACAGACCATGGTTGTTTATATGTACAATTTTGTAGATTTCATATAAAATAGGCCTATCCTGAAAACCTCAGAATCATCAAATGAACCTTGTGGTACAACAAAGTTGTCCTTTTTTGATTTTTTAATCCAAGCTTCTCCATTGTAGAATAAAATTGATTTACTGCAATGTAAAATTATGTCCATTTGTTCAGGTATTATATTTATGAAGCCTTTAGTGAAGTACAAAACCTCAAGCAGACCTTTTTTAGATATAGATAGATAAAAGTTTTTTTTTATGTTGTATTTTATAAATTGTAATGAAAGAGAAACTCACCTACCTCAAAAAAGAATGGTCTGTTTTTATGTATGGTCTGCGGAAGGAAATTTAAAGAAAATAGTTATCAAAAAACCTGCTACTTTAAATATCAGAGAAACTATGCTAATGTTCTTTCCTCCCTGAATGGTGTGGCCAATCAGAAAAATCACTCGATGAATAAAGGCTGTTGCTTTTGCTTACCAAGGGAGAACAGTTTTTGAGCTTGGTGAGCGTACATGCATTTCTGTTGTTGCAAAGGGACGGTTGGAATTCTGACCCTGTTTTTCATTACTACGCTGCCTGCTGGACTGTTTACAACAGATTCATGGTTGAACTTAATGTTGGCACACAGATTTCTTTTGTTTCTACCGACCCCATTGGTTGATACCCACACATAAATACATATTTATCTTTATATTTAATTTTGTGGAACCAAGAAACTCACTCACTTGTGTCCTTCCATTGATTGGCTTGTGTAATGTTGTTTACCCCCACAACTTAAGTTTCACCTTTTGAACAGTGATCATCAGCCCAGGATATATTTTTTTTTATTTCAAATAACACTTTCAAAATGCTATGATTTACAAGTGTTATTTGAAATAAGAAATATATCCTGAGCTGATGATTTCTGTTCACAGTTTGAAAATTAATGAATGCTTTATTACTTTGTCTTTTGTTTTTCTGTTGTCTAGCACTATCATCAGTCCATCATCCCTATACAGACCATGGTTGTTTATATGTACAATTTTGTAGATTTCATATAAAATAGGCCTATTCTGAAAACCTCAGCATCATCAAATGAACCTTGTGGTACATCAAAGTTGTCCTTTTTTGATTTTTTAATCCAAGCTTCTCCATTGTAGAATAAAATTGATTTACAACAACACTCATAGGCCTTATCATTATGAGTCGCACATTTTTTTTCAGTATTTCTTGGCTTATTTTACCCAATTCAGTTTTGGTTTGGTTTATTAGTCGAAAAGAAGGATTATTGGGAATTCATCTTTATGGTTCTTTATAGTTAGAAATGCTCGCTTACAGCATAATATATGAACCCTATATCTAGTTTGACTGTGATATTTTTCACCTCCTCATTTATACTTTCAATGTAGAAGTTTGTTGCTTTTCTGTGAGTTTTAGTGACTTCTTTATTTCTTCCGGTAAGTCTCTGGGTGCATAGTATAAATGGTCTTCATTTTATATATATATATATATATATATATATATAAAATAGACAATCAGAAAATAGTACTTAGTCCTTGTCAACACATTTCATACTATTTTCCGATTATCTATTTTATTCAATTTGTCTTCTCTACAGATAGATTCTGAGAACTTTCACACACATACATGAACACACACACACATATATATATATATATATATATATATATATATATATATATATTATCAATGTAAATATCACTTTAATCTGATGAAGTCCTAAAGGACGAAATGAGTCAAAAGAGAACTTTTTCCACCTTATAGTTTTTCCATAAAATTGTTCTTGATATATAAAAATTTATATAACAATTTTATGGAAAAACTATAAGGTGGAAAAAGTTCTCTTTTGACTCATTTCGTCCTTTAGGACTTCATCAGATTAAAGTGATATTTACATTGATGTAACTACCCATGCTCATGAAGTAAAGTGAATGCTGAGAATTTTAACTTTTAACAACACACTAAATGCATTAGTTGATTACCATAATGAGACTGGCCATAATTTTGATTTAAAAAATGCTACTCTAATTAAAAGGAATAAGACAAAAATGTTTTAATTGCTGAGATCATCCACAGTAAATTCTATTTCTTAGAACATTACACCCTTGTTCTTTTATCAGAATGTGAGATATTTAATAACAAAAGTAATGGAAATGTAAACAAAAAAGAAAATAAATGAAATCAGCTAGACTATATACCAAAAACATATATTTAAAGAAAAATATTGATTTAAATTTAAAATTCTCAGTGTCTCCTTTCTTTCATGCACATGTGTAGTCATACCAAAGTAAGCATCACTTTAATCCAATGAAGTTATAAAAGACAAAACGTATCACTCAAAACTTAATTTTCAAACTGTGAATAGAAATCATCAGCTCAGGATATATTTCTTATTTCAAATAACACTTGTAAATCATGGCATTTTGAAAGTGTTATTTGAAATAAAAAAAATATATCCTGGGCTGATGATCACTGTTCAAAAGGTGAAACTTAAGTTGTGGGGGTAAT
Source organism: Acanthosepion pharaonis (assembly GCA_903632075.3). NCBI lineage: Eukaryota > Metazoa > Mollusca > Cephalopoda > Sepiida > Sepiidae > Acanthosepion > Acanthosepion pharaonis. The sequence goes on along the minus strand of CAHIKZ030000433.1, from coordinate 724,401 downwards.
TTTTTTATTTTTATTTTATATATATATATATATATATATATATATATATATATATATATATATACACCAAAAAATTGATGTTAAAATAAATTTGAATAAAAAATTGTGTGTCTCTTTTAGATATGCAAATTTTTATTTTTTTTTTTTTTCACCTTATTGGTTGATGTTTTACATTTAAAATTATAAAAGTATTTCTAATGTTATATAATAAAACAAGTGAAGCAAGTATTTTTTTTTATCTCAAATGATATAAACTCTTCATTCTGAAGTAAAGCAACTTTATTTTTTGTTAATCTAACATCTCTGTATTCAGTACTTAAAGCATTTGATTCGGAATGTTGTTTATGAACATTACTAAAAGTTGTTAGTTGAAATGTGATAAAAGTCTTAAAAACAAGATTTTTAAAATTCAAAAATTCATGTTATCATATCAGTACATCCTTATAATAAAAATTTATTTGAGTGATATTTTATGAACCTAAGTATTTTTATAAACAGGTGACGTAAATGTTATTTCTGTAGAAACAAGAAATGTATCGTTATTTAGAAATTATTATTTCTCATAGTCATCCTTTAATTACTTTTATTTTTTTCTTAACTAGTGTCGAGAACTTTACTTCTGTGTGAAAGAGACAATGGATAAGGCAGCAGCACGAAACAATGGCAAAGTACCAGGTATGGTTATAAAACCTATTCAGTTATTTTTATTCATTTCAGATCATTTTGCAAATATAGTATTGATTCAAATTTCTAAAGAATATTAGTGTTGTTGAAATATCATACAGTCTACACTTCAACTCCTAATGAGAGATGAGAATTGTTACAAAACTTTTTTTGCAGTCCTGGTTGTACTATATATAAATTAAAAAGATTTTAAAAAGATATAGATTAAAAAGCTGTGGCATTTTTTTTTTGTTGTTGTTTTGTTTAGTACATTTATGCTTAACATCAGGCAGAGACAGTTGAAATTTCTGGGGTACATAATGAGGAAAGAGGGCTTGAAAAAAAAAATTATACTCACGGAACAGACTGAAGATAAGAGGGCTAGAGAAAAGCAACACACAACCTTTCTGGTGAGCTTTAGTGAATGGATGGTGGAGTAGTATTTGGGAGAGAATACAAAAAGACAAAAGTTATTAAGACCTACAAAGGACAGGAAATTATGGAGAGCCATTATCAAAATTAAACTTTATACATGAGCTTCTTATGATTACCTGCATTTTCACCGAAAATATTTGTGCTTAGATTTATTTTTGCCTTTCAGGTCCTGATTTAGGAGGTGAATTCCCTGTACAAGATCTCAGATCTGGCCAAGGAGGACTACTCCAAGTGTGTATGGAAGGTATAGGACTTCTCCTGGCCAATAGCAAGGTAAAACTTCCCCAGATATATGTCTTCCTCCTTTGATTGTATTTTTTAACATATATTCCTTTCTTGATATATTTCAGCTTTTTGTATTTATTTTAAAATATTTTTCTTATTCCAACACATGGCTGCATGCATTTGAAACAGTTTTCTGCTTTAAGACAGTTTCAATTTTTGCTTCCATTCATATTTGTGTACAGTTCAAAATTATAATAGTAAACGTGTAGACAATCAAAAACAGATAAAATATTCATTATCTACTTACAGTGTACATTTCTTGTTCCAATTAGTTTGCTTTAAAATATATATTTATAAAACTTGAACTGTACACAAGTATAAACTCTATAATTTTTTATATTAAGCTTGCTGTTTTTATTTAAATTTTCATTCAGAAATTATATTAATTATAATGTTTTAATAGTATCAATATTTTTGAAAAACTCAAGAAATGACCATTGGCTACAATCTTGGAGCCATGAAATCCTTGTCTCAGCTTTATCTCTTAAAAGTAAATTTAAAATTCCCTAAAATTCTTATAGCATTTTTCTTAAAGACAGTAATATCTCATATACCTCACACTAAGAGTTTAATATAGACTGGAATTACCAATGAAAATTTCACAGTTTTCCTATTTTAATTTTCTCTTGAATCTTAATTCTTAAGTTAATGAGTGAATAAGCTCATGGTGAGTTCTTTGACAATAAAATATCTGTAGAAATTCCCCTATGACATCATTAAATATTTGAGCTTAACAACTTTAACAAAATATTGCAATAATGATCATAAATATGAATTCTGATTGTTATTTTAGGTAAAAGGGTACAAATGAAAAGATTTGAAATTCACAACTTCTTTCATTTCACTGAAACAGACATTAAACACTTCTAGCTTCCCTTCTTTCATTCATTTTCTCACTGAAAACAAATAGTATTTTTTCCCTCTTTCTACATGATCTGTAGTAATGGTCCATTAATTATGAGGTATTGGCATGAAATGTTTGTGTTAACTAAGGGAAGGACAAGCAGAATTATAATAAGATATTTCTTAAACTTACTTTAGTTTACCACTAAATTACAATTGTGGTATATCTGGAGAAGCTCAAACTAAACTAGGAATTATAAGCAACATTGTTTTGTTCATTATTGTTCAATAGGCACATTATAATAATGATTTGTGAAACTTTATGCAATAACAGTACAGCTTGAGAACTGATGATTAGAACTGAGTATATCTGTTTTTGTTGAAAAGGGTTAAGTCTGCCACACAATTTGTGGCTCTTGTGTTCTGTTAGTTTATATTTCTATTCTATTAGAAAGTTCTTAAATACTTATAAGCCATCCACCTGCTCTCTATTGATTTGTAGTTGTAAATAAGAGAATTAGTAATACTTTATGCAGAGCTGCAAGGTAGGGTACTGGTTAGAAGTAATCAAAGTTGAACTGGTAAATTGAGTTCTAGCTGAGACATGCTAATTTTGTGCTAATGCCCTTGGAAAAGGAATGAATCTACTTTTCCCTATGCTTCATCCCAGATATCTTGACAGAATATCTTGTCATTAGCATACCAATATGTTTGATGGAGAAAAGAGTGAAAGCAGACTACTGTCCAATGATTATCTTAACTGTAATAGCATTAGCAATTGAAAGTTTTCACCCATTGTCAACCTTGATTTTATACTAGTCAGTATTTTATATACTAATTAAACATTAAATAAAGAAATATTGATCATATCTTGAAAATATAGTGATCCACTGTTATTAATCGTCCTAGATATTTTAATGCTTGCTCAAAATAAAGTTAAATTCCCTACAAAACATAACATTTAAGTTTGCATTCATGTAACATAAGGAAATCTTCACCACTTTTCTCAATGAATGTGAACTTGAGATAAGCTGATATGGTTGCTTTATCTCCTGAATATTGTTAAAGATAGCATACTGATTGAGGCTTCCTCTTAAAACTTGTATATTCTATAAAATTGAAAGTGTAAATGATAAAAGGCATCGATATTCAAAGAACTTAAAATATTTACTTAGTCACTTATTTTAGTACATCATTTTACTTTTTGTATTATTTAAACAAATTAGCAATCTGTCACTTATATTATTGACAACTAAGAGTGTTTTGACATTTATATAACTAGCAAAGTAAGTGTTCTAAGTAACATGGTTAATTGAAATAAGTGCTGCATAATTTGTTGCTATGATAAAATAAGTTTTATTAATCTTATGTAATATAAGAATATCTCTTGAAATAGACAAAGATAAGAAACTGATCAAATAATTTTTTGTCTTATGGTGATATCCTGTTGAAACATTTGTTCTCATACAATCAACAAAGTTGAGCAACATCAAGCCTGGTCAGTATCTAGATGGGTGTCTGCTTGAGAATACCAGGTGCTGTAAGCTTGGATATGTGGGTGGTATAATGAATAATGGCTCAGAATTTTTAATTGGAGAGCTGAGTTCAAATTCCAGTTGGGTTTGTTATATTCATTTACATGCAAATACCCTTGGGAAAGTTATGAATCCACCTATTCTTCTTCCATCTATGGTTTAATTTGAACCATTATTATCTTTTAAAAAAATTCTTACACTCTAAAAATATTTTCTGGCTTTAAAATAACTGGTAAAAGGTTGATAATCTTTCAATATTAAATTTATCAGAATATATGCAACTTAAATCATTCTAGGTTTTTCTTCTCTTTGACTAATAATAAATGTAATAACTAATCCAAAAGAATTTCATATTGTAACATTTAAAATTTTATTAAATATAGGTGGTGTAATATTTAAAATTCAATATTCAATATTTCTAGATAGAAAGATTTCCATTACTCAAATCTTTTATATTATTTAGCAATTTAGCATCATGCTTTCTGTAATTTAAGAACTGTTATGGTTATTTGCTATCCTAATAGTTCCTTTACTTCCTATCAAAAAGATTTTCCCACATTTATCTGTTTATGACCATATCACATTGACACAGCAATTCTCCAACATTCATCAAAGTTAAACAATGTCAAGACTGGTCAGTGTCTAGATGAGTGAACACTTGAGAATACCAGTTGCTATAAGCTTGGATATATGGGTGTTATAATGGATAATGGCTCAGAATTAGAAATCAACTGTGTTCCAATTCCAGTTGTGTTCATTATATTCACTTGCATGGTGAAACTGTTAAGAAAATTATGAATCCACCTCTTCTTCCCACAGCTATGTGTTAATTAACTGGACTTGTATCAATAAATCATTATCTCCAAAAAATTCTTACAATCTAAAACTATTTTCTGGCTTTAAATAATCTGCAAAAGATTGATAAGCCATAAAAAACAATCAATCAATCCACATTTACCATTTCTATAGAAGAGTTATTGAAAACATTATTTTTAAATTAACCCATTGTATCCAACAGACCATAGGGAAGTTGTGTTCTTTGAATGTTACTTTACCAAAACTACCTCATTAAATGAGATAGGGAGTTAAATTGGTAATTTTTTTTTCCTTCAATCATTGTCCCTGTGACTGTAAGTAAGCTTTTCTGCCTTGAGTTAACTTAATAGCAGTTTATTTACTGTATTAATTTGGTCATTACAGATAAATTTAAATGAACAATAGCAAGCATTTCACTACCAGAGAAATTTTATTAATGATGCTCACTTTATAATCTTTTTTATTGAAATTTTGCATTGTTAAAAAAAGGTCTCGTTTACTTCATCTTAGATATGAAATCATTAGGAAGTCTTAAAGACATTCATCAAATTTGACAATCTTTTTTTTGGTTTATTATTACTGATTCTAAAATTCTTCAGAGCTTTTTAAGGGAAAATTCATAAGTCGAAATAGAATTACTGTAAACTTACCATTATTACATTTAGTAACAAGCTCAGATTTTATGAAGTTTTAACACCATAAAATTACATCAACAAAGAAGGGATATTGCTACATGACAAAGAACTAAATTATTGATTATTTATTTTTCAATGTTTGGCTATCAATAGGTTTTACTCTTAAAGTTGTTAATGCCTGTATTGTTTAACAGAATATTATTTCATCTGAATAGTTTAATAGAATATTAATATAGTTTTTAATGCATAGTTAAATAACATCTGTTTAGTTTGTCTTATAATAATTTCTGCAAATCATTTTCCCTATTAAATAATTTTAAAATAAACATTGTGACAAAAAAAGATTAAGACTTATTAATCCCATCTGAGTGCTGATCTTAATGTGAAAATATTGGAAATGATAATCAATATCTACAAAATGTGATAATTTTGTTTCAACCAGTAAAAACAAATTTAAATATAAAATCATTGGAAACAAAAATGTGTATCACAATATAATTTTAAATATATAATACTTGTGTTTACAAAATGTAAAACAATGAGTTATTTATGTCAAAAGAAAGCATTTACAATATGTCTTTAAATGCATTACCAAAGTTTATGTATTTTATTTTGTGTGCAACAAGATTTAAACAATTATAAAACAGCATAAAAGTTTAGTCAGAAAAGCAATTATATTACTAAATGCGTACTGAGAGAAAACAGTATAATTTATTTAACTAATCAGTAAAAGAAAGGATAGATAATAGAAAGAATGATATGACTTTTATGAGAGCACTTGAAGTCAGGATAGCTATAGAACAATACATTCAATTAAAGTGGATATGTAGCAACATGAAACCTGTGTAGTTTATTTCTATTAACCTTTGGTTCCTGGACTCAAATTTGTTAACTTCAGAGTTACATTCTTTGACTACTGACAGACATTTTGGTATAAATGGCCTTAAAGTACAAAAAGTTGCAATTGTAAATTATAAAGAATCATTGCTCATGAATGATTATTTTCCATAAAAGAAAAATATTCTTTAACTTCATTAATGTGAAAAATTAATGCTTTAATAGTTAAAAATACATTTTTATTAATTCTGTTTAATTAAGTTGGAAAGAAAATCCTATTAATTTTTTACTCAAAAAGTATAATGTATTTATATCTCATAATCAATTACAAATTCAAGCAAAATAAGTTTCCTTCAATTCTGGTGTCATAATCCCAAAAGGAAGATTAATACATTGGGCATAAAATTCTTTAGATTTTGAAATATAAAAAAATACAGGGTCTGATCAAAAAGTATCAGGGCTGGTGCTATAAAAAAAAAACCCTGCAATACATATCAATTCAGCATTTAATCTCCTTTGAAGTAGTCCCCTTCTGAAGCTACACACTTTATCCAATGTCATTTCCATTAATGAAAGCATTACTGGAACTCATTTTTTGAGGATAGTGAGTAACTGCTTTGACACATTCTCTTGGAGAAGTTGACATGCCATAAAACCCAACAAACAAACATCCTCTTGGATTTCCTCAATATTTTGAAATCTTGATCCTTTCAAGTGGGATTTGATTTTTGGAAAGAGGAAAAGTCACAAGGGGAGAATATGGTGGTTGTCAGACCTGGATGTTGTGCTTGGCAAAAAATTGCTGTACAAGCCATGGTCACTGCTGGGACCACTATGGTGTAATGAGATGACCACACTCTACACACTTTCCTTCCAAACACTGCTACAAACAGTAGAATTGAGCAAGAACATTATAACTTTGTGTGCATACATGACAGTGTTCAAGATTGATCTGTGCCAAGCAGCTTCACTCTACATATTTTGGCTCCATTACCATAGCAACAGTCCCAATACATTTTGATCAGACCTTGTATATTTTTAACCTCTTTATAATTTGTATACTTTTTCCTGTACAGGAATTACCATAAAGATCTAAAAAGTCATAATCTGATGGAGCAATTTTGAGAGATTACAATGAAATGTTTCTTCTGTGAATTTTGCAACATGTTCTTGCATTGACATGCAAGAGTAATGCATCTTGCCCGCTGATCACTGAAATTCACTTTTCCAAGAAAAAGTTTGTTGTATGTGCTTCCAGTTGACAACAATTTGAATTGGTTGTTTCATTACAATTCAACCCTTCATGATAGATAATACCTTTCATATCCTACTAAACACTGAGCACTATTTCTCAAGATGTAATCCTGATTTTGGTACAGTCATAGATTTTCCCTAAGTCATAAGTTTCTTTCAGTGAATCTGATTATAAAAACTCACGAGTCACTAGTGACAATATTTTCTAGAAATGGTTTGCTAGCATGCCCTGTCTTTAAGGATGAACAGATGTTAAAACTCTCAGATTAAATTAAGAACTAATTAAATTATGTGGAACTTATTGGACAATTAATGTTATTTTTTCTTTTCTTTTTTTAATCATTTCACTCCAAGCAAGGCAATAAATTCAACTAAGATACAAGGAGTTACTTGGAGTAAAAGAAAATAAGATGACTTTAGTGAGGAGAAAGGACAATAAATAACAGGATTCATGAAGATGGAAAATGGCATTGCATTTAAATTTTTGAAGATTGTAGGTGGCTGGGAAGCAGCAAACTAGAATAGAGTTCCACAGGCAAGAAGTGCAAGGAAAAGAAACTATTAGAATAAAACATATGGTTATATCTAGCTAGTTCAACATTAAAACAGTGAGACCTTGTTTCCAATCTAGTAATATGCTCAAATTCATGCATTTGAGAGATCAAGGAGGAAAGCTGATTAGAACAATTGTAACGAAAATATTTATAGAAAAGAGAGAGTGGATCTATATCATGGCAGTGGGAAAAGTGACTGAAGTTGAGATGCCAGGTCAGGATTAATTACATTACAGACCCTTTTTTTGGATTTTATCAAGAATCTCAAGATATATAGTAGAACCACCAGACCAGATATGGCAGCAATATTCAATGTACAGACAAATGGTAAATTTATAAATGTGTAAAATGGATTCTGATGAGAAAAATTATCTGAGACAACACAGTGAACCAACTTTCCTAGTGCTAGACCTAACAATTTACTAAGTTCACGGAGATGAGTTATATTTGTTGTATGCATTGTCTTGAACTGTTATGCCATTTCTTACACTGTCAGTTTAGGATTTTCTTCAATTGTAGTGAGGGGAGTTTAATTGTTGATTGAAGCAGTCATCCAAAATAAAGGGGAAATTTGAGAATAAAATTCCCTGACTGAAAATGAGTGAATCATCACTAACATTTTCTAATACTTAAGACTTTATTTCTATACTAATAAATTTCAATAGTAATATTTCTCAACACTTCGGAGACTGATAAACCTATTTTTGAATTCATAAAGCAAATAAAATTTCAAATGGGTCTCATCTACATTCATTTTGATGGGTTAGATCAATTCAAAAAATTTCCACTTTAACATTAAATATTCCTGAAAGGAAAATGGAAAGATCAGAATACAAAGTTATATTTATTATTATGCTTGATATAATCAAACAATAACTTTAAACTTATCATAGCAAAACAAGTAGCAGGACTTTCTTTCCAACCTATTTAGTTTGACTCATTAAAACATTCCAGTCAAGATCAGATATTGATGCTATAAACAAAACCCAAATGCATGACTTTTGTTTCAAAAATACGTTTTTTAACAGATTCATAATTAAGATTTCTCTTTTTATATAACTTTATAAAAATGATTGTAACAGAAAAATGAGGTTAAGTACTTATGCAATAATCAGTTTGTTGCCTAGCATCAACAGTTACTTTCTTTTTATTGTTTTGATTAATTCAATGAAAATGCAAAATTGCTTTAAAGAATTGGAATGCAACATCTGAGGAGAGAAGAAAAAGGTTGGTGTAAGTGGGGAACCCTTTAGATGAAAGTGAATTTGCTTCTAAATTTTTTGCTTTTTCTCCCTGCCAACATATTCTCTACCATAAATGTTGTCAAATGGTTGCTTTCCTGGATTTTATGCTCTGTTTATTCTTATTCTTCTTACTATTATTATGAACCCATTTTTTTTTATGTTTTTGAATGTTGCAGCTCCTCTTGTTGTCGCAAATAAGCTGGTTAACATGTCATCTTTTTTTTCTCTCTCTCTCTCTCTTTTCCCTCAACCCTGCTGTGCCACCTACGCTACATCGGCTGCTGGGGGCAGGATTTTGAGGTAACGGCTTTTAGTGTCTGTAGTCAGTATATGAGTCCCAAACAACTGCAACTACTTGTCTTTTCACAAATAGTTTGTTTCAGTTTACCTCTCTGTTTATCTGTCATTTCTTTTCACTTTTTTATTTTATTCACAAACCACTGTTTTGTTTATACACGTATTTCTTTTTTTTTTTCTTTGTTTATTTTTCAAAATTATTTTAGTATATTTTAGTGAGGTGCGCTTGTGTGTGTGGATGTTATAGTTTTTACCTTTTTAGTCATTTTAAGTTTTTGTGCAATAAGTTTTTTTCAGTAAATCTACATGCCTCCTTTCTATTGCTTGTAAATAAGTTGCCTTAGTTGAGCTGATGTTGTGACTGCAAAATTCCCTTTACCACTTGTGTATTGCAAACTGACTGGAAAAAAAAACAGCAACATTTTTTTTTACATCTTTGTTTTTAAGTTAAAAATAAAATAGAAAACAACCTTTTTTGGGACGGTGGGGTTAAACCTTGGAAATAGAAATTATTTTGTGGGTTTGATCGTTTGAATGCTGTGCATCTATATCTACTGAGAATGTATTGACAGACATGAACCATAAACTGACCAACTATAAAAAGCAAAATCCATTTTAGCCAGTAATAATTCTACCCTCCAAAACATATCTTTTACCATTTTAGCTTTTTGACAAGGCATTTATATCTTTTAACAACTCATTTAATGTTTGTACTTGACTTTTGATGAGTTGTCTTTGTCAGTTATTTGGTTCAAGTCCCACTACTGGCTATTATACTGTTTGTGTCTGTATACATAATCAGTGTATATACATATGTACATCATTGAAGCAATCAACAAAAAATAATAATTCTGTTTCCATTCTTTTATTTTTTCATCTTTTTTTCTTAAAAAACATTTCTTTATTTTTCATACATGAAAAAAAGTTTTTAAGAAAAGCATTTATGGGCACAAAAATTAAAAAGGAATAAAACAAATATTTACCTAGTGCAAAAGAAAAGTTCAAAGATTAATATCATTCAGATGCATATATATATATATATATATATATATTACTTCAGATGTTATTATAATGGATGGATTTTTTTAAATTAGATTTCTCGAATGCATGGATAGGCAATAGATGTATTATACACTGTTTGATAAATAAATAAAAATGGGGCATCTATTTCAAATAAATAGTGTCCACAATAATGTTTGAAGTAATAAAAATACTAGATTAAAAATAAATCCATTAATTCTTATATATAAGACAAAACTTATCTTAGCTGATGCATTTCATTCTCTGATGGACTTTATTAAAGCAAATATGAAGATTATATTTTGCAACAAATACTTATGAACATAAGTAAAAATGGTGTTAGTTTTTCAAAATTTATTTTTGCTTTTGTTTATAAATACTTGTTGCAAAAATAAAATCCTCACATTCACTTTGATAAATATTGTCCTGTTACAGATATAGTGTAGTTATATCTGAAACTTTATATATATATATATATATATATATATATATATATATATATATATATATGTTATTTTTTTTTTCTTTCATTTGCATTCTACAAAGCCTAGTATTTGCTTTGTCTTTTTTCAAAAGCTGGTCATAGGGCCATGTTTTAGTTTTTCTCCTCACTTCAATTATTTTGTTCTGTCAAACACTTGCCCCTTCTTTGTCCACAAGTGGTACACTTCTGTGAATTAACAGCTTTAAGTTGCTTCGTTTTTATTTTCAGTTCTTTATTGAGATAAGTCGTGTCAAGAAATGTTTCACGCAGAAAGGAGGCATTTTTGTGATTGAGGAGTTTGGTAAGATTTACTGACTAACTCATTTTTTTTCCTGTTTTATTGCTTCTAGCTTCTGCTTTGGATGCGAATATTCCATTATGCACCAAAAAGATATCAAATTGCATGCTACTACCAGACATTTTGCCAGCGCATGCAAAACACCTTTCTCTCTTTTTATTAACATATTTTTTATATATCCATTTATACATATATATACATACCATTCGCATAAACCCATGATTATATTTGATATTATATATATGTATAATTTTATTTATATATTTATCTCAATATCTACAGAAACTTTACATCTGTACATATATATCCATACTCTTTCTATAAATGTAATATTTTCATTCATTTATTTAATAATCTGGACAGAATCTTGTCAGCAATTTAAAACTAACAGTAAAATCCACTTCCATGTATACATCTGTAAGTCCTAATTATGGATTTAACTATGAAATGTTGAGAATTCTCTACTGTTTCTTTTATTAGGTTAATGAAGTTGGCAATTATCCCCATTACTCACATTTTTCAATTGTCTTTTTTGTACCATAATATTAGGTTCATCTAGCAACAAAGTTAAAAAAAAAAGCAATCAATGTTTTCTAATTTATCTAGTCATAATGTATGCAATAATTATCATTGCCATGAGGTGACTAAAATAAACTCACCAATTAAAATGATATTGCTGAAAATCCAACACAAATGAGGATATTAGTTTTAACTAACCCCTCAGCCATTAAAAGATTTCAGTTGTTAAATCCCTGGAGTCCTGACCAAATTGCTTAAAAAATTAAATATGTGAAGTTAGTGCAGTTAAATTGATTAAAAAAATGCTGAAAATCAAGTGTTACAAGTTGATTTTATATGAGAGTAAATTGATTTCTCTTTCAAATGATACCAAATTTAGGCTCCTTGGTATTATTGGTTATGAAATTGAATTTTAGAAATCTATAACTTTATAAAATTTATAGATTTCCATCATCTCTAGTTGATCATGTGATGTATGTTAATGTGTATTAAAATACAGTATTACCTGAATATGGGTACCTTCAAACATATAAAACTTACAAGTACATTTGGACACTTCTGGCCTTAAGAAGTTAATAGATTTTTCAAAAGTTGCTCAACCAAACAATCTATGTGAAGAGAATCACAAAAATGTATAGGTGCAATCACAGGATATATAAGAAGGGAGAGTGGATGCCACCTTAGAGCAAAATTCAACATTCCAGACATCAGGCTTGGGAGGAAGGCCAGTAGGTATGTGGCTAAAATTTTGTGATAAAACTGCAAAACTTGGAAAATTAGTAAAAAAAAAAAAAAATAGTATTAGTAAAATTATTTAGTCCCAAAATTATCCAGACAAGAAAGATTTTACTATCCAACAAAACATTGTATAATCTGAATCTGACTCAATTTAGAGACATAAACCTTTTAACTCTTTGGAACAATTTAAAAATAAACACTAGAAAAATATAGAACTTACTTCCCACAAGTTACAAAAGTCTTTTAAAGATCAATCATCTTAGCTTCAAGTCTGTTGAAATTGGCTTTTTTAAAGATAGTCTTTCTCATTTCAAAATGTATGCTCTTGGCAATTGAAATAAAATTGATTATAGATTTAATATTAATCAATCCACAGTCTATGATAGATAACTTTGATAAGATGAATGATGTATTGGAATAACCAGTCACCCCCATGAATGATTGCACTATAGGTAGTAAGTACCTATAAAGTCAACTGTCTATGAGAGACTAAGAAGAGTGTGAGTAAGAAGACGCAAGCACGTCCAACCTTCCAATTAGTGTCACTCACTACTAGATTGACCTGTGTGTATAACTGTACCATATTTCATATTGTACTGGTTGTGTACAATAAACCTTTCTTCTTTTATCTACCTGGTGTTAAGTGTTTATTCCCTTAGCACGGAATATAACAATGAAGAACAAATATGAAACATTTATCAATTTCACTTTTATTAATTGCTTCATCAGATAACTCTTAAAAAATAAACTCAGTATTTTTTTTTTAAATTCAAAAAGTGTATGCAATATATGATGACTTTTAATAGTGTCATCACTGTACTCAAATATAGATTTGCATAGTTATACAGAAATAATTAACATTTTCTACTTATTAATTAATAATTAGTGAATTGGAAAAGATTATATTGTTGGACATAAAAACAAAATGTTAAGTTTCTGATATTTTTTAATTAAAAAGAAATTAATTTAAATCAATATCTTATAAGATTTCAGTTTAGAAATCTAACTTGTTCAAATGGTAACATTAACTGTGGATATCCAGCCTATCATTTTTAAACACTTAGAAATACTTTGATATTTTAATAAGAAAAATATTTGAATGAAAGTCATATTAAGCCTTATCTTAACATTCTTGTTTGACTTTTTGTAATATAGAACACTATAGAAAATTATTAGATTTTGTTATTGCAATGAATTATTAAATTTAGGATTTATTACTTGCTTGGGGAAGGATAATCTTTTACTTATTTTATTAGACTCTTGACAAATCCAAAGCTGACCTGAGCTGAAATTAGAATTCAAAATTACTCAAGTGTGAATTTTTCTTTTCTTTTTTCATATTTACTAAAACTAATATTTTACTTTTGTAATTATTTTCAGAATCCTAATTCTATTTTTTCTTTTACTAACATCTCTTAACAAAATAACCTTTTTAAAAAAAATAACTCCTGTCGATTAATGTTATCGACTATGAATGCACTTTCTTTTTTCTTTTTTTGTGTCTCCTATATTTATCAGTTTGGTTTTGGATGAAACAGCACATCTCTTGTTCGGTGAGGGGTTACTTTAATCCTTGTGGTGATTGGTATTCCATCCTTCAAAACTTAATCATGAGTGGTTTGTGTTTTTTTCAGATTACTTCCCACCCTAACAGTTTTTGCTGCATTCTTCCTTGTTATTTATAAAAAGAAATAATTCCTTCTTCTCAATAACAGTAAAAAAAAAAGAAAACTGATCTTGTTTATTATAATTTCTTATTTTTCTTTATGATCAATGAAAACAGAATTAGATTTGCTTATCATTCTGATGCAGAAGGATTTTTTTAATATTTTATTTGGAATTTTCAGGAAGTACATCTCCATTTTTCCCTAGTGATTTTAAAATTAAAAGTTTATTAGAAAAAATTTCCCCAAATTAATGTATCAGAAATTGTGTGTTGCATTTAAAATCCAATCACAACCCATTTTTGTCATTGAAACTTTATTTTTAATTCTTTTTATATATCGGTAAAATGATGCATAATTTTTTATATACCAGAACAATGTTAGAAAATTTAAGTGTAAAATGTTGTTCGCGTGATGCATTTTGTCCTTTATAAACAGTCTAAACATCACTTTAGTCCAGTGAAGTAATAAAGGATGAAATGCATCACACAAATAATTTTTTTTACACTTTGTCATTAATTTTCCTAATATATATATATATATATATATATATATATATATATATATATATATAGTGTTAAAGTATGCTATATTTATGGGATAAAGTGCTCAATATCAGAGATAGAGCATATGTAAATATAAAACTGAACATTGAAGTCAACACTCAGAGGTGACAGGCTGTTTCATACTAGACGCAATTGTCAGGCGGCCTGACAATTGTGTCTAGCATGAAACAGATTGTTGCCTCTCAGTGTTGAGTTCAATGTTCACTTATATATATATATATATATGAGGAGGTGCTGTAAAGTTGACAACCAGACCCACTTCCCAATATCAGTATTTTGATCAAAAGTTTGGTCATTGAAATATTGATTTTGGAAAGTGGGTCAGGTCAACAACTTTTTAGCACCCCACTGTGTGTGTATGTGGGGAAAAATCAATAAGTTTACAGCTAAACATATAGCTATTAGCTGGATTTTGATCTGAAAATTTCACTGTATAATATTAATTTTATATGACATATAGTCACAAATGAATTAAATACATTGACAATGAAGGAGATTATGTTGAAAAATATTTGTTGTATAAAATGCATGGCTAATTGCATCATCAGGCTAAGGAAATTGATCTACATACACACATATCTATCTATCTATCTATCTATCTATCTATCTATCTATATATATATATATATATATATATATATATATATATATTTCTAATGAGTCTGTGGATTTTCAATTTTAATTTGACATATTTTAATTACTTATCAAAAATAGTAGTGAAGTAATATATATATATATATATATATATATATATATATATATTATATATATATATATATATATATTCTCCTGATGATGGCCATGCTGGCTGAAGCTAGTCGAGGAACCTAACTGAAATATATATATATATATATATAGCACATATAGTGTTAATAAAACAATGCTCCATGTAATACAACAGAGCTATTAAGTGTATATTAATAAACATACATATTAACCCTCACTGATAGCATGACTCAGAGTTTCATGCACAATGCAATCTTCAAGTGCTGATTATAGACTGGCCATTATATAATTTACATTTTAAAAAATATATATCTGGCTATCACAATGTTGGTGCAGTTATATATTATACTGCGATTACAGTTTTTGTATATATATATATATATGTGTGTGTGTGTGTGTGTTTGAAAAAAGAAAAGAAGAAAATTAAATTTTTTTTTATTTTAAATCTTATAACATGAAATGAAATAGATGTAACTTATGTCTTCTCGAAAAATTGGTTGTCTTAAAACACCTAAATAACCCTAGCTCATTAAACAAGAGAAATGAATTGAAGGTTACATGTAGGCATAAAAATAAATATCTGCTTAAATATGTTGATCCAGATTCATTTTTAATATAAATCACAGTTTATTTTTAAGGAAAGTCACTGTTGTTTTTTTTTTTTTATAAAAATAGAACAAGTAATCTCCATTTAAGTAATATTCACAACTCTAAAATAAAAAATTTTAAAATACTTTTTTTCACCCATATATGTACAAATTGCATTTATTTTAAATGCCAAATATAATTTTTAAAATTAATAAACTGTAATTCCAGTATAATATATAACTGCACCAAAAATTGCCATAACCAGATATATATTTTTAAAAATTTAAATCACATAGCAGCCAGTCTATACTCAGCACATGAAGGTTTCATTATGCATGAAACTCCAAGTCATGCAATTCGTGAGGGATAATATGTATATTTATTAATATATATATATATATATACACACACACTGCTGTGGCCAACTCCAAAGTGGAAAAATTATTCATGGTATTAACAACAAATCATTGATTAGCTAATAAGCAAGGCATAAACAAACAGAAAAAAGTAACTTAATGGAGAATAATTCTCTCTTTGATTTCTTTACTTGTGAGTAAACTTATGAAAACCATTCCACAGAAAGAAATGTTAATGTTTTACCATTCTGTGTTGATGACTTCAACTGAGTAATTGTAAAATGTTTCCTAATTTGTTTATGTTTAATGTGATACCAAATATTCTCTATAGGGTTCAAATTTGGACTAGCCTCGTCCAAATCATAAGCCTATGGTGTTGTTCTCAAGCCATATTGTCGTGGTCTTTGCATGCAAGTGTGTTGCCTTGTTAAAAAATAACATCTGATTAATCCTCTTTAGTAAGCAACTTTTCAGTCCTAGAAAGCTAATCCTATAACATAGTGTTTTACAAATCATGAATTGACTTTTAACATTTAGCTTCTGCCCCATTTCTTTTTGTTGCTCAGAAGTATAAGTGAGTAAGTGTTGCGCACGCGTGTGTGTGTGTGTGTGTGTGTGTATATATATATATATATATATATATATATATATATATATATATACACACACACACACACAGAAAGGGTGCTGAAAAGTTATCAGTCTGACATACTTCCCAAAATCTGGCTAAGCAGGTTTGTCTTTTAGTCCTTTGGCTGGGCTGAGAACTTTTCAGTGCCACCTCTCTTACACCCACACTTATGGGTCAAATTTATGAAGAAACTGTCTAAATTTCATGTTTCTAACTTTATTATATTTGACCATTGCTATTCATTATCAAAAAAATTAATGTTATCTATATACAATATAAAAAGTTTCAGATTAATTTAATCCTGGTATTTTTTTTTTTTTTAGAAACATTATAATTTGAATTTTTTAAATGCATGTATTGTTATAATTGATGTCATGCTAAAATGGTTTATAATATACCTAAGCAATATACATTTTAAAATTAAAAAACACATTTTTGATAATGACTCTATAATTGAAATTCTCAAACTATAAGTATAAACTTTCAACAGTTTTTCCATGAATTTGATCCAGTTGTACAATTCATACAATGACTTGAAACATTCATAAAAAATTTGAACAAACCATGTCAGTCAGATTCAATTAAATATATAAATATACACGCAAAGCTAATTAAATTGTATTTATTGAAGTTAATCTAAAATAATTTATTTTGAATGTTCCAAGAAAAATGAGTTTATTCAAATTATTTAACATATAAGAATTCATTAATGTCAGTTACTTTGCTTAATTTATAATTTGTATAATTTTAGGATAAGAAAGTGATTTATTTTAAAGACCAAAAGTATATTTAGAATACAGAATTGAAGTTATTTTGTAATATATATTTTCTATTATTTCTTATCTTTTGATATTAGCACTAAGGGTTATTATAATGGTAGTCTTCAGAATTAAAATCAATAATAAAACTGATGAAAGATCAACATATCAACCAAATCCTTCACATTTTAAAGACACTAGAATTTTTTTTTTTGCAACACATATGCTAAATAATAAAACTTTTAATTTTTCCAAAAAATGAATTAAAATTTATTGTACTAAGCTATATACGTTAGTAAAACTAACTATGCTTTGTACCCCCTTACCTGTTTGCACATCTCCCCAAAATTTGGTTTTGATTAGTCAATGTATAGCTATTTTAGAGGGTGACAGATGGACTAAAGGAAGTCTCACAATTTTATATATATAAATAGTTGAAATTATACTATTTACATTATTCGAACTATTGACCTCATATTTGTTGCCATATTTATCACATATTTATCCGGCTTTCTTTAGGTGGTTGGAAAGTCAAACTGAATCCTTTATTTCGCTTGCTGGGGTAGACTGTTCTAGTTCCACGTGCCATGTCTAATGGATGTCAGTTATCAGTTACCTCCTGTTAATTCACCTTTCCAAGTTCTCCACTGCCTTAGTCGGGTATTGAACTCACACTGGATCTAACCAACACCTTTATCCACTGTGCTATGTGTCCTTAAGGATATCTGTGTATGAATTTCTGGGACTTATAAACATAATGTCTTCAACCACAATTTTTACCAGTGCTCATATTGCAATTTTTGCTGCGATCATTGCATGTTTTTTTACCAGAGCTCATTTTCGCTGTTATTATTGCTTTTCTCTGGCACTCCTTATTACTGGTTCCCATATTGTATTCATTTCTATGCTTGGTCTGATTTCTTAAGTTTATGACTTTTCCAATAATGTTCTTTGTCAATGATTTTAACCTGATCTCACAGAGGGTGGTGATCTCCCTTTTCTCTGCATATGTGGTCAGCCAAACCTGATTTTTCCACTTCCCCTCATATTACAGCTTTTTGGACAATGACAATAGTCTGAATAATGTAAATAGTGTACATAATACCTCATCTCAGAAATATAGACAGATACAGATTAAATTATGTTTACAAGTGCAAACAATCTACTTTGCATGATTATTTCCTTTGTAAACTCTCCAAATAAACTGAAGGATGAAATATAAATATTCATTCATGGCTATCTAAAACAATACTTTAAACAATATTATGAAGAATTTCATACAATAAATGAAATTTGTTGAATATGTATAGTCAACAAGTTTTAATTGGGTCAGTATTACAAATTATTAGGAATTCAGATTTAATGTTTTCAGTTGAGTTTATTTCAACTTCCCTAAACTTTATTTTCCTATCACCTTAATAACTGTCTTATAGTTTGTTTCAGGGATGAAGTTTGTACATTAATTTTATCATGTACAAGTTTGAATCCAACTTTAATTTATATATTTTAGTTCACTCACCTATTCTCATCATTTATGGAAGTGGATTTTATGCAATATTATTCCTTTGCATTTTATTTTATTTCATTACTAACATTATTATTTATTTATTATTATCATTTAAAGTCTTTTCATTATTTCCATCTCTTTTATCTTTTGATTGTCATAACATTTTTTCATTATTCATTTATATTGTTTCTCCTAATTCAGATTTATTAACATTCTATGAAAATGAAAATAACTGATAACATGTCTGACCATTATTTTTCACAATGTAACAACTCCCCATTGATTAAATACTGGAAAATGAAGAAAAAACAGGTATTTTCAACTGGGATAACACTTTTTAAGGTATAAAATAAAATATTTTTTAAATAAAATATTTTTTTTGTTTCTCCCAGGGTGAAAATAATTAATACTTGTGTATGTGTATATTCTTAGGTTTCTTTAACTTACTTGGAAAAATTCTACTTTTGAAGTGTGGTAAGCCTACTGATAAGTTTTCTCATGATGAAATATTCTAAATTTGAGGAAATTATTGGAAAAGATTTAACAAACATCAAAGAGTTCTTATTTAAGCCAGTGCACTCATCTCTAAAATTAGATATTTAGTAACGTTTTTATTGGAAATTTCTACAGGATTTCTATTGTATTTATTTCTAAAAAAAAGAATAATACCTAAACATTATTTTCCTCTTTTTTTACCTATGATATTAACATACTTCTGTCTTAGAAACTATGAGTTATCAGAAGAACTACAATAATAAATAATTTCTACTATACAGAATTCAGAAGGGATTTTTGTATGTAAACACCATCATCATTCAGTGTAATTATCACCAAAAGACTTGAACAGCTGTGACATGTTCTACAGATTCTTCTGGGAGGCTTCCTTAAATGACTTTTATGAGCTGACCAAATGAGGCCTTAAAGAGTTCCCATCATAACTTAGAAGAAGACAACTGCCATCTACATGTCATTGTTAGTTACAGTACTTTATCTGGTTGAAAAATTGAAAAGGATCCATCCATTTGACTGACAACTCTGAAAGATCTAGCTGTGCATCAGAAATGTTCTTGACAGATAACGGCATAATAATTGATTGATAAATGTTATATATTGTCTTTCATTGCTTTTTGAATAATTAAAATTGAATTAATATTCTCTTTATCTTCTCTGTAAGTCTGTAAAATTAGTTATAAATATTATCATGAGAAATTTTGAATCTTGTGCACACTGGATCTATCAATACAAAAATTTAAAATAAACTCAACCTTCAAACTAAAACTGGAATGTCCTCCATTAAACAAATAATGGCATTAAATAACCCTAAAGAAGTTGAAATGCCATTAAAAAAAAAATATATATATAACTATTTCCTAAGCTTAGCTTAGTCTTGCACAATAGAAGGACACCCAGTGAAGACCAAACTCATTATTTTAGAAAATGGTCTATGAGACTATCTTGCTGTCCCTTCTCCAAGCAAACATAGGTATCTACTATGTTTTAACTTAGCAAATAACTGTATTCAAGGTACCTGCTGTACCAGATTTTAGCCTGGTACAAGAACAAAACAGTAGGTTACCCGATGAAGATTGCCTGAAGTCCCTCAGGATGAAACATGTCAAATGAAACCTTTTTCCATTTTACCCATAAATTGTTCTTGATACATAAAAAAAATTATATTTCATTATACCAAACTAGATTAATAACAATGGCACTATAGCAAACTCTTCTTCAGGAAATAATAAATATGTAAATATAGTTCTCCCAAAATCATGTTACTATTCAACTGCTTATAAGATTTTGTTTATTTATTGTCTCTAACTGATAAAGTAAACAGAATTATATATATTTAACACATCTAACAATTTCTTATATGTGTGTTCGATAAGGATTGGTAAATAAAAAAAGAACCTGATACGAAAATAAAAGGATGAGAAAATTCTATATCATCCTGGCAAGATTTTTCTATTAGACTTTATCAATTCTATTTTGTCACTTAATTTTCAGATTAGTATATCATTTTTTTTCTTTTGGATGAGTGTACAGTCTGAACAGAAAATGCTTACTTTTAGTGTTTTATTTTCTGTTCCAAAATACAAAGTATTTTCAAAGAAATGTTCTAAGTTTCATCTTTTTTTCATATATGAAATATTTTTTCCCATCTGAATTTTTCTTTGTTTAGAAAAAATTCAAATCTTGCTTGCTTGATTCTGTAGCTTGGATTTGTTACCTTTCTCCTCTTTGACTGGATATATTTGAAATTCCTTTCCTGATATAAGGCCAATAATTGTTTAAATAAATCAAAAAAATTGCATTTTATATCTGGACGCAAACTGCTAATGGGAAATCCTTATCCTATTATGACGAACAGCAAGTGATTGAAATTCTATCAACCAATGTTATCAAATGTATAATATAGTTATTTTGAGACAACTTGATTTCTCACTTTAAAGAGACAAAACAAAATATGACAATTTTTCTGAACATAAAAATTATATTCACTTTGGTGGTTAGCATGCTGGACATGGTATTCAGAGGCTATGAGTAGCATTTCAGCCATAAGTTAATTTCATTATCTGGTACATACTGAAATTTATAGTATTCTAGTCTGGAATTTATTAATCAAGATTTGAATGATAGATCTTGTTTATAAATGAAGGAAAGATGAGCTATGGTGCAGGGTTCAAATCCTAGAATATTTCATTTATTTATATGCACACAATAAAAATGAAATCGAGTTGTTTTGAATTAATTACATTTACATATATTTATCACTGACTTTTTCATTATGAAAACTATTTGCCTGATAATATCACCTCTTTTTCTTCCTCTTCCTTCGCCTCTTTTAGACTGCCTTCAACGGATGAATGAATTTAATTTTTTGTCTGTTTTCCTATTTATTTATTTATGGAAATATGAAATTTCCATAAAGAACATTTGTTGATTTATGTTTTAATCTCCAGAATAACTTTCCAACTGCTTCCTCCTTTAGAAGTCCACTTGTCACTGTTCTTGTCAACAGGTAACATGTCCTTAGCTAAGAAAGTGAAAATAAGTGTATGTTAAAATGAAGATGGGGTAAGTATGGAAAAAAGAATTCTTTTCAAACTTGAACCACTTTTTAGTGTGTTTCAGAATCCTAATAGTTTTAATTAGTTATCTGTAAAATGATATCTCTGGCCAATTCTAAATGAAGGAAAGCTTCTATCCTCTGATTGATGAAAAGTAGAGATTACCAACTGAAATATTGCAATTCCCAAATACACACATGCAAACCCAACAAAAAAAAGGGAAAACAACTCTTCTGATGCTTACTTATTATCAAAATTCAGACCTGGGTAAAAGTAAAATCATCTTTTACAAACATATTTTTTGATTAACAACAATTTTACCATGTCATTAAATTCTTCTTTAGTAATTGTAACTGAATCTGCATGAACTATTTTTAAATCAATTCTTAACTCATTGTGTGTTTGTGTGTGTATGTGTATATATATATATATATATATATATATATATATATATATATATATATATATATATAATAAGGATATTACACCAAAAACAGGTCAAAATCACTACACAATTGCAGTTGTGTTTCGATGTGTATCAATGCATCTCATCAGGTGATTATAAATTACAGTCACCTGGTGAGATGCATTGATACACGACTGCAATTGTATAGTGATTTTAACATGTTTTCAGTGTAATATCCTAAAATAAATAATATTGCTCTACTTTGTATTGAGCCCTCTTTTAAATTAAATGTTACAAATGTTGGAATTCTACTCTACTCATTCACATCTTACCTGGAGATATATATATATATATATATATATATATATATAGGCAAGCAACTCAAATGTAGCACAGGTTCTCCACTTGTAGGAATCAAACACTGAATATTTTTAATACCCAGTTTCTTTACTTAAGGTGAGGATTACACCTCATGTAGATTTAACAAGAAATTATAACTAGGACAAATTCCTATAAGGATGTTTATAGTCATACCAAACACTTTAGTAGGGAAGGCTCATGTTGTTCCTGAACTTGTCTTGATTGTTTTTTTTGTTTTTTTTGTCTATTCTACTTAAAGTACATAATTCTTTTTCTTTATGTGCCATGTCCCTTCAGGACTGTAGGGTAGAATTGGAAGGTCTCATTAGTTAATGGGAGATTTCCACAGGCAGACATAATTTGCCTCATTCAGTGTTATATAAACAAATGGAGTGGCCAGGGACCGGATATATTTTTTGTATTTATATCTTGTTGGTATGAGAATAAAGTAATTAAGAATTGCTACTACCATTGTCATTGTGGTTATTTTACATGGCTCTGTGAACAACGTCTGGTGAATATATTGAACTATTTTTACAAAATAAGATATCGCATCTGCACTAGGCAGAACCCTCAATTTGAGTGCTCAACTTATACAACAAATGACAGAGCTACAAAGAGAAACTATCATGCACCACAAACGTCCAACACAATAAAAACAGACTGTCCTGTCATTGAACCCAACACAACAGACAATGACTGGGCATTATTCGTTGATGCTTGGATTTGTTATAAAGAGATATGTAAACTTACTAACCCAGTCGGAATACACAATGAATTGAGAACGACATGCTTGCCCAAAGTCAACAGGCTCCTTTTAGACCTTATAGGGGCTGAAATCTTAAATTCAGCTACAGAAGATAGGCTTTTGTCAAACATCTGATCCATTGCAATAAAGGGCTTGCACAAGGAAGTTCACTGGCAGATGTTTCATTCCACACGTCAGGCAGAAGGTGAGTCAATCACTCATTTTATAGCAAGGCTATGAGCTCAAGCCAAATTTTGTTTGTTCACAGTTGATTGTCCTAACACAGAAGGCTGCTGTCAGATGATTGCAGAACTCACTAACACGGAACACCAGAGTCTAGTTTTGGATAAAGCTATCAATCTCACCACTCTCTAGCAAAAGTTTGACCAACTTGTCAGCTTGGAAATGATTGATGATAAGTCAGTTGCACAGCTACTAAGTAATGTTAGCTCATCAACCTTGTCTTACCTACAGATATCTGGCTATGAGCACTGTGCACTTTGACAACCCTGAAGAAATAATATACTCACTTCTTTACTGAATAAGAATCCTTGTGTGGGTTGTGGGAAGACATTCCACCCAGGTGGATCAATTAGTAGGAGAGATTGCTCAGTAGCTAAACTGGTATGTTATAATTGTGGGATTAGGGGTCACATAAAAGGGGTATGCCAGAAATCTACTAAAATTGAAATCTGAACCACAAACAGATCAACAAGCTGTGAAACAGGGTATGATTCATTCACTTTCTTAAACACTAGTCTGAAAGTTCCCAACCACCTGTGTCATCTTATATGATGGCTGATCAAAACAGAGCCATAAAACAGGTTTAACACAATTAGGAGATGTCCCAGATCCACCACTATCATTGACAATAGAAACGACCAAAATGCATTAAACCCACACTTCATTTAGACACACCCAGACTGGTCCAATTAGCCACAGTAGTTATATCCTCATATTCGTTGTTACAGGAAGCTCTAACTTGTTCTAGAGGACCAGAGATATTAAAACTATTCAGGTACCCAGAGTACCTCATGCCAACTAGTCATTGAATACGTGGTATCACAAACAACTAACTTCATATAAAAGTCATGTTGTTCATGCATATAAGAATAAGCTCAAGGGAGACACAACAGTCTGGTTTTTGCATATTAGAATCTGCCCTGAAGGAACCTATATCTGTTGTCACCTGATTTCCAAGCCCAGACATCATGGCTCAACTCATTGAAGGACACAATGGAAAATGACCTGTGCACATGCCCATTAAGAAAACCTATTCCAGTGATGACTAGTACCATCCTGTTCCTTCCAACAGAAACCAACAGGCATCTACTGGAATGATGGATATGTGACCATTTCAAGTCCAGCACATTTAATACATCTCTACACCAACCCTTACAGACTATGACAGGAAAGGCATTGGACATTGCCTTCAACCCTGATGCAAGGCCATCAGCAGTCCACACACCAATCCCTGTCCCTTAACATTGAAAGAAGAGAGCAAAACAAGACTTCGGTCATGATGTTGCATTGGGTATAATTGAACCAGTGCCACTGGGCACTCTTACAACCTGGTGCTCAAAGATGGTAATCACACCCAAAAAAGATGGCTCTCCCAGATGCACAGTGAACTTACAAGAACAGAACGCTGCCTCCATGAGGAAAACCCATCACATGCCGTCCTCATTTAATCAGGTCTCTATCATTCTAGCTCAGAGAAGGAAAGCAGTTCTGGATCCATGGAACAGGTACCACTTTCCCCAGCTGCACAAGATGCCACTACATTTATCATTGAATAGGGCCTGTACAGGTATTTTCATGCTCTCTAGAGATTTCACAAATCTAGAGATAGATATACCCATTGGTTCAACAATATTACAGTGGATAAAAAATCTATTGTGAAGATGATAGCCTCTTTTGAGATGGTTCTATATAGTCCTCATTCTGGCACACAATGGATTATATGACCCACTGTGGAAAGAATGGTGTTTTGTTTAACTCTGACAAATTCCATTTTGCAGAAAATGAGGTGGAGTTTGCCCAGTTCTTAATAATGGATGATGGTGTGAAACCAAAAACGAAAATTACTGAGGCCATCCTTCACTTTCCTATACCCACAAATTTCATGGGTGTCAGGTCCTGGTTTGGACTGGTGAATCAGGTATCTTATGCATTCTCACAAGCTGAGGTGATGGCCCCATTCTGGGAACTACTGCACTCAAAGAACCAAAAATTCTATTGGGACAAAATGCTTGACCAACTTTTTGAGGAGTCAAAGTGATTAATCATGCAGAAAATTGAGGATGGAGTGAAGGCATTCAAACCCAATGAATGACATGCCTTTCAACAGATTACAGTAAAACAGGAATCATTTTCTTTATCAAAAACACTAATTGTCCTGGCAAAGCAAACCCAAATTATGGTGATGGTCACTGGAAAATTATTTTGGCCAGATCTTGCTTTACTAATGATGTAGAATCCTGCTATGAAAGGTGAAGCTCTGGCATTTGTCTATGGGCTAGAATCATGTTGAATGTTTATATTGGGATGCCCAAATTTGTTAGTGACTGTTGGCTATCAACCACTTATAAAAATTTTCTCAGATCATGCCCTTGAGAACATAAAGAACCCATATCTCTTTAATTTCAAGGAACAGATACTAATGACAAATTCAGCATTAAACATCTCCCTAGAAAACTTAATGCTGCACCTTCCGGTAACCCAGCATGGATCTCATCAGAGGACTCGACAGAATATCCCCAAATATCATCTGCACATATACAACAGAAGCATAAGTGGTCATTCTACAAGGCAACTACAACTGATGTATTAAAACCAGTTGACAGTGCAACCAAGACTGAATTCATGTGGATATACAAGCATGATCCTAGATTGTGGGCTATCACATAGGACAAGATCATTGCTGAAGCGGCCATTGATGAAGAATGTCAGACTCTGATGGAATATATATGGATTGTTTTCCCCAAATCACATCATGACCTCCAGTCAATGATCTCTTGGTTTTGGCCCATGCACAAGGAATTGTACTGTTTCAAAGGAGCACCAATCAAGAATAAAATCCTTATACCTCAACAACTTTGTGTGGAAGTACTTGAATCCCTACATTCTGCACACCAGGGTATAAATGGCATGCTAACAAATGTGAGACAATGCATGTTTTGGCTGGGTTTGGATGGCAGTGTCCAACAGACCAGAGCCCAATGCCAGATATGTAATTCTATTAAAAGTTAGGGAATACAGAAATGTACTTCATCAGCTTACTACCTAATGGCTGACCATCAAAAATGGCTAAGCATGTACTTGCAGACAATATGAACAGCTGTGGTTGGCTCTGTCATGATCATGCAGCCCATGGTTTGCTGACCCAACACTCCCATCCAGAATCTTTGCATGTCTCCTGCTATAATGTTATATGGCCTTGTTATCCTGTCCTACATGACAAATATCTGATACGTAAACAGTGGATAGAATTTGGTGAACTGAAAGAGGCAGCAATGGCTAAAAACGTACATGCAGAACAAACACTTTTACAATGAACATTATCGCCCAATTCATGAATTACAAACTGGTGATTATGTTCAGATCCACAATCAAAATGGCCTTGTCAGTGAATGAAACAGGGAGAATCACAGAGATACCTAGTAACTGGCATTACCATGTGCAGGTGGATGGAAGTAACTGTGATTTCTGCCATATGATCCACTCAGTTGTTGACATCACACATTATTCTACCCAGGGAGCAGGTCCCTTGACCTCATAGCACCCTGATTTACAGCCAGTTCAAGATAGCAGTGTGGTAAATAGATTAAACACATCTAGACCAGATCATCTGTTTTCCTCTGTCTCTCTTGCCATCTCTTCTCCCCCCAGTTTTGGGTTGAACAGCAGGACAGACTGGGTTCTTTAGCCTTGGTTAGCAACCAGCCTACCACAGAAAAAAATGGCAACATACTGCACAAAAAATCTGCCTCATCAGTCATGTATCAAAAGATATTTGATCGCCCAAATGTGTATCACGTATGGCACTTAACTGACTGACTGAATAAAAAGTACTTTATTTTTCATATCTGACAATTTAGATAATTAAAAGAAATGGAATATATTCATACTTAGAGTATGTATATGTATGTGTATATATATATATATATATATATATATATATATATATATATATAGGCTATATAGGCTACCTGACTCACAATTGTGCATTTTGTTTTCCCAAAACTGTTAATTACAGCCAATCAACAAATACCATTTTCTGAAGTTACTCTAGAGCACTATTGTTTTGTTACTCCTTAATGAGTGAATTCAATTACATACACTACAGTTCAAAAGTTTCAGGTTACCCCTGGTAATTTTTTAAATTTGCCCAAAAAGTAGTTGTTTTATACTTTAAATAAGAGAAAATTATTATATATGGTTAAAAAAATTGGATTTTTTATTAGAAATTTTATTAGGGTAAAAAGTAAAAAAGAATTTTATAATTAAATTTTGCTCTCATCAAAATATCCTCCTTTATCCTTGATTACTGCAGCAAAAGTTTCTCAAAGTATAAGTTATAGATAATTGCTTCCATTCTTTTTCAATGACTCTAAGAGCTCTTTTTCAACTTTTTTCACTCTTCTATTAAGTTCATCCCATGCTAATTCTGGGAGTGGCTTCAAAATTTTGAACTGTAGTGTGTGTGTGTATATATATATATATATATATATATATATAGTGTGAGAATATGAAAACCTTATGCACAGGATTTTGTTTTCCTCCTGTTAAAATAGTGATGTTATATGAAGAGGTGCCAAAAACTTCTTTATTCAAGCCACTTTCCAAAATCTGCCAAAATTCTTTTTTTTGTCAAGCTAAGGACTTTTCAGCACACTTATTATATGTACATATATATAATTCATTCATTAGATTAAAAAAAACAGTTTGGTTTCTCTACTTAGACATTGTAAATTTTAGAAGTATGTTTACTGTTAGCTTGGCATTACCAAGAACTAATCATATTATATAATTTCCATCAGAGAATAAGATAATGTTCAGACCTATTCATATGTTGATGCATAGAAAGTTTATATTCTGAATTAGCATGCAGGTAACATTGGAATGACTAATGTAAAATGGAAACAAAACAAACATACAGCGGCATGAGCCATATTCATCAGTAAGGAGAAAATTGTTTGTCATGTCTTTTGGTGAAAAATCTTTTCTCCTCTGTCCAAAGATTGCCATAGAATATGGCATTCATTTCTGTCTTTTCCTTAAAAGCTCAATAGTAGATGCATGTTTAAAGAAACTTGTTGAACATCTGTTCTGACCCACAACCTCTTCTACAAGTAAACTTAGATATTTCTTTAGCAAGACAAAGAAAATCTCATCTAGAAGAAAACATGCCAAAGGTTTTTGCAATGCAGTTTTAAGTTATTAATAAAAATATATGCAAAATATATATGAATGTTCAACATAGCTTCTTTAAGATTTAAATTTACCTACCCATTATCTTGTGTTTAAGGTTTTCAAACAATATATTATCACTTGTATGAATGACAACTTTCAAAGTACCAGATGCTCTATACAAATAATAATATTGACAACAGAGCAAGCTAACATGTATTATTATTATTACTTAGAGAATAGTACAATTTAAGAAAAAGACACAATGTTCAACCATATTTCAACAGTATGTCTGTCTTCAAGTTATGTTTAAAAATTGCATATAAGTATAAAAATACAAATCTACAAAAAATGACAAGTCTTTGCACAAACATTACTTGTCTTGAGAAAAACAGTTGTACTGGTAATCAACACATCAAAATAAATGAAACTTTGTGTGAATGGCATGCAACTGAAATTAACATTATGGTGACCATGTTCATCTTTAAATTTTCTTTTAGTTACTAGTATGAATTAATCAAACAGTTTACTAGAAATCCTATGGAACTCCCCCGTCCTTCTCTTCACTCCCCTGAGGTGGATGTTAGTTGTTTGCATATGTAGTTATCCTCATGTGTTTTAAGTGTTGAAAAGTTGGTGGATTCTGGATATTTTTTCTGAAATACTTAACAATTTATTTCTGCTGAGCTTCATCAGATGAATTCAGGATCCAAAGAGTTTATGAATTATAATTTCTAATACTTTTAAAAGGAACAATTTAAGTTCAATGAGTTAATAGACAAGGGTGAGGTGAAAAGTACTCAGGCTATCCCACTTCCAATAAGCTTACTAAATGACTTTGAAATGACAATCTCAAGTGACTTCATTGAAGTGAATGAATTTCTTAGAATAAATTTGGTATTACATTAACCTTCATTTTTATTATTTGACTAAAAGTATATTACTAATTATGGTCAAGTTTTCCAGCACCCATTTGTAAAACTTTATTTAAAAAGCATTTTTTCTGCAAATGGAGTCTTATTATATCAGAAATTCCTCTTGCCTACAAATTCTTCCACACTAATTTATTTGTGTTCCATTTGGCATTGATTCTGATCTTTGTAAGTGCACCAAACTTATTAGCAAAGAATAATTGTTTTGCACTGTTCTTATTAATGTTCTTCTCTTCCCCACAATTCTGCTAGATGACAAATTCTTACTCTTTGATTGATAAGGTTAATTTAGAATTTTATCAAATTTTACAAGATTAAAAACTCGCAGCTTAATTTTTTTTTTTTTTTTTTTTTTTTTTCAATTAAATTCATTTTTTCTTATTTCTTTCAATGCATACACTTCTATCAGGAAATGCTTTCAAGGACTGAACCACCAATAACATCTTTGGCACTTGTACTGATTTAGTTATGCCAATTTGTATCATTAGCATCATTTTTTACTGTTATTATAACTGTTAAATAAAAGATTTATGATAAATATATATTTTTCTTTCATGCCCTTTTAATATATCAGTTTTTAATGCAATAATTAAATTTTGTACTTCCAGTAAATTTTTGTAATTATACAAAGTTTTATTTGAGAAAAATAAGTATTAAAGACTTTCTTTTGTGTACCATGTCCCTTCATGACATAAACAATCATAGCTCTCCTTTATAGTTCTTAATAAGATTTTCTTTTTTGCTGTACCTTCTAATCAATCTTCTTCTAACCATTTAGACAAGCTAATTAGGTAGGTTATTCACTGCTTTCTTCTGACCCTCTTCCCTTCATAAGTTTTGCGGATTGTCTAATGGAGCTTACATTCATTCACACCTGGCTTCTTAGACAATGCTATAAAAATAAACTTTCAAACACTAAAATACTATTTTCAAAGAGTTCCTTAGATTACCCAATAATTTTTTCATCTGAAATAGACTAATCAACAATCCAAGCAATATGCTGTTGGAAACAATAGAAATGTATAATGTAATGATTTTCTCTAGGAATTTACCTATCTGTGATGTTTAAATAAAAAACAACTAAATCTCTAAGAAATAAATAAACTGGGAATTTGAAATGACAATCTCAAGTGACTTCATTGAAGTAAATGAATTTCTTAGAATAAATACATTAACCTTCATTTTTATTATTTGACTAAAAGTATATTACTATTTAACTCGTAAAGCAGTAGCTCATCATGTATATATAGAATATATATATAATCCACTGATATTTTATATAGAAAATCCGGTATTAAATCTAAAAACTTTGTTATTTATTAAATTTTAAGTATATGGCACCTAGTGAGAATCAAATATAACTACTGTAGTAGTAGTTATAATCTCTGTGTTTAAAATAATATATGCTATCTGCCTAGTGCCTTTTAACACATAAGGCCTCTTAGTGAGATTTTGGTAATCAAATTGTTCCACAGAGTGCCCCCATACTCAATCTTTATACTCTGAAAGGGGGTTTGTTTTCTGTTTTTGTTCCCTTATTCAACCATGTGTTCAAACACAAATGATTTCCATCTACCAAGGTTTGGGAATTCAGAGCTTTTTTTTCTTCTAGACTGGTTGCCAATCAAGACTTTAGAACCAGTCTGCCCTACTATTTAACCCAGAGATAGGAGGGAGAATCACTAATCAACAGCCATACATCTGTGAATGTAACAAAGTTGATATTTATTAAACTTAGCTGAATATAGCACAATATCGCAATTATGATGTCCCCAGTGAGGATTAAACTTACTACAGTAGTAATAGTCTCTAAGATGAGTTTGCTTAACAGTAGTCCACAGCAAAGCTACCCTAAAAGTGTGGGAATTAATGACTTGCTCTTGACAATGTTTGTGAAGTTGAATATTTTTTCCAATCACTGTCAAAATCAATATACCTATTATCAAAGACATTGCCCACATCAAATTGAAGTTGTTTGAAGCTAAACTGAAAGAATATATTTCTCTTTAGTTTTTTTCCTTTCCTTTATAAAATGTATTTAGTTCTTTCTCTATTTCTTTTTGTGTTGAAACTTCATTTTTCAGTGCATCCTAGCATTAAGAATTTTGTGAAATCACTATCAGAATCCGGGCAACTGGCTAATCCTATTTCCTGAATTACATTCCATCGGATGAGTTGCTATTAAAATTGGTTCACTAACTTAGATACCTTAGGTGTTGAGCTGTCACAAATAAGAATTATTTGTGGAGTTTTTTTATTAAATTTCTCTATTCTAAATCAAATAAATGTTATTGGTTTATCTTGCTGGAAAGGAAATTGCTCCCCTTTTCTTTTTTCAGCCTATTGCAAAAATTGGAATTAAATGCAGATCCTACACAAATTCACCTACAGCCTGAAAAGGTCTTAGTTTCCAATTTTTATAAAGAATTTATCAAACTTCAGAAAACTTTCCATGGATTATTCATGTGCTTCAAGCAACTATTTACCATATTTCTCAGTGTTAAGGGAATGCCCCAAATTTGACTTGGAAAATATTGAAAAGAAAGAAACATAAAAAAAGGAAAGAGTGATTTTTGGCCTGTGGGATGCATTGTTAATTTCCAAGACTTATTTCAGGAAAAATAATAGCATCTTTGATGCTGCAAAATGTGGTACAGACAGAGACAGTCAGCAATACTTATTTTATAGACAATGTGTAGTCTATTGTGAACTGTGACAAAAATAAGATATGTACATATATTTCAAGGGGATACTCTATTATAAGATGATTCTCCTACGACATGATGCCATTTCTGGGTATTCCAGCATTTTGTTCTATTGAGGTGGGAATAAATATAGGGGATTATCTATCATAGAAATTAGAACAGAGATGAATTACAATGGACATGAGACCAGAAGAGAGAAAAAGTTACTGGAAATTTTTTTTTATGAATCTGTTATCTTTAACTAATTGGATCCATCAAAGGCCATCTGTTCCTTTTAATCAACATTGTTTTTATAATAATCTCAACTTTCTTTAGGTAATATAAGTATCTATTATAGTATATTTGTATATATTTTTTGTTCTTTTAATGTTGATAAAAATCTTTAATTTTAAAAGTTAAATAACATTATTCTTCATGTGCTGTGTCTTATCAGGATGTAGGTGATCTTAGCATTCCACACTATCATGTCCTTTGTTGCTCTAAAAACCATTTGTCACTTACTCTGCCATACATTTACAAAAATTCATTAGATAGGTTATTTACTGCTTCCTTCTGTCCATTTGCTTTCAATATATCCTGTGAGAGTTAAATTCTCCAAGCCCACTTTCATCATTGTTTCCCAGAAATTTCAACTTCCTCTTTATGATTCTAACTATACATGTCCTTTTCATTCTCATTTTAATTAAAACTTCCTCATTGCTCAGATGTTATATCCAAAGAATTCTTAGCATCTTTCTGTAAAACCACATCACTGTCACTTAAAGTCTCATTTTCATCTGTGATGAAATTGTCTAGCTTTCAGTGCCATACAGTTGTATAAATATTACATCTATTTTCATGTAGCAATGAATACTGGACAATTTGCTCATTGGAATTGACAATTTCCTCATTGATTAACATTGTATTTGATTAATACTCTGTAAAAACTAATAGTATAAATTAAATTGACTTTGAGTACTTGCATTTATTATTAGAGAATTAATCATCACTTGTCATCTTGAATCTGACTGTGAAAAATTGCCATCTATGAGTATTGTTTGCTTTTATATTATTTCTCCTCTCTAAAAAATTCCACCTAGTGAATCCTTAAAAAATAGAGAATTGCGAATGTCTGTAAGTAACCATAATAAGTATTATTTGGTGGGGAGCTTAATTTTTTATGAATTATTGTTTTAAATTTAGGAGAGTTTTCATTACAGTGCTTTTCTCATTCAAAGCAAATATTGATTAACTTTTCCTTGTCTGTCTTACAACTTCAATCCCAAATCCAATAAAATGTATGAACAAATTATACTATTTAATAAAATCTTAAGTGTACTATATAACTCAACCTCAAAATATCATTCGGTCTATACTTCTCTCTGGTCTTTTGAACAGGTGTAGAAGTTTATATCTTGTTTCCTGTTTAGGATTGGGTTTCTAGTTCCTTCTAAAGTCTTCTCATTCTCTTTCACTCTCAGTAGCCCCTTGCATCTTAGTGGCATTATCACCTTGCTTGGAGATGAATTGATTAAAAAAATATATATTTCAGCCAAAATTTTGACCAAATGATCAAACAAACATCAGAATTTTTATTTCTTTATTTTTAGGGATTTTTAGTCATCTAATTTTTACTTTATCACCAAGACTCTCAAGTTGACTGATATTGACTAGTACTGCAGACACCATTATCAATGCCACAGTAATTAGATTATCAATATATGATTTTCAGATTCCCTTCATCTGTTTGCATATATGCATGTATATATACAGAAATGCTTAAGTTTTAAAATCTCTTCTACAATTATAATATAAGATTAAAAAGTAATTATAATTTAAGAAAGTAAAACCTTTTTAGTATCTTTTTAGCATAAAATCCTTTATTTATGGAAAAAAAATGTTTTTTTTGTTTTGTTTTTTTTAAATTATTTCACTCCAATCAAAGCAACAAAGCTGCTAAAATGCTGGGGGTTACTGAGTGTGAAAGAATATAAGAAAAAGAAAACATTATTAAGGAGAAAGAACAATAAAAGAACAAAAATTAAGAAGATAAGTCACCTTGTCAATTGGGGTCAAGAATACTGTCAACTACATCCCTGTACAAAGATCTAAAATCCACCCCAACTCCAAAAAAAAAGGGCTACTTGTTCAACATATTTATTTCTACCTTTTTACTTTAGTGCTCAAAAGGTCCATGTCTACTTTTTTAACACTAGTAAAAACTGGACCTGTGTCTACTTTTTTGACTCATTCAGGCAGGACCTATGTCTACTGATCTATTATTGATCAAAACTACAGAATTTGGTATCAGATAACCATGAAAAGCTTGTTTTCCGTAAAAAAAATCAAACTAAACTATCTACAAGTGATCTTGCTTGTGTGGACATTTAGAAAATCAACAGGAAAGATGATAGAAGAGAAAGATTTAACAGCAATGATTTTCTCTTTATCTCTGATTTGGTACAAAATTATTAGTAAACTATATTCAATATATTCAAGATTAAAGATGATAAAATAAACGTATTTTTAACATCTTTTCACTGAAAAAGTAAAACTATTTGCATTTCTCCTTAGCCTCATTAAAGTGCATATTGAATTATCATTTGCCTCTCCAGATAGAGGAAATCGCCATAGCACAACAGTAAATACCTCAAAATCAAAAGAACTTACTGTAGTGAATGTAGAAAGAACATCATGATTAAACAAAAACCTTCCCTATGCACACCATATTGCTAATTGCAGGATCTGTATCATGAGCAAATACACCCTGGAAAATATTCACTGCTCAGATTCACATTGCATACACAAAGAAACATCACTTGCATGAAGCCATAACCTGCTTTCATCAATCAATACTACAATGTACCATTCAATCCCCTGGTTACCAACTTATGACACTGCTCGAGATGAGTTCAATGGTGTTCTGGCATAAGTGGAAGTTTAATTAGAGGTGTGGATGCCCATAATATTGATGTAAATAAATGATTTCAAATGCCCTATGTTGACACTCATGGGATCAAATTTTCTCTATAGATGCTATGCAAGTCTGCATTAATTTTGGTATATGTCTCTACTTTATGGTCATCCAGAACCTGGTCACCAGGTGTAAGAATACTCATTTGATCACTGTTAACAGCATCAAAACACTGTCAATGTGCCATATCCAACAATTCTCTGTAATCATCCAGCTTCTTGAAGGCCCACAACTTAACTCCTCTAAAATGCCTCTAAATGAAAAAAGAAAACATATATGCATCTCTGTGGCATAACAGCTGCTTGCTCTGGATTCTTTCATCACATTGAACCTTATTGCAGCATACATCATCATCCAAAGTTCAGGCACAGCTGGTAGACAGGTGTTCCTATGTTATTAGATGGTTGAATACTGAAAATGTTATCAGAATATCTATTAGCCTCTAACATATAGATTCAAAATTAACATTGTCCTCTAGTGCAATTTTATTTTCCATCAATAGATGCACAGAGAAAATATTGTGTTTGTATTAATTAATTCCAGCTAAATCTGGCACATGACCACAAATGTGGTATACTCACTGAGAATTGAATTTACAATGATAATAGAAGATTAATATGATTAATATTGCACAGTGACACATTCAATGTTTGAACTGCTTCTTAGGTGAAATAATTGTGTATATCCCATTAGCACCAGAAGCCAGACCAAAAACTATTTTGAATTGTAATTTAAAAGTCATTGAGTTCATTCCCACTTTAAAATTGATGCAATACAACCATCCTAACCAAAAGCTCACACATTTTGTCTTGTGCCATACTAAACTAAGCTTATTTACATTAAAATTAATGTTGTCATCTTTTTTGTTGACATCAAGTTTCAGCCATTATGTCCTTTAGCTTTCTTCAGATGTTTTTCAATCTGGGTAACTTTCAAGGAATTTGAACTGAGCCCTTTATTCAATTTACTTGGGTAGATTATTTTCATTTTATTGTCCATGTCTAGGGATATTTTCTGTTGTTCACTTTTTAATCACCCCATTTCCACTAAATCAGAGTATATACTACCCAGACCAGCTGTGCTATTAAGTTCATGAACCAATGCTTTAATCCACTTTAATCTACTAGACTGTTGTCCTGTGGCTTAGTTAAGTACATATAAGTATGCATATCTTTGTGTGTCATTGTCGTCAGCTCTATCTCATATCCAAGAATTTGATTTCTTCTTTACTGATCACTTCCCTTATGATAATAGTGTTGATGACCACATGTATAGGTTCAAGACTAGAAGCTTCCAGTTTCACTAAAAACTGCTCCTGTCATCCATTCCTTATTGCCATTTAGCTTTGCAAGAGTTGGAGGTGAAAGAAAATCAGAGTAGAAGTGCAGATGGCATGAATTTGTTTAAGGTGGACCTCAACATGTCAGAAAATGTCTCACACACTTGATTTCATGACTTTCCTCTGTGGCACATATGGAATGAGACAGGCGGAATCCAGTTATGGACTGCCACTGACTCTATTATAATTAATAATGTGTGTGTATAATATATATATATATATATATATATATATATATATATATAGAGAGAGAGAGAGAGAGTGTACAGTGGGGGAAATAACTATTCATGCACCATGAAATTTTTTAATTAACATAGTTATAATTTATGAAAAAACTGAAAATCCATACAATATTTCTACACAATTGCATAATGCTGCAATATGCAAAAAACAATTAGAAAACTTTGATATAAATGAAATTATGTGTTATTTATAAAATTTTGACGCGAAAAAGAATTTGTACAAAATATGTCTTTAATATCAAAAGGCTTAAATTACCTTTATTTACATAATTCTTTATAAGATTTTGCTAGATTCTTCCACTTATCTTATTACCGGAACAATCTAGAATATTCTACAATTTATTCCTTATATAAGGTCATCTCCACACAAATCATACACAATAATTATCATCCTGGGGAAAGGCAAAGAATTATGAAATTTGCAAAAAGAATTGATCATCAAACATTAAAAGGAAGGCAAATGCTATAGGAAAATAGCAGATATCCTGAATATACCATTTACTATTATTAGTTCCGTTATTGTTAAGTATAAAAAGGTGAAAACTGTTGAGAACAATTCAAGATCTGGTGCACCATGCAAGATTTCTTTGAGATCAATGAGAAGAATTCAGTGCAAAATTCAAGAAAATTCAATGACTACTCAGAGAGAAATACAGGAAGAATTAAAGACATTAGGTATTATTGTTACAAAACGAATAATAAGCAATGAACTTCATAGAAGGCAACTAAGATCGTGTTCTCCAAGAAAAACTCCACTACTATTGAAGAAAGAGATGACCAGTTAAAATTTGTTTGTGAGCATATAAATAAACCTGAATCATTTTGGGAAAGTTTTTATGGACAGATGAAAAAAAATTGAACTATTTGGGCATAATTCAAATACTCACATTTGGAGAAAAGAACAAATTTGGTGGTGGCAGTATCATGGTTTGGGGTTGTTTTTCTGCTGATGGTGTGGGTAATTTAGAGATAATAGATGGTAGAGCGATATAAAAAATATACCAAAATATTTTGGATTCTAATTTGTTTGGGTTAGTAGTAAAGCTTGGACTCCCAAATGAATGTGTTTTGCAACAAGATAATGACCCTAAATATACAACTAAATCTAAAATGGTGGTTCAGAAGACAGGCAGGTCCTCCTCCCCATTTAAAAGATTGATGCATGATGACACTCCTACTCAATATATTTTTTATCATAGATTTTCTTTTCTTTTTTTAATCTTATGTCCCTTCAGAGATTCTTATCTGCAATTTGCCATGACTTCTTAGGAAAGATAATGGAGTGGTTTCTTGTTGTCTTCTCCATGATTTGGAACTCACAAGCTATAGTTTTCATACACTTCCCAAAGATACCCCAGATCAATAATATCAAGATGTCACATTCTTAATAAATCAACCATAGTGAGATTCAAACCCAGTTCTTCATGGTTGGAAAGTGAATGTTCTAACCACTCAGGCACATGCCCACAGATATAATATATAATTTTTTTTTTTTTTTACTGTTGATTTTTTTGTAATTATTTTCTCAATCAGATATATGAAATCTATTCTATTTCTAGCTCTTTGTACACTAAAACATTTCCATAAGGTCATTGTGTAATTCATCAGTTCTAACATAATCTCTAAAGTACCATATAATGCTGTCCATAATTGAATGAGTGACTAAAAATCAGTAAACTTTTTACTTGTTCCTTGAGAACAATCTCTGAAATTATAGTCTTACATTTCCTCACATAACTGAAGAAAATACATAATCTAAAATGACTTTTGTTTATTACTTCTAAGTCTCAGAGTAAAATTTCAAATCCCATAAGTATAAACTGAGTGCAGAGGACGGCAAAACTTTGTTAATAACTCTGCTAGAACTGTAACTATCTAACCAAAATAATACAATAAAGAAAGAAATGTCTTCAGCAACAGACCTGTGCCATAAACACTTACTTTGTGCATGAAGGTAAATAACAACTTATCTTGACTTGTAAATATTTTATGGATTTCTCATGTGTTTGTGACAGCTGTCAGTGCATGAAATCTAAAGTGCTACTGAAAAATGTTTACATTTTTATGACGTTATTATTAAAGTTTTTCTCATTGGATCAGGTATGTGTGTGTGTGTGTGTGTGTGTGTAGTAAATCTGGGAGTCTCTTAAAATCATTCTAATTATTCTTTGTACCTTTCTTTTGCATTTTAATTATCTATTTCTTTCTTTTATTACAAATGAAAGAGGTTCTTTTCCTATTACTTTAATAGTTTGACATGTTAGAATGCCATTAATTTACAAGCTGTCAACATTGGCTGGACAAAAAAAGTCTATTTATTATAAGAAAGAATTTTTTAATTTATTATGATATTTGCAAGTCAAATATCAACTGCTTTCTGCTTTTCATTCTGTCCAAGAGCCATTCTTGGCAAAAAATAAAAATCAATATGGCTTCTACTCTGATAAGGGCATTGCTATGATCTGCAGATGTTTGTAAACTGGAACAATAGTATTTGTAATGTATTCAAAATATAGCTTTTATTCTTATCATTTAATGTTGTCAAAAAGGTTAAATTTTGAATATAAAATGTTTTAATTAATGATTATATACAATTTGATCCTTTAAAATTTTTATTCTGAACAAATGCTATATTTTTCTGCAATAATGTCTTGATTTTTAATGTAGGACAAAATTCTTTCTGATGTTTCAGTACTTAAAGATTATGAATGAGGAATATAAGGTTCATAGTGTAATTTCTTATTCTATAAAGTACATTAGATATTAAGCATGTTAAGTAGGTCTGTAAATGTGGAACTCTTTAGGCAGGGATATCAACCAACTGACAATGTCCAGAATAGAATCTGCCCAGCATAAGACCATGTTATAATCAATGCAAAAGGTGTTTTAAAATATAAGCAATTAAAAGAAGATGTTTAAAATTAGATCCTGATAAATAGTTTAGGGTCATTGAATGTGCTCATTTTGGGTCTGGCCTAATCTTGTCTGACAGTTTTAAATTATATATAAGCAACTAAATAACCTCCAAAGGAACTTAAAATGATATGATCATAGTATCATAATATTCTTTCTAATGATAATATTGCAGAGACTCAACACAATGGATAATGATCTCTTACTAATAATTTGCACCATTCTAATGTAAGTTCTGTCAAAACAGAATTGGTTAATAATCTGTAAGTTTTCCCAGATTTGTCACTTTCAAAGCTATAACTAACACTGATATAGACACCCCCACACACACACTTTGCTATTACTGCTTTTATCAGGCAATGATTTCCCTGCATTCTTTCTTGAGTTGTATTATCACTATCAATGTTTCAAAACTATTCATTAATCTTTAGTCCTTTCTATTAGGAATTCTATCATTGCAAAGCCAAAATATTGAAATTGGATTTATTATTATGGTTTAACTTTCAATCAAATATAAGCCATTTTGAATCCTTTTAGGATTCACACAACTATTTTTTAAAATGACATTTAAGGATGATTCTTCTCTTAAATTATCCATAAAAAATATGTACTTCATAATCTACAACTTTAGAAATCAGTTTTGACAATTGCTAATCTTGATCTTTAATCAACAAGAATAATTAAATTTATTAAATTTTCTGTTTAATATTTAAATTGTCTCAGTTTTTCTGTAGAAAGTAATAAAGCCTCTTTAAATATAATTGTTTTTTTAACAATACAAAGGCACTACTAAAACAGGAAAAATGCTAAGTAACTTTTAAAAAGTACCAGCTGTAATATCCACTTGAAGAAGGCTGAAGAATTTATCAACCAAATTAGTATGTTAAAACAATAATGAGGACAATAGCTTTGTAAATATATGAAAATATTTTAACTCAATCACTTTTATATTCTATAAGCCTTGTGCCAGGAATAAGTTTGGTAAATAATCACTTTCCTTTTTATTTGTCTTTCCTCCTCTTACAAAAAAATAGCAAAAGTTAAAATTTGCAGTTTATAGACATTAATGACTATATGATTTCAGTTAGTAGCCATGAGTACTGCTGTTTGATTCCCTAGTTTTTAGTGAAAAGAAGGTCCTATCTTTCCATGACCATTAAGCATCAGACAGCTTATAGAATACAAGCAGCTTTGTCTGAGAATTTTCAGTTTCCTTATGGATTCTCACTTTGATAATTCTTGGAAAACAGATTTGCTTCCACACTTCCTTGTACAGTCAACTACTCACATCAATTTAGAAGCTTACATGTGCCTAAAACCACTTTTAGTATTGATTTTCTTTTTGTCATTTCACTTTGCAATATGACCATTTCTTGTCAGTAAATCTGTATAGCTTTAGGCAATGTCTTCAATAGCTAAGAGATACTTTAAACCAAATAACTGAGAGTCCATCAATACTATCTCTTATAATTTTTGCTTTTTTTTTTTTGTTTTCCATTTGT
Organism: Acanthosepion pharaonis; assembly: GCA_903632075.3. Classification (NCBI taxonomy): domain Eukaryota; kingdom Metazoa; phylum Mollusca; class Cephalopoda; order Sepiida; family Sepiidae; genus Acanthosepion; species Acanthosepion pharaonis. The sequence continues at coordinate 682,568 of CAHIKZ030000433.1, read as the reverse complement.
TTTTGTTTTTATCTATTTTATTTTTTCACTTTATCCATGATTAAAACCAACTGATTTAACAAAAAAGTTAAACAAAATATCTTATTATTTTCATAAAAGTTCTCCACCCATTAATCAGAATTAATACTTTTGTTAGTTTCTTGAAACTTACATGGACTATTCAGAAATATTGATACCACTTGCTTACATTTATTAATCTACATATTAATTATATTGTATGGATATTCATGACCAGTTTCTCAGCATCTCTTCAGAAGAATAGCATAGATATTTTAAATACATATACTTATTCTTAGGTGTGTGTTATAAAAGTGATATTTCTACATATATCAAAATATCATTTTACAGTCGAAAGTTCCTATTTTCCTCAAGAATCATTTTAATAGAAAGATTTTATAAATTTTAACAGAAAGTAGCACTAGCTGCACCATCAATGAATGTTGAATTTTTCTTTATAAGGAAAAGGATAATATTATCATTAGTCTTGTATCAGAAAGTTTAAAAATGCATTGTAAAAATTTTTTTATCTTTGATCTAAATATAGAAACTGTTCCATTTTACAAGCATCATCATCATCATCTATATTTAAAATAAAAATCATTTCTCTGTCCAGTATAAATGAATATTAAGTTATTAGTTGGTTCTAATTAGGTTGACTTGGCACAGTTGGGGGCAGATTTTTTAGCTTGCTTAGCTCACATCTGGTGATGATTTCAAGCTATTCCAATAATAACAAATAAATACTTCATGCCTTCTTCTTTGCAGGGAAAAGAAAACTGTTATTTATAATACTGTACATAATAAAATTGTATAATTACAATCCTTCATCACTTAGCACTTTATACTAGATAGGTAATCTAAATAATTTATGCAGAAAGTATTTAATGATCATCAATAATTGAGTGTATGGATGTGCAGGTGGTGTAATGGATAACAGTGCAGAATAAGAAATCAGAGAGTTGAGTTCAAATTCCAGTTGAGTTCATTACATTCACTTACATGCTAATACCCTTGCAAATAAACCTTGGCTTTGAAAATAGAAGTGAAAATGAATAAAAAGTTGATAACTATCTGGATGTGGAATAAAATCCTCAAACTGGCAGTGTCTCCCCATACATGAAACCAAACACAAAATGAAAATATGTGAACATTAGATCCAACCACCCTCTGAATATAATAAAGCACATTCCTAAAGGAATAGAATCTAGGTTATCCAGAAACTCTCCTAGTAGAATAATTTTTGAGGATAAAAAGGAAGTATATGAGAAGAACTTAAAGGAAGAGGGTCACAAAACCAAACTAGAATTTTAACTTTAACAAATTAAACAACATATGAAGAACAATTTGAGGAAAAGAAAAATATTATTTAAGCTATAATTTATAAAGCAGAAGTAACAGATATTAATGGCCAAAATAAAATGTACATAGGATGTATGGAAGGTACTTTTAAACATAGATGGTACAATCATAGGTCGTCTTTTAAGCTAGCAAATCTTAAGTACTCTAGCAACCTAGCGAACCATGTGTAGAATTTAAAAGAAAAACTACAGATATCCATTGGTAAGGTGGAAAATTTTAAAAAAAGCAAAACCATATAACAATCACAACCATATTTGCAACCTCTGCTAACAGGAAAAATTAGTGATTATGAGATTTCCAGATCCAAAGAAACTTTTAAACCAGAAATCCGAAGTCTTAAGTCCTTGTTTACATATCAGAAAATTTTTCTTAATCGCATATGATGCTGGATAAAAAAAAGTAATTTAACCCTCCACCAATGCATTTACAATACACTTGCTTTTCTTCTCTTCTCCCTTCTTCTTTCTTCACACCCTCCTTCCCAGTTTCTATTACCCCCAACATCATGCGTTTGTTTATTTATTTTTGAAAATAATAATGTAGTGTTCTTTAGTTTAAAAAAAAAAAAAAAAAAAAACGTGAAGTGGTCATTTGATAAAAAATTACCTGAGGATACCTGATGAGGTTGAAACTAAGGTAGCAGATTCAACTGACCTCCTGATTTTTAAAGTATATATATATATATATATATAAGCAAACAGATCTGTTTAAATTCAACTGACAAAGTCTTTCTGTTTGATTTTTATTGTATTTTTCCAATTTTCAAATAAGTTCTTCTTGTCCATTGTAATCTAAATTGTGGATAAACTATTCAAAGTTTATATCCAATTAAACAAAGAGACCCTGTCATTTGAATGTAACAAAACTTGTTTGACTGATTTTTATTGCCTAAATACATCTTATGTAGGGATATTGAATGATAACTGCCTCAAATCTGATCAAACATAAGAATTGGTAAGTGGATTCCTTCTTAATCAGGTTGAGAACTTTTCAGCACTCCATCATATATTATTTGTTTAAGCACATATATTTACTAGTAAAAAAATATAAATTAGCAAAATTTATACTTATCTTGAAAACAGAATCATTTTACAATTTTATGAGTTTTTAGATTTTACAAATATAAAACTAGCAAAAGAAATAATTTTTCTTCACCTTCCTTAATATAAAGTTGAAATTTGAACCTCATCACCTCTAATTAAGTGCTTTAGCCTCAAGCTATCAGTGAGAAAAGTCTGGAGTAGCGACAAGACTTTAAAAATGTTCTCATGCTACAAAGCATTAGCAAAACCCAATGCCAAATCAAAGATCAAAGTTTGACAAGATGTCACTCAGTGTTTGATATGAGTTTGTTTACAAGATCTGTTGGATTTTTATAAATTTCTCTTTATAAAATTGATATCAAAGTAATATATTTTTTTGTCTTTCCATGTTTTGGTTTCTAAAGATTTCTAAACCAATCTCATGTAACGTATTATTGACAGAGATAAGAATCCATCACACACACACACAATTACCTCCAGATCATTAAGATGCTTTCCTTTACTCCTGAAAGAGTGTGTAGTTATACCTTTTTCTTCCATTATCATCAAATATGTTTGTAGTTTCATCATTCATATCCTACTTAGCACAACTCTTTCTCTAAAACATTTCTTGAAGCTCTTAACATTAGATTCAGTTTTGGAGATTTAATTATCAACTTTAAGTTCTTTAAAAGTAAGACTTTTGAAAACATCTACTGAGTTGGAAAACAAAAAGACCCTCATGAAACTAAATAAAATGAGGTCCATTATGTATTAACACATTGACTGCTAGAAGCCAGTTACAAAATCTAACTTCAAATGCCAACTTTTTAATAGTAAGCAATAAAAAATTTTTCAAATGCTTCATTTATGTGTTATATTTTTTTTTAAATTTCCCATAAAAAGTTTGTTTTTAGTTGCCAGTACAATTTTGCATTCCTGCTTTAGAAACCATGTACCAGGTATTGGCATTAAAAACAATGAAAATCTAAAGGTTGATATCATCAAAACTACCAACAACCATGGTTGCAGTCAATGTGTTAAAAAGTATTCAGTTGATAACACATAGATACATTTTCATACATATGTATGTATAAAACTGCTCTCTATTAATCATCTGAGAGACTCCTTTCTGCCTCTCATCAGCATGGCTGATGCTAACCTCCAGGAGAGTGACTTGTTGCACCTTCTCAGATTAACATTTTCAACTGACATGAAGTGGAATGATTATATTGTATCTGTTGCTAAGTATGCTGCTCTATAAGTCTACCATTCCTCCATTATTTCTTACTATTAAAACATCATCACTTCAGTAAAGAGTGTCTGCTGGTTTAATACGGCTGTAAAGCAAGTAAAAGAATTTCTTCTTTTCAGTGGCTTTCCTTCTGTGAACACATTTTATTATTCTGTCTCTTGTTTTCATGCAGCCAGCTCAAAGGGAATAATAAAATGGAAGGCTAAAGCCACAGACTTTTATAATGCAAGCAAAAGAATTTCTGATTTTCAGTGGCTTTCTCTCTGTGACACCACTCCACTTTATTATTCTGTCTCCCTTTTTCATGCACTCAGCTTGAAGAGAATAATAAAACAGGGAAGATTAAAGCAATGGCCTTTTCTAATGATAGCAAAAGAATTTCTGCTTTTCGGTGACTCTTTCACCCACTCACTATGATGTTCTGTCTCTCATACTCCTTAGTAAAAAAGGCTAGTAAATCCATGGTTTTTATTTGTCTTTTTTAGCTAAACAAGCATTTTCTCTACTTGCAGTCCCTAAATAATATCGTTTGTAACAATTATCCTAAGAAATAAAGAAATGGGAAATACAAAAACAATCCAAGTACAAAGAGGATAGGGAAAATTATCAATAATTATTGTTATATTACACAAAATTATTTAACTTGGAAAATATATATATATATATATATATATATAAAATCCTATCTTTTAATTTTTAATCTCATCAAAATTTGATCAAAAAGAGGATATTTAAGGGGTATTTAAAATTTCCATTACTAAGAAAGTCAGATTATAGAAATTGGCTGTATATATGTACATATTTATTCTATTTATATCAGCAATTTTCTCAATCTACAGTCTTCTCAAAGTCTGTCATAGATGGAGAGTAATAGGCCTTATCTTGCCACAATGGTTCATGGCATATAACAAAGAGTTTGAATTCAAAGTTATCATTCTAGATTACTTACCTTAATAAGACTAAAGGGCCCAGCCTGCCCTATTGTTTTACTCATAGCCAGGAGGAGGAAGAGATGACTTTGTGCCTTCTCCACGGACATTACTGTGAAGTGAATACAGCAGCAGCATGTGTTTACATACATGCATATATACACTATTTTTGTAGTTAAATGTTGGACTACTTAAATCAGTCTCAACATTATACCAATAAAAATAGTAATTCAGTCAAATTACCATATTAGATAACAGAGGACCAACTTATTTTATGACTGAATGAACCATCTTGTATCCTATGCCCATAGGTGAGATCCTTTTGGAAGACAGTATTTAGTACTGTCAACGTCAGTTTCTTTACTCAGCTGAGCAGAAACGAAGAGTCTGCCTTGAAGCTCTCAAGCATGAAAGTATTACTCTTAATTTACATTTGTTTAATCATTACACCCCAAGCAGGGAAATAGTGCCACTAAGATTCAAAGAGCTATTGGGAGTGAAAGAGAATGAAAAATTTTTAGAAGAAACTGGAAATCTGATCCTAAACAAGGAACAAGGATTAGAAATATAGAGTTGTAGACTTTAGAAGGAACCAGAAAACCAATCCTAAACAGGAAACAAAGGATAAACCTCTACTCCTGTTCAAAAGACCAGAGATGAGTATGAACATGATTCTAAGCAAACCTATCTACTGCTATTAAATACATCTAGCAATAGAAAAAGCAATGTTTAGCATTGAGGATTGGGGAAGTTGGATGTTGCTCCAGTTAATGTCTATTCAACATACTCTATTTTTACATTTAGTTATTTCATGTAAATTTGTTTTTCTCATTTTGAAATAGAAAACAAAAAAGAAATTAAACTGGTTTTGCAGGATTTCGAAAAATGAAAATATTTGTTTTTAGAAAATGTGTCCATGAATAATCTATTATCTTAAAAACTTAGAAGAAAATATTAAAGTTATTGATTTTCATATTAGGAACAAAAACTTAAACATATCCACTGTGTTATCTATACAAATTGTAATATTAGGAATTTGGAAGCAACCTTACCAATTAAGTGATGGGAAGAATTTTTGACTTTGTGTAGGATTTATTAAATGCCTTCAGTCAATCAGTTAAGTCCCATGTATGATAAACATTTAGGTGATCATATCTCTTTTGATTTATGACTGACTAGGCAGAAGATTTTCTACAGTCAGATGCCATTTCTTTCTGCAGTAGACTGGTTACCAACCAGGGCTATATGACCCACTCTCATCTACTATTCAGGCCATAATTGTAGGGAAAAGAGATCGATTCCTACCTTTCTGAAGAGTGTGAATGTAATGAACTCAACTGGAATTCAATTACAATCATTTTATTTGGATTTATTACAATTTCTACAAAATATCTGACCTAGACTTTAATCAATTAAGAATGAATATTGATTTGTTATCAAATCACAAATCAATGACAAAAAGGATCCTCACATCTATTATCAGGTGGTTTGATTTTTAAGAAAATTGCCAGTTTCTCAAAAACCAAAGCTTTTGCTTTCCCTTCTCAGATCTTCATAATAAAATTCCAAGTTCTTTTTAATCATCACTATTATTGTGGGTGTTTGCATGGATTAATCCATAATGTGTAATCTACAGCTTTCTATATATCACAAAATGTCTGACAGATTACCAGAAATCTTTTGGTATTGTAAAGGCTGATATAAGTTCACATATCCTTGGCTTTTTCACAGAATTTTCATTTTCACAGAAATCTATTTAAAATAAGAATGCAATTAAAGAAGTCTGCTGTAAAATAAATAAATGTCAAAAGCATAAATTTTTCCAGCAGAAATCATTATACTGTTGAGATTTTCAAGCATGTAGACTTGTTATTTAAAAAAAAATTAAATAACCAAGTACCACTTCCCTAAACTGAGTAAGAATTTACATCTATGATGTTGAATCAATTGATTGATCATCATCAGCTTTATCTCATAACCAAGAATTTAATTTCTTCTTTTCTGATTGCTTCATTTATGATGATGGTGTTGTTGACTAAATTTGCCTCCAATATGCAGCTTCAGAATTAAAAGCTTCCAGTTTTAGCCAAAACCTGTTACTGTCATCTATTACCTATCACCATTTGACTTTGCAAGAATTAGCTTAAGATGAAACAAAATCAGAGTAGAAGAAAGTGCCAGTGGTGTGAATTAGTTTAAAATGGACCTCAACTTGTCAGGAAGTGACCTATACACTTGATTTCATGACTTTCCTCTGTGGCACATATGGAATGAGATATGCAGAATTCAGTTATGAAACTGTAAGGGACTACCTGTTATAATTTTGAGTGGTACTTTCTGTAGAATGCCAATCATGTGTAGCCCTCTTCATCTGCTGGTTCAGCCATTGAAATCTGTTGTAATTATCCATCCATTTATTCAATCATTGGGGTCTTTGTGGTTGGTCAAGTTTGGTCAAGCTTGGTTGCGGTCCTTGTCTTCAACTTTGCTGCCAAAGGTGGCCCTACCAGAAGTTTAGAACTCCCAATAACATTGCTTTCAGTCATTAGACCATGCAAGCCACTCCACCATGACATGGAACAACTCTCAGTGTAATCAATCATTCAATCAATCTACATTTACTGAAACCAATAAAATATTTCTGCTTTCCCTAAAAACTTGGCATCATTGGTTTATAAGACTTAAAATTAATAAGTTGTTTGAATAAACATATCATATATGATTTATTTTATAAGACTACATTTGCTTCTTGGCAATTTTTTTTTTATTATTATTCTATTATGGAATAATTGAAAAAAATCTTAAAATGTTACAATTATCATTTTCAAAATGCTTAGTGCCATTTTCTAAATTTTTTTTTTTTTTTTTGTTCTCAGTGAAGACCTGAGAATTTATAAAGTTCAAATTTGCAAGCACTGAGAGGTAAAAAATTTAGGTTCTATATGTACTGCTTATCACAAAGATATTGAAGCACTAAAGTTATCTCAAGTTTATTTCTACTCTTTATAAGATTTATTAGTGGAATTGGATTAGCTCATTTTAGATAAAATCTGTGGCTCCTTTTTTTCAGGCAGGGCAGAATATTATTGGTCATCATTTACATAAACAAATAAGAAATTATTTTTAAATAAAACCTTTGTCAGAATAGCTTCATTTCAGAAATTTCTATTTTTAAATTTCATTCTCTCTGTAATATGTATACAAAAAGAAACCATAGAAAATGGTTTTCTTTTGGTTATTTTTTAAAATATTTTTTGTTTTTTAAGAATCAGTCTTTTGAATAAATTTATTAAAATCATTTTCATCTTATGAAAAATTTTGGTCTTTTTCATATTGTTATTTCATTGCGAAATGATTTAATAAAGTAATTTATATTCACAGATCTAGAGAACTGTTTGCAAATCTAAGGTTTGAGACTAAATATAAAAACATTTCAAATATGAAATTTTACTATAAAATATAAAGTTGTCATGAATTAATTTTTGCTTTTTTAATTGAAAATAAAATGAAGACATCAACATTTAAAAAAGAGAGAATGTGAAATGCATAAATAAAATGTTTAAGCCATTTCTTGTAAGTATAAAATATGGTCACATGAATTGGTTATATTTTAAAACTTCTCAAATTATACTTAACTGAATAAAAACAAGGAACTACTTGTGTTTTTAATGTTTTTTATTGTCTTAAATCTTGAGATTAATTGCAAAATTTCTGTCTGAATTTCTGTGACTAATATCCTCATCTTTGTTGGTATGTAGTACAGACTTAGACTCCATGTAAACAGGACAAGCAATAACTGAGCAGTACTAAAAAGAACAAGATGAGATATCCCTAGGTATAAACAGCAGAACAAGAACAATCCACCCCATAAATTAAAGGGTTCAATTCAAAATTTCTTTGAGATTACCTGAAGCAACAGACACCTGAAAGAGACCAGAAGGCATGATCACTGAAACATGATAGCAACAACAATGATGAGGACATTAGTTCACATTCAAATAATGCAAAATGTTGCAATATGCAATAATAATTGCAAATTGTTTCATATTCAAACATGTTAGATTTGCTTTCATAAGTTCCAGAACATAAAAAGGTGAGATTGTAAAAAGATAATCAAGTGAAAAACATCTACAGACTTTCAACATGAGCCTTATCAGCATTTGGCAAACATATCACATAAGCTTAAAATAATGTGGCTGTTATTTTGCTTGAAATATTAAAAAAAAATACACATTTAGATTTCAGGACCAAAGGAAAACATTTCTTCTGTTTCTTTTTTTTTTTTTTTTTTTTTTTTTTGCTGACATCAAAATTCCTGACACTGACAATCAGTCATGAGTTTTTAGTGAAATAATAGTGGCAAAAAAAAATAATAATTTTGTTTTTTCTTTTATTTTTCCAGATCCCAAAACTCGGCAAGTGATTCCCCATAAGTTCAAGTCCAGCATGGTAAGTGAATTTTCTTTTTATTGTCTTTGATTTGTTTCTCTTTTTTTATTTTTTATTTGATATTGGCATCAATATAAAATAATTTTAACTTATAATAAAACATGCAGATTTATATGCTTAAATTCAAAGCTCCATACTGTGGGTTTTTCCAGTGCTATGGAAATTTGACAGATTTTTTTCTCTAAGAATTTAAAAAAATTCAATGCCTCTTCATGATGTAGATGGCTATGGCTATCCACAGCTTCCTTTTCTTCAATATCTGAATTTCTATGATATTTCTTGGAAAAATTAGTAGAGTTGCTTCCAATTGACTTCTCCCTGGTTCAGTTTTTAATTCAGAGTTGTCCTTCCAAACTGGTTATTTACCAAGAAATCAGAGCCTAGTTCAAATTCAGTCAGGTTTGTTATATTCACTTATGTATGGATCCATCTCCTAGCACCAGCTATGGATTAAATAGCAGAACTTGTATCTTGAAAAAAATCATTATTTAAAAAAAAAAACTGTTAATGCAATATTCACTTACAAAAAATAATTTTTCTTACTATTTAAAATGTTTTAGCTTTATATCTACAATGGGTTGATAAGCCATAAAAAACAATCAATCAAAATCATTACCAAGACTAGAGAGTCCAGTTCATCCAACTATTTTATCCACAGCTGGGGAAAGAAGAGATAAATATAATTTTACATTCCAAAGGACATTGGTGGAAAGTGAATGCAACAGCTTGAACTAGAATTTGAATTCAGTTTGCCAATTCCATTTTGCTTTGTTATGCCACCAATAGTTATACAAATTGCAAAACTGCTTCTTGGGGCAATTTTTCTCTTGTAGTGTGTTAGCTTAGAGTTTGAAACAGTTTGCCTTAAAAATTAAATAAGCATTTTCTTTTATAAAATATAAGAATTAAAATTTAAAACTGTTAGCTTAAGCCAATACGTAAATGTGGCTTATTTGAATATCATGATTATTAAATAAAATTAGAAATAAAATATTGTAGAGTTTGCTCAGTGAACTGGGAATGCATTCTCAATTTTAAGATAATTAGTAGGTATCCAATTTGATTTTCAATACTGCATTTTTATACACTTTGGACTTTTTATATTCTGATATATATAATTAAAAAGAATGAGCAGGTGTTACTTTCAGGTGTCCAAATTGTCTTTAGATGGTTAATTTATTTATTTTTTTTTTATTGCTTTTGAAGACAAACCAGAAAGACTTGTCAAGTTTTCCAGATTTGTGCAAATGACTTTGACTCTAAGAGGTCACTTTCCTATTGGGTATCTATTATCCAAATTGTTAAACTTTCATTGCAGTCTATGGCAACAAATGGGTTATGGAATTTTCAGTATCTTTGACTGCTACTGGGGAGCCAAAGACAAACTGTGAAGACTCTTTATGATGATAACAGCAGTTTTCTGTAATGTTGGAATCTACTCAAATATCTCCACAGGCAGGTTTCATTGAAGCAACTTAATTTTTTGTTAAGTACAGATCTCTTTCATCTCAATTAGTTGCTTTTATTACAATCATTCAGACAATAAGTCTATGGTCATATCAATAGTAATAATAAAAACAATATTTTGATTATATTTTATTAGATGAATCATTGTCAGCTATCACTAGTTTCTCTCCAGCACTTCCTTTATTGTTATAAATCAGATCATTACTCTACTGATGCATATAAATTTATATTAAAAATAATTACAAATATGGCATCAAGCATTTATAAATAAAAAGTAACTGTGTTTAGCATTGATCTTCTGCTAACCATAGGATCTTGTAGTTCAAACAGTAACTAACCAGGCTCCCAGGGGAAAATGGATGTGTGTTCAAGTCTCATCAGGGACTTATTCTTTATTTCTGATCTGTATTGTTCATAGACAACCTGAATGGTTGCAATAAATGCAAGTCATTGAGGTGAAGAAAGTTCATGTCATGAATTGCAACTAGTTGATTACACTCCATCTCATTAAAAATGAAATCAAGAAACTTCTTTATTGAATACTTTGTTTGCATTTTCATGCATATTGAAATCAGGGGAGAAATAATTTTAAGTGATATCGCCATAAATATTTGATGGCTATAAAAAGAGTTTTGATTTTTAAAACAAGATCAAAGTGCTGTTTGTGAAACATTCAGTATGAATCAGTTACTATCAAAAGCTGGCAAGACTCAATTTTCTCTGCCAATATTTAACCAGATGTTTAAAAAGAAGCAAAAATAAACATTAATTTAGTTTGTTCTACTTTTTTAACAAAAATATAAAAAAAATGTACAGTTGCAAAAAGAAATTTCAGGTGATGTAACAGTTATTAGCACAGAAAAAGGAGGTGGCAAGCTTTGTTCAAATTCTGACTGAGACACTGACTAACTTTACTCTAATGCCCTTAGGAAAGGCATGAATCCAACTCTTCTCCTCCCCTCTCCTGTTATCAGTAAAATAGTAGGATGAACTGTGCTCTTTAGACTTGGTGCAGGGCAGCCAGTCTATGAGAATGAGTACTCTGAATTAAGAACTGTTGATAAGACAACAGAAAACCAATACACTACCTGTCCCAAGAATAGTCATGGAAGTTCAGTTTTAAAGAAAAGGGTGCTGTGGAGAGTCATAATCACTTGCACCCTGAAAGGGCAAGCATTAAAAATAAAATTACTCCAGGAAGAGAAAGCAACCCTTTAATTCCTATTATTTGTATATAATCTCTCCAATTCAGAAAAAGGGACAAAATCTAACATATTTTATTCTATGCTAAATAGACTCAGTGAAAATTATAACCTAAACTAACCTGACTTAAGTATTAGGTCTACCAAAGGATTCCTAAATATGCAATGTGCCAATTATTTTCATGCTATAAAATGAAACATTCCACATCATGAAATTATTACTAGAGTAAGCTTATTTATTTTGATCATTTCACATAGCATGCGGTATTTCCTGTAAGCTTTGTAATTAAGCCAAGCCTACAGACACTCACATGAATTATCCACTGAACATACCAACTGAAAAAAATATTACTTGTTGTTGATAACCTGTTAAAAACTATTATTAGGTAGAAAAATCAAACTTGAGTAGAAAATGTTTCAGTTTTAGCTTTTATATTTAAGTTTCTCTTAGAATAAATGCTTGTCTTTTGAACTGAAATCTTATAGACATTTCTAAATACTGAAGATTTTATGAAAAGAAAATATTTGAATTATTAACTAAAAATATATTACAAAATATTAGAATTGTGAAATATTCTGAATCAATGTTACTTAATTTTTAAAAGGCTTTTGTTTTTAATAATATTCTTGTCATTTTATTTACTGTAAAAATAATTTCACTCAAGTGACTCAAATAATAAACATTCTACTATTTACCAAAATGATAGGCATTATACTATTTATTTCTAGAGAAAAAATATTTGTAACTATCGTAAACTTATTTAAAACTTGTTATCTAGATATGAGCTCAAGCCCCAACCAGAAAACTGAAAGCAAAAGTGGTTTGATTTTAATATTCAACCTAAAGGAGTCATTTTTATTATAGATTTATTGTTATAGAACAATGAGGAGTCATTTTTATTATAGATTTAACAAATTCATAGTTGTTTCCTACATGGAAAGACCTCAAATTTAGAATGAGCAATTTCTTTTTCTGTATGAATGAGCATCACCAACTCATAAGTTGGAAATACAATTCTAATATAGGATTATACTTAGAACTTCAATAGAACTTCCTTACAATCAGTATTTAACCAAATTACAAATTCCAGTCAAATTTCATGAAAAACTGGTTGAAATGAATAATTTTATATTGTACTTTTATAATCAAAGTATACATACAAAAAACATTTGCACCTGCAGTATATTTCCAGGTTCCTATTTGCATGAGTGATTTGAGGGTTTCATTTTAATCTAGTCACCTATAAGAAAAAAAAATTGTCATTTTAAGTAATTTTATTTTTCCTTTTTTTTTTTCTCTTTTTGCCAAAGAACTTATGTACACTGCATTTTGTGTTTTCTGTTGTGGCAATCATGTTTTGTACTTTGTCTTGCACATATTTTATCATCCCTCCAGAGAAAACCACTTTCATCACTGATTTTCACTTACCTGACCAAATATTGTGCTTTACTTTTACGTACAGACATAGTCTTTAAGAATTAGAAAATAGTAGCAATACACTACCTGTCCCAAGAATAGTCATGGAAGTTCAGTTTTAAAGAAAAGGGTGCTGTGGAGAGTCATAATCACTTGCACCCTGAAAGGGCAAGCATTAAAAATAAAATTACTCCAGGAAGAGAAAGCAACCCTTTAATTCCTATTATTTGTATATAATCTCTCCAATTCAGAAAAAGGGACAAAATCTAACATATTTTATTCTATGCTAAATAGACTCAGTGAAAATTATAACCTAAACTAACCTGACTTAAGTATTAGGTCTACCAAAGGATTCCTAAATATGCAATGTGCCAATTATTTTCATGCTATAAAATGAAACATTCCACATCATGAAATTATTACTAGAGTAAGCTTATTTATTTTGATCATTTCACATAGCACGTGGTATTTCCTGTAAGTATGTTTGTTACCTGCTATGCTTGGTTCTTCATAACTTCTCTAGAAAAAGCAGGTGTGTTTAGAGGTGTCAGCATGAAACAGGTAGTACTGGGTTATATGGTACCAATAATGAGGATGTTTTAAAAAAAAATGCCAGTTAAAAAAAAACACTTGTAATTAGGATCAGAAAAAGACAATTGAAATTTCTGGGTTGCATAGTGAGGAACAATGGCTTGGAGAATTTGACACTCACAGGATATACGGAAGGCAAGAGGGGAAGAGAGGAACATTGTGTAACCTACCTAATTAGTTTGTGTAAATGAATTGCAGAACATGAACTGAGCAATAGTAGGGAGACAAATATTGCTTAGAGTTATGAAGGATAGAAAGTTGTGGAGACTACTGATCACCCATATCCTGAAGGAATATGACATATTGTAGAAGATATAAGAATCTCTGAGTTAAATGAGGTACTTCAAAGTATCTCTAGAACTAGAATAACTTGGTAGTTCCCATCTTCTCTCTAAGAATTACACATAACAATGGGTTACATGGTATCAGTATAATTGTTTACAATGAGTAATAGTGCCTAGAAATAAAGAAACATGTTTCAGTATTTTCAGTGTATCTGTGTTTTATAGATTATGCAAAAGCATTTGATAAAATATGTCATAAAGAACTGTTTGAACTGCTAGGTAACCTTAATATATTTAGGAAGGATATTAGAATAATCCAGAACCTATACCACCTGCATTCAGGTAGAAAATGCATTCAGTAAATATACAAAAATAAAAAGGGGTATAAGACAAGGATGTGTCTTCTCATCAGTCTTATTCAACCTATACAGTGAGGCAATTCTAAGAGAATTAGAAGCCCTACCAAGATTTCATTATTAGCAACCACAATCTTAACAGCATAAGATATGCAAAAATGATACAGTGTTGATAGCAGACACCAACAGGAAACTATAAGAACTTCTATAGAAAGTAGTGAAGGAAAGTGAAAAGAAAGATTAAATGTCAATTGCAAGAAAACAGAATGCATGATTGTCAGCAAAAGGAACAGATCAATATGCAAATTACAACTTGGATATACTAAAATCAAACCAGTACAACAATTTAAATATAATAAGATATTTGGAGGATAGAAAGTTCAACACTGAAATCTGATGGCACATTGAGATAGTGAAAGATGCTTAAGTAAAGTATTAAGCAACGAAAAAAATTCATTAGAAACAAAGAAAAGAGTACTGAACTGAACAAGAGACTTGAAGTAACAAAAATGTAATTCTACAGAAGGATGCTGAGAATACTATTGACTGAACATGTGAACAATGATGAAGTTTTAAAGAAAATGGAAACAAAAAGGACACTTATACTTAACATCAGAAAGAGTTGAAATTTCTAGGGCATATAATGAAGAGGGCTTGGACAATTTGATACTCACAGGATGGATTGAAGGCAAGAGGGACAAGGAAAAAAATCAACGCATAACCTACCTAGAGAGCTTGAGTAAATGGATAGCAGAGCAAGGTTTAGGAGAGATAGTATAAGACAAAATTTATTGAGAGCTATAAAGGTCAGAAAATTGTGGAGAGACATGATTGCCAACATCCAGCACATAGAAGTTGTTTCAGTATTTAATTTTAATATTGGACCAATTAGTGTTTGTATTATCATATGGAACATTCTGAAGCAATTATTATGATTAATTAGAGCATGATTCTATAACCTATTTTATGCTTGCCATTATCTATAAACTGTGCTGACATGATAAAATAATTTTTTAAATATTCCACTGTGAAAACAATTTTTTTATGGTGTGTGCAAAAATTTCCAGAAAACAAGGACACTGATAACTTTTTCACCCATCTTAATAAATATTTTGTAAATTTACCAAGAATAACCTGCCATTGCACAACTCTGAAATGAAAGGTTATCAAGTCTTAAGACAAGATATCAGAAATGTGATTTTTTTTTTTTTAATTATCTTCTTATCTGGCCTTTAATGGAAGCTGCAAGTGCCTTCAGGTTTTTTTAAAGATCTTTGTTCTTTGTATCCTGGGACAAAACTCATTGCCTTTGTTAGACAACATCTCATTTTCTCATTGCAAAAATGCAAATACATGTTGAGTTTTGCTTTTATTTTATTATTTATTTAAATTGTGAAGCAATTATCTTTTGTCGATTGAAAATGAAATGGACTGCAAAAATCCTGTTCTGCCAGGAGGTAGAATAACCAAGTATTTTGCTGGAAGCGAAATTCAGAACAGAATTGTTCAATTTTCAATCAAACACATTATTTTATACTGACATTTCCTGAATGAAAGAAAAGCGTTGCAGAAAAAACAAAACAAAAACTACACAAAAATATTCAGGATGTCTTTTATCATGATATGAGCTTTCATTAAGATTTTTCTTTCAAAAGAATGTTAAAGAGAAAAGGATTATTACTCTCCACTTTTCTGATTTCAAATAACATTGATGAAAGTGGTCAATGTAAAGGCAATCATTTAAGCTGGATATATATTGCAGATACCCTCAAGAAAATCACAGATTTGACACGTACTAGACTTAATAATTGGGAAAAGCAGATAATTGAAGCTTGAAATTTGTTTCCTCATGAATTTGTGATCATGAGAACAACCAACCAGATACCAAAGATAAATATCAGAATGATTATTTGTTATAAACACCAAGCCAAAGGTACCAGTTCAGAGTTATGTTCTGTTTTTTGGGGGGTTTTTTTCATACCAGAATACAGCAAGCAAGAAATTAAATAAAAATGAAGAGTTTGAATTAATTTTTGTATGCATCTTAAGAAATAAATTGTTTTCTCACTGGAATATTTAAAAAAAATATTTTTCACATGCCAGTCACAAATGATGAATAGTATATAATTATATAGCCTATAATTATTAACTTTTTTTACAGCTACAAAACTGACTTCTAAGCATTAGATTATATTTGTTCTGATGCAATATATATTTGGTCGTTAAATCATAGTTGATTCCTGGATTAACATTTAATGAAAACTTTGGCAATAATACAATCCAAATACATTTCAATTGACTGATTTATATATATAAATATATATATATATATAAGATGGGATAAAAATATAGTTTTAAGATATATTTAAGGGTTAAAGTGCTCAATATCAGGAATAGAAAATATGTAAATATTAAAGTGAACATTAAGGCCAATACCCAGCAGTAGGGTGTTGAGCTCAATGACTACACATACACACACATGTGTGTGTGTGTGTGTATATATATATATATATATATATATTACATGAAAGATGACCTCACTCTGTTACCTCCATGACCCAGTGATACTACATGTGTGATCTGCAGGGAAGTATGTGAATCAACATATGAATTGAAGAGGCATATGATGGTACACAAGGATGACCTATCACACCAACATCTGCTTAACTCTGTGAAGACTCTGGAACATATCTGTCATCTATGCTATAGGCCTTGCAAATCAGCTGCTGGTTTAAAAAGCCACTTTTGAAGTCATTTGAGAGGAAACAATGATCTAGATTGAATGTAGGTGTTGATGGACAAGACGACAGTCATCTGTGAAGATGGGGCAATATATATATATAATATACACACACACAACAACCAATCCAAAACTTGCAAACTTTCCTCAGAGGAAAAAATAGCTATCATTACCTTCCTAGACCAAAATAAATTATTAAATAAACGATCCGAGCTCATCTCAAAATGCAGACATGAAAACAAATTTTTACTACGTTACTTAAAAATCAAAAACTGAAAAAAAAATAATAAAAATAAAATAAATAAATAAACAAAATGACAATAAAATAAGTAAAATAAATTAACCCAAACAGATTACCAAATCACACTCATTAGAATAGACAAAATAGAATAAATGAATAAAAAATAAAAAAAAAATCAATGAACCCAAATAAAGTAAATAATAAACAAATTAAAAAACCATTATGACCAAAATATTAGTTAGACTATAAAAATCAGACAAAAAACATAGCTATAACTGTTATATAACAATAAAAAAAACATACTACGTTACTTAAAAATCAAAAACTGAAAAGAGTAAATAAAAATATACAGTATAATAAATAAATAATAAAAACAAGTAAAATAAATTAATCTAAATTAATCCAAATAAATAAACAAACTAACAAACCAATCCCAATAAATTAACTGTTAGAAAAAACATGTAAAGATAATCAATAAATAAATGAAGTAATAAACAAATTAAAAACTGATCCTGCCAAAATAATAGTTAGAATAAACTACAACAATCAACCTCAAAATTGAATAAATAGCTTTAATTATCTTACCAAAACAAAACTATTAAATAAGCGATATAAACAAATTTTTACTACGTTAATAAAACACCGATTAAAATAAAAAAATAAAAAATAAATATATAAGATAAGAAATAAAATGAAAAATAAAAATAAATAAAAACAAGCAAAAAAATTTAACACAAATAAATAAACAAATAAACGACTTCTGGCAAAATAATCGCCAAAATAGACTACCCACAATGCACCACTGACCTGTATATATAAATAACCATGAAAAAAAACAACACTCATAGCCTGACAATTGCATCTAGCATGAAACAGTGTCGCCTCTAAATGTTGACTTCAATGTTCACTTTTATATATATATATATATATATATATATATATACAGTGTAACCCGGATATAAGAGAGTTGTCGGGACCGGAGAAGAAGTCTCTTATGTCCGGGTTTCGTCTATTTTGTTTAGGTAACACAGGCTCTAATTTGGGACCAGAGAAAATCTCTCTTATATCCGGGTTACACTATATATATATATATATATATATATATATGTGGTGGGTGAAAAGTGTGGTAGGTCCTGTGTGAGCCATCACCACTATAATCAATCACATGTGCTGGTAAATCTAGCTGTTTGGTTCAAAGAACTGAACTGATGGAGTTCATCCATAGTCTATATATGATGGACTCTCCCATCATCATAAAGGTCCTATATGTTATAATATATGTCTACATTTAATATTACATTATTATGGAGTTAGGGTAGGTACAAGTACCAATAACTTCTGGGTAAACATTAATAAACATTAGCCCAATTAATAGTCTTTAGAATAATTTGAAATACAATCACAGCTGCCTATCAAATAACCAATAGGATGATACAATAAATTGAAAATGCCCAACCTTGCTACCCGTAATGTCCCATTGGCCAGCATATTTAAATAGGTGAACCACTACACAACACACATGGTCTGAAAATTGCATTAAAAAATGATACAGACTATCACCACTTGGTGTTGACCTCAGTGTACACTTTTATAATTACACACTCTCTATCCTTGATATTGATCACTTTTACCCATAAATATAGCATAATTTAAACCTATAATTTTTATCATATATATATATATATATATATATATATATATTAGAATGTGACAACTGAAATAGTTGGTTTGGTTAATGACAGTTTTTTCTGAATCTATAGGTCTGTTCAATTTCTTTTTCTCTAGCAAGCTATACACCTGAAAAAAGCTAAAGGAGAAAGACTACCAAAATGTTTTCATAACAATAATGAGTTCCTTTATTCAATCAAAATATCATTTTAAAAGCTTTACTCCCTCAGTGTGGTTTTCTCTGGTGGCAAAATTTTTCTGGCTTATATTTTTCTTTTATTTTGATGTTGTTGCACTGCATGTCATGGATTTCAATTTTTGTTTTTTTTGTTTTACCCTTGAAACATCACTTTCTCTTCCCCCATAGGCCAATGAGATGGTGCTGATGCTCCACCGTATTTTTGCCAGAAATGTGGCATTACACTCAAATTCAAAGAAATTCAACAGTCATTCCAAGAGTAGGCAGCAATTCTGTACTATACTTGAACAGCTACTTACTCACTCACTCACCAGCTTTCTACCATTTACGAATCTCTGCTCTGTTTTGACAAACACTTGCAAACTTGATAAATTGATTTTTTTTCTTTTCCTTTGAAATATGAAGTCAAGCTTCTTTCACTAATAATCTTAATTTTCATATAAGTAAAGCAAAGAGTTTTAATTTACCTCTTAAGTCTTTGACATTTTCTGAAATTCTAATCATCAAATTATTTTCTCTTGCCTTGTTAGGAGACAATCTTCAACTTTAATTTCAAAGAGTTTATGACACAAACATACCACTGAACTATTATCAAACACAAGCATTTTCATGTTTTTTTTTTAAATTTTATAAACTGTAATTAAAAATATCTTGGCTTTGTTATCAGAATTTTCCTTCTCGTACTTTAGTTATGATGAGTACTTTAATATATGATCAAGCATTCTTGTCTCTAGAGGCAATTATTTCTAAATTTAATTTTTACTAAGATCTGAATTTTATTACAGTGAAAATAGATGTTCAGATGACACAACAATTATCAGCATGGAAAATGGAATTAACAGGCTAAGTTAAAATTCTAGCAGGCGTTGTTGCATTTATATTGATGTAATGCCTTTGAGAAAAGCGTGAATCCATCTCATTTTCTGCTGTAGGGCAGACTGAGTTTTTAGACTTGGGGACAGCAGCCAATTTGAATTCAAACCCTTCCTGAAGAAGGCTGAGTTCCAAAGTTTTCAATACACCCATTGATGTTACTATAGCTGCAGTGTATGTGGTACCCCAGTAATACTACAATGAGTTATTAGATTTAAAAAATAGCAAAATCTTTCCACTGAAAGCTCACCCTCACAAAAATTACACACATGCAAACTAATAATAAATATACATTTTTCTTCACCAGTAGCACACTGAGTTTCATGCCCAGCACAATTGTCAGGTGCTGATTGAAAACTTAATCTACTGTGCTATCAGTGAGGAAAAATGTATGTTTATTATCAATATAAATCATACCTCTGTTATTATACATCATCCAATATTTTATTAACACCAGCTTTTACTATGCAAATGTCTCTCTCTCTCTCTCTCTCTCTATATATATATATATATATATATATATATATATATATATATATATATATATACACTGTATTTAGGCAGCAAATGTTCATTAAAGAATGTTTCTTTGTAAATAAAAAACATAAAATGTCTTACATAGAATATACCACAAACATATTCTCACAGATATTCACCTACCACCTATCAGACCATAGTACCATCAGGCAACATATTAATAAGCAACATAAGGATTGTAGTAACATTAGACAGCTACTCACAAACAATACCAAAATACTAGCAAGATCAAATAGTAAAAACAGACTTGTGATCCTTGAAACAACACTCATACAATAAAAACAATTACAACTTAAGAGCCTACATCCTCAAATGTGTGTGTGTATATATATATATATATATATATATATATATGTGTGTGTGTGTGTGAACTCACATCACACCTCACTTTGCCTATGTCATAATTTCACAGCATCCACTAGTTCTATGAAACTTACCAATTGTTTCTACCTACCCTAATGATGACTTAAGGAAGTCAAAAGCGTGGACCATATTTCTTGTTATTTTCTTCCAAAATAAATTTTGGCCAATTTCTGCTGGAATTTCCTCCTTGTCTGAGAAGGATTATTCATAATTTGAAAAAGATAGTAAATATCTATTGTTTTTAATGCATGTGATTTGCTCAGATTTCAGGTTGGATCAAATATGAATAATCTATCCCAAAATTCCAACATTATATAATATCAAACAAAATACCTGTGAACTAATCTTACCTTATCCAGAATAATGTCAAGGTTTCATTTTTCTCACCAATATCAAATTTTGTAGGTTATATTAAGATTTAGTTTTTAACCATTGTAGAAAAATTGCAGAAGAATATGTAAAATGATTTTGTTATTTTTGTGAGCATTAAAAATGTTAGTCATTTCTTGACATTTTACTGAGATCAGATAAATTTGATTTCAGAACTAAATAAAAATGAAGATTACAATTTTGATTATCATGAAGGCAAAATGGGAAACTTTACTAAATATTTATTGGCTTTACTAAATAACAGAAGCCACATCACTTTAAGACTACAACTAAAATTGATAGCAAATGTAACTAGAAGAGAAAATAATGACATAATTGAGATGTTGACATTCCACACTACTTCAAATAAAAGGTTATGAAGGAAACCTCCCATCAGTAGTGAAAAGAATGAAAACAGCTATTGAACTTAAAAAACCTGTTTTCTTAAAAAACTTTTTTAAGAAAAATATTTCATAAATTTTAACCAAAAGCAGTATTGGTTGCTCGGTCAATGAATACCAAATGTTTCCTTGTAGGGAAATGGCTAATATTACCATTACCCAAGAAGGAAAATAGTCTGAGATAAACCTTTTTTTTACAAGTGCTGTTAAATAATTTGTATAATGAAGTATTATAAGAATGAAGGCATGAAGAATTTTGCCAGTTTTCTTACACTCTAAAACATTGTTTCCAACTGGCATACCTCTTTTCAGATGGATAAATGTCGATTCATCTTTTTTCAAGATATCAAATTAATTTTTTATTATCTTTTTCAATATTGCCATATTATAGTATTCACTGTTACCTGTTCGGGAAAAGAAGGAAGATTTACAAACTTATTTCAATATTTTCTATGACTTCTTACATAAAAATTTAGATGAAACCTTTTCCTTATCACTATTAGAATTTAATATTGGTTCACATTATTTTGATATTACTTAGTATTAAGATCTGTATTCTAAATATCATGACATGTTGAATCACTATAATTCTAATTAATTTCCTATCAGATTTTTAAATAAAATTGTTGAATGTGAATCATTTAATATTTCTCTGGTAATGTGTGCTGTCATGAAACAAAATAGTGACACATTACAATCAATTTATCAAGTTTTAGTGTCTCTGTCTTGACAACTCACCATCTTTGTAATTTGAGACAGTGTATGATATTGTCTTGCACAAAGGTATCAATATTTCAAACTTTCAATTTCAGTTCTTTTTTTCTTCTATCTTTTCTCCTTAACTGAGCCAACATTCTTATTGAAAAAAAAAAAAGTTTTTAAGACAACTGTCTAACCTGGGTATTTAATTAGAGATCATAAAAATATAAGAATTTATTCAGTATTACTAAAGCTTTAAAAAAATTAATTTGAGCAAGTAAGTTTTTTTTTCTATGTAGAAACTAATCTTTTCACTTTTGCCCTTCCAAAAATGTTTTCTGTCTTGCCATGAATTATTGAAAACAATGAAAATTGTTTTTATATCCAAGTATTTTCTATAATGCAATCTTGCAATTTCTAATAAAAGTTTTCTAAAAGATATATGTTATATTTATATAAACAGTACTATATAATATTATTATTATATCACATTATTATATCAATGAACTTGTATTATTTTAACAAATTTATGAAAATGTTGAATGACCCTCATTGTAATTTTCTAGAGAAAATCAAAAGTGAAAAAAATTGCTTTTTCTTATTGACTTTCACCAATACAATAAAGATAAAGATTGCATTGGGATTATGTGAAAAACAAAAAAAAGCATTTTTTAATACAAAAAAATAATGCATTAAAACATAGATTTTAAATATATCTTACTAAAATAAAATGAACTTCTGTAACAAAAATAATTGTAAATTTCTGATCTCTACATATTTTATACAACAGTAATGAAAGTTTTAATGTTTAGAGGATGATGAAAATAAACATTGAAATATGCTTAAACAAAACTAAAACATATTGTTTTTTAGAGTTATTTCATGATTTACTCAAGAGTGTTACTGACCTTTTCCTCAATCACGCAGACAAAATGTTTTTGACATTTTTCTATGGAGTCATCATTTTCAATTGTATATATAGCTAAAGTTAACATGATTGATAAACATATTTAACCAAATTGATTAATTCCAATATAATTGAGGTTTGATATGTTATGTATGATTCACCTAAAATGCCAGGCAGTATTTGCCACTATAAATAGAGATCATGTTTTGTTTTTCACTGGTATTTCTTTAATCTTGTTTTTTTTTTTTCTATTGTAACTTTCAGGCAATTGTATACATTTATTATGCAGCTGCTAAATAAGTGATATAAACTGTAAATAAAGAATAAACTTTTACTGATATCCAGATTGCCTATTTAACATTTGGAAAATAACTAAAATGACCTGGAAAACAACAGAATAAGAAATACAAATCAAAAATTAATAATGACAATTTTTCATCAAAAATAAATCTGTACAGCTGAAGAAGTTATTATATTAAGAGATATTTACTAAACATAACCTGCCGGAATTTCTGGGATGAGGAGATATCATAATTTACACTCAGGCTAATAGCCTCATCTTTCTTGTTTTTATCACAACATTTTGGCTGTTATGCCCTCTGGCCCTAATCACATGCTTATCAATCTAGGTAACCTTCACTTTAACCTACAGTGGTAGATTGTTCAAGACAATATATCCCTAGACATGAACAGTAGAATGAGAACAATCTACCCCCGAAGATTAAATAAAGGTTTCAATTAAAAATTCCCTGAAGATTACCCAGATCAAGTTATTCTCAATATTTGTCTCATTTTCTTTTTGTTCTTAGCCATTTTCAACTGATTCATTCTATAAATTTCTTCAGATGTATGGAAGAGGGGAAGAATTGATTTTCCACAAAAAAACTGTAGAATAAGGAAAATTGTAGCCAATATACTGATCAGACCAACTCATTATGCCAAAAATCACATTTGTACATATAACACATGCAATTCCATATTTTGTACGTAAGGTTGCCTTCCATTTCTTTTCATGCAAAACATCACTGCAAGGTTTGGCATAATGGGTTGGTTCAAATTTTCCAATATCAATGAGTATGACCTGAAAAAAATAGATGTCCCCACTTCACTTTTTATCTGGATTCTACACCTGAAGATCTTAAAATAGATTGAATGAAATTGAGGTAACAAAACAATAAGATCAATAGTAATTTAACAATAGCTACATAAATTTGTGTCCAATGGAATAAAATTGTTTTAACTCAATTAAAAATGTGATAAATGTGTTAACTTAATGAACATTTTAAGATGGGATAGATAATGCTATTATCATGAAAAGTTGGCTGAAGTGGCCTAACTCATTTAAGTGGAAAAAGCTTTACATTGCATAAAAACTGAACTTTCTTATAATATGAAGGGAGGATCTTTGTTTATTATCCAGTCTTTAACTGTTGCATGCTCTGATTCCAAGGATTCTTTTGTCATAGCATGTCTAAAATAATATTTACTTTTTGACTTGGGATGAAAGAACTGAGCAAATCTGATTTATAATCTTAAATAG
This sequence comes from Acanthosepion pharaonis, assembly GCA_903632075.3. Lineage (NCBI taxonomy): Eukaryota > Metazoa > Mollusca > Cephalopoda > Sepiida > Sepiidae > Acanthosepion > Acanthosepion pharaonis. The sequence continues at coordinate 657,700 of CAHIKZ030000433.1, read as the reverse complement.
TTCATTACATCTACAGAATTTACAATATTCTATAATTTAGAATATAAATTTCCTTTTATTTATATTGGTGGTTGTTAAATAAGTAATCATAAATTAATAAGAATGAAAATGCTTTAAGATCATTTATTATTTAATCTTTTATGCTAATTTATTTACTTTTTTTGCATTTTGAGATGATTAAAACTTTACAAAAATTTGACATGATAATAATTACTTCCATTGAAGTTAAAAACTAAATTTCAGTCTATCACCCAAGCCAGCTAATTTTCTTGAATTCTTTGTGTCAATGTGTCTCTTTTTAAATACATTTAATGTCATACACTGCCTACAAAGACCTGCAGCTAATTTACCTAAATGCTAAATATTTCTTGTTGTTGCTTCCAATAACAGAAGTTCTTTCTTCCACTTCTCTTCTACATTCTTTGATTTCACTTCATTTCAAATTTCTACTCCAATCTCTTTCTTTTAACCGTTTTATATATTATTTTTAAATGTTTTATTTTTTTGTTTATATTTTGTTTGCTTATTGCTTTTGCTTCTTTCAATATTTTTACTCAATTTTAGAATTCTTTGTTAACAACCAGACAACATCTTCATCTTTATAGGATAAAAAAAAAAAATCAACTGTTGAAATCTTCTTACAACAAAAATCATTTTTTAAGACATGACTACAAATTCTGACAATATAAGTTAGAGGTTGGGGAATTCTAGGCCCAACCAAAATGGGAATGGCCATGAACCATGAAATGTAAATACCAAAAATTTATCACTTCAAACATTTTGGCACTTACTAGGTTAGCAACTTCAACATACTCATCAAATTATAATCCCATTACATTCCTTGAGAATTACTAGTGTCTCAGAAAGTCTTTTGCCAAGGTTCATTGATTGTTCAAAATTAGGTCAATTTCAGATAACACTGTTGAAGACTTTCAATACCATTGGGTCTCAAAATTTCTACACTAGAAGTTAGAACATCACTTCTTCCTTTTAGTATCATAGGCACTTGTTGCACCATGCAATTAGATTTTCTTTGAAGCTTTTATTCTGCAAGAACAACAACTTCATGAAGGAGTTCAATACTTGAAAGCTCAAAGCTTTCCATTGATATGATTTAAAACAAATTCCAAAATAAGTGCAAGAATACTGCAAATTATCAATTTATGATATAAAATAACACTTTCCAGCTCCAGTGACAAAATAATGCTCAGATTTTGGGAGGTAGGTTGGGCTAAGAATTTTTCAGCACTGTGTTTTGTTATATATATATATATATATATATATATATATATATATATATATATATATTCCAACATTTTTATTACTTCAAATGCTATTATTCAGTGGATACTCAAATTAGAAATATACACCCCATTTTTATTTTTATTTTAAACATTTTGTATTACATCTACCAGCCTGTATATTTGAGAGATCTTAATAAAGAAAATGTGCTCTCTAACAAAGATCAAAATTGCATCACTCTTTGATATATATGAGGTGCTGTAAATGTCTTGTCATGATCCTCTTAGAAAATCTGACCAAATGACCAAGTATTAGAATTTCTATTTTTTAATCCCATCTTGATCAGGGTCTCTTCTATATCTATACATATATAGAATATATCTATAAATATACCATATATAGTGTCGAAACCATTTTATTTAGAAAAAAATAAACCATCAGAGATTTGCTTTGTGCCACTGATGCCAAATATTAATTTGCTTCTAAGCTTTCATCTAATTATAAGAAGCATGCTTTGATATTATTTTTGAAAAACTTAGCATTAAATTGAAGATACATTTTGTAAGTAAACACATCTTCCATGCTAGAAAATATGGTACATATATAAGATATATGAATGATTTGTTTTTAATTTAATAAAGTTATTCTGGCTTTAATTCTTAGATCACTAATAAAAAAAATAAAAAAATATATATTATTTTATTCTTATCCTGTGATATCCATAATTATAAACGACAAAAACTTTTGAAAAGATCAGTTTAAGATGAATATCCAATCATGCTAAATGCCTAACAAAGCTTCCTAACACTTCATCAAAAATTGGCATTTTATTTTTATTTTTTTAATATTGTTTTTGTTTTGCATGTTTCCATTTTATAAATCTTTTTTACTACTGGTCAATCATTGTCCAGTTATTACAAAACATGTGTTACTGCTAATTAAGTAACTGACTCACAGGAATCTCTTCCTCGTTAAAAAAGAAAAAAGATAGATAAGCTCTTCTTAGATTTGGTAAGTAAAATATTTGTAAAGTGTATGTCTAAAAAATGTCAGAATTGATGGCAAATTATTATTATCGTCATTACCAGTGTTAATTAGAATCAATTTCATGCTTTTCAACCAAATGTTATCTTTGTTTCACTTTCAGAACAGAAATGTGTTGCTATCAAAGTTTATAGCTAATCTTTTTTTTACACAAATAAGTTGTATCCATAAAAATAACATATAAACAGAATAAATATATAATATATAAATATATATATATATATATATATATATATATATATATATATATATTATAATCTTTGTGCCTGAGCACTTTTGGCTAATCTGTTTTTGTTTATTTTAATGTACAGATTGTGATGGTAATATTTTTTTTTTTGCAATAGATATATTTTAATTCCTGAACACAGTCAGCACATTGTGGCAGTATTCATAATTAATATTATTAAGAGTTGATTTCTTGTTTTTTACTATTATGGCTTCTATTATTTTTAAATGTTCTCTGCAGTGAGTGAGTGTATTATGTTGATGTTTTCTATGAGTATCTTGTGGATAGATGTTGATAGGTCTCCATGTGTATTTAAATGGATCCTAAGAAAGAGTAAAAGAAAATAAAAAAACGATTTTCCATGGAAATAATTCTCCATAGAGCAATGATGCTTGCTGAAAAAAAATAGCCAATAGATTAGCCAAAAGTGCTCAGGCTCAAAGATCATTCATTCATTCATATATATATATATATATATATATATATTTATTTATTTTATATCCTTCCTCTCTCTCCCTATTATCTCTGTAGTTGCTGGGAGAGTAATTGGTCAGGTGTTTCCCCCAATCTCAACAGACTCTTTGGTTACATTACAACAAAATTGAACTAATTATTATCTACTAATCTACTTTTTGGATAATTTACTGAATGATCATTGGTATAGGGACAGAAAGTATGAATCTCTATTTGATTTATTCAGATAATAAACCTCAATAAGACTACTTTTGCTTTGCATACATTTGAAAACAGCTTGAGAATTAACCAGTCAAATTCTCATGATAAAAGCAACAAAGATTGAATTCTGACTTACTATCTTAGAATTTTCAAAAAACAAAAAGAAGCTAATATTTGATTTGTATCTTCTTTTTTTTTTTCATTTTATTTTCTATCATTTAAATTATTTTCTTGTTCAAGACTTTTTACAAATTCAAATTTCCTCAGGAATCTTGGACAATTACTACATTAATTGCTTTATATTTGGAAATGATTTGCCAATCTTGCTATGACCTCGTCACTACAATTTCAGTTTTATGTGCCCGAAGTAACAAAGACAAAAAGTATTTAAAATGGCTGATTATCAAAAATTATGTTTAGCATTAATATAGATAAAAATCAACTTGTGTTCACTGAAGCTATCATTAGTGATTTACTAATAGTGTTCATCATGTGATATAACTGGGACATGAGACAATCTAATTACAGTCATCTCTTCTCCAAGAAGAGCTGTTTTCTATTGCCTGTGGCTGGTGAGAGTTGCTAAAATGGTAAAAATGGCAACATTTGTTCATTAAAAGAATGTTATTTGTTTTTATTATCAAATGATTTATTTCCTTAACTTTTAGCAAAATTGTAATCAAGCTTGATTTTGTTTTAAGTTGCTGCTTTCAAAAATACAAAATTTATTTTTTCCCATAATTTCTAGCAATCATGATTTATTCATTTTTCTATTAACTTTTTCTTTTCTCTACTTTTTTTTTTTTAACCAGACATGTACTTTTCCATTGTAAAAAAATATATAATTTTGAATGAATTTTCTTTTGGGAATTTTTCCTTATTGAATCATTAAAAAACTTGAAAAAGTAAGGACCAAAATCAAGATAAAACATTTTTAAAGTACTGAAAAATAAGGGAATATAAATCCTAAGGAATAGTAATATCAGGCATTTCTGTATAAGGAATCATTTGACATTCATTGACTGAGCAGTCAGTGCTGCTTTCAGTTGAAATTTCTAAAATCTTTCTCTTAAAACAATTTTTCAGGAAAATAGATTTCTCAAGTCCAGTAGCTGTTATTGTTCTTTCCAGCATGGATGAGGGCTTCCTTCCTTGCTTTTGGTCTGAGGTAGTGTGGAATGTCATCATCTTGATTATGTCAATATTCTCTTTGAGCTACATGTGCTACTCATTGTTGCATCTATTGAAGGTTTCTGGTACAGTTCTTTGTGATTCTGTAATTCCTGTCCACAATATTTAAAGAAGAATGGACTTTACTGAGATATACACACATCACTTACTTGAAACCATTTTTAACCATCAATCTGAGGAAGTGGTTGTATACATTCAATAGTTTAGATATTCCTGGATGAGTTAGGCATCATAACAAATTATATTTAAACATTAAAGAAGTTATAGATTATAAAACATCTTGCCAGATAGATAGAAAGCTGTTCATTTAATCTTGGTCAATTGTATTTGGACTTTTATTGAAGCTTACTTATTCCTTCACTCAGCAATAGGTATCCATCGGTTTTGAGAAATCATGAAGTCTACTAGGGTAGCTAGCTAATCTCTAATGCAGATTCCTCCCCAGGTACATGTGTGTTTCATCAACACCCACAGTCATCTTGTGGTTTATACAACAACTATGCTGAACAGACCTTAGTTACAATTACTGGGAGAGAGCAAATAATTTGGTATGACTAGTAGTTGAACAAAGCCAGTTTGCTCAAACCCTTGATCATAATGACTTGTCACTTCATATGATCACAACAGTCAACAGCTTCCAAAAGATTTTGTCTATCCAATTTCACTCATAAAGCTTGGGCCAACACATTGTATATTTTTCAGACACTTCCTAATGGTACTGCACACTGGGACTGTCTCCTCAGGCCAGTATTAACAAGAAGTCACCCCTCAACAAATTTCAAACCCAGGTCTCATGATTGGAACACTTGCATTACTATGACTGTCATAGTCTCTTTGTTGGAAAACCTTAATAGTACTTCAAATTACTTTTGGCATTAGTAATACAAAGATATTTTAAAGTATTATTAAGGTTTTCAAACAAATAGAATATTATTATAAAATAGAATTAGTAATGTAATAGAAAAGTTTGTCATTTGCATATCTGGGTGTTTTGTCTGGTGAACAACATTGAAGGAACTAATCCTGCTGACTTCATAAACAGGAGAGAGAACTAAAGAGACCTAGTGATGATATAAATAGGATTACTGTGTGTGTGTGTGAGTGAGAGAGAGAGACTCATGCCAGTGAGAATGACTAAGTCAAGGGAGTTCAACAATTTACTTTTTAGACTAATGATATACTGTGAATATATAAATGAATTTAGACACAAATAATTAAATAGGTATGCATAATACACATATAAGTTAGCTGAGTTGCACAGTACTTCTGATCTATACAACAAAGGTTTAAATTTTATCCCTCTTAATCTACAGAAAATTATGAATATAACAAATCTTGAAAATAACTCCTAAAATTAAATACCGATTTCTATAGTCTTCCATCAGTTCAAGCACATTTTTGAAAAAGTTCTTTTATTTGTAGAACTTTGGCTAAATCTATGAAACTCTCTGAAAAATGAAATAAATCATCTTTTCTATAGTTCTTTTTATTTGTTTTGTCTTGTTTAATTTTTTTTTTCTATTTTCATAATCTTTATTAAATATTTATTATAAAACTGTTTCTGTTTATATACAAAGCAAATGTATTGAATGGAATTTGGTTTATAATTCTAGAGTAGATTTATAGAAAGATGTACATTTTAGTTTTTTGGAGAACATTCACTAAAACGACCATAAGAAAATTCCCCTGTGTGGAACAGGAATTTGCTACTGTTTAATTACTGTTTAATGGCTGTTTAATTAGATTCCTCGTTTTTCAATGGACATAAAACAATTATTTGGACTAATATCCTTATCCTGTCCTGGGTATGACGTTAAACTGCATCCAACAGCAAGGCTCTGTTCAGGAGGTTTTGAGGAGTGTGGAACCACCTCTTAATTGCTGGTGTTTCCAGGTCCACCCTGACCCAGGGTGGTAGTACCTGTTAGGGTCCCAGCTATGGGCAAATAGTGAACTCCCAGTTTAGCCCACGTCCATGGGTATGACAATAAACTACATCCGAGTCCATGGGTATGAGGGAAAACTGCATCCGCGTCCATGGGTATGATGGTAAACTGCATCTGCGTCCATCAGTATGATGGTAAACTGCATACAGTACAGTGATAAACTACATTCACATACTGGGCATAGCGATAAACTACATCTAACAGAAAGGCCCTTTTTGAAAAAATAAGGTTGTCGGCTATACATTTTTGGGAAAATAGTATTACCGGCTATACGTTTTTGAAGGAATAATGTTGCCAGCAGTGCGTCTTTGAAAAAAGATTTTACCAGCTATATGTTTTTGGAAAAATAATATTACCAGCTATACCTTTTTTAACAAAACCTTATTCAATGGAACTGTAACTAGGGTCAAAACACTGTGAAAGTGTAAAAATGGGTTTTAATACCAGAAACTCTTTGTAAAATATTATTACCATCAATACTTTTTTGAAAACCAAATGTTGCCAACAATACATTTTTGAAAGGAAAAACCTACACAAACCTTAAAACACAAAGTAATCCAATGAACCAAACAGGAAAACAATGATTATAAATAGACATAAGATACTTCAATGGAACTGTAGAGGCATAAATAAAAAATTATTACCAGAAATAAATTTTTGAATGAAAAAATATTACCAGCAATACGTTTTTGAAAAATACCATAACCAGCTATACGTTTTTCGAAAAATACTATTACCAGCTATATATTTCTGAGGAAAAAGATATTTATAGAAATGGATTTCTAACAAAACAAAAATATTATCGGAAAAAATGACCCATTGAGGTTGATATGCCATAAAACAAAACAAACAAACAAATAATATCCTTATCCTTATTGTTTTTATTTCTATATTTTAAACAATGTTTTTCAGCCTTTCGCAAGAGGAATAATATTTCCAGCAGTCTTTTTTTCTCTTAGAAATATTTCTCGATTTAGATGTAAAAAAAATTCCCACAGAGAAGTTATTTACTACTTAATGTGAAAAATCCAGCTATATAAACTGAGTAGATCAGCATGTACTAATTTTCCAGTGCTTGCATGAAACACTGACAGTGTCTCTCTGTTTTACTGTTAAACTAGCCAGATGCAACCCAATGTTGCTTCCTTTCTAGCACTTCTCATCTGTAGAACTCCCTGCCGATTTCTTGCTTCCCTACCAACTACAGTCTTCTAAAATTTAAATGCAACACCAATCATCATCTTGTCTTCCTGAATCCTGTTTTTTTATTTTCCTTTCTCATCACTTCTCTTCACTAATGTTTTCCCATTCTCTTCCCAGTAATCTCTTGTGCAGCATTATTGCCTTGCTTGGAGTGAAATAATTAAAAACAAAATTACCATTTTTTTTTTTCAACTGTGAAAGGTGTTATATTTTTGTTTATCTGAGCATTTGCCCCTCTATAGCAATAAACTTTATAGTGGTCTTGATTACCATCTGCCTTTTGTGAAACTCCTATAAACAGCTTCTTTCATCCGACATATTCTCAATCAGCTATGTGGACCTGATTCAATAACAACAATGGGTTTGTTTTTCTTTCCAAACATGTTCAGTTATGACTATTTTTATATCACCTTGCTTTATAACTTCCTCATGGTTATTAACTGAATTAATCAATTCTACTTTGACATTTGACATGTGACATTTCCTACCAGAATTACAGTTTTTGATCCTGTTTCCCCGACAGGGAAGTTTGGTCTTTGAGTGAAGATTCGGTATATTAGTTTTACTATCTTCTATCTGCTTTATCCCTTGAGCATGTTGGCGATCATGGTTCTCCACGATTTCCTATCTTTTATAGTTCTTAATAAATTTTGTCTTTTTGTTATCTCTCCTAAACCTTGTTTCCCCATCCATTTACTCAAGTTCACTAGGTACGTTATGTGTTGTTTTCTAAGTGTAGCTTAGATGTGGCACAAGGCCAAAAGTATGGGACACATAGTGAGGATCAAACTCACTTTTTATTTGTAACTGATCTAGTGAGACAGGCTCGCTAACCATTACACCACGCTGAGGTACTCACTCTAGATAGGTTGTGTTGTTTTCCTCTATTCCTCTTGCCTTCATTATGTCTTGTGAGTATCAAATTTTTCAAGCCCTCTTTCTTCATTATGTGCCCTAGAAATTTCAGCTATCTCTTCCTAATGTCAAGTATACATGTCTTTTTGTTTCCATTTTCTTTGATTTCTCCCTGATATTCACTCTCACAAACACAGTTTTCAATTATACTGCTGTTAGAAAAGTTAGTTCACTATGTTGTAGACAAATTTTCTCACAAGAATCTATTTTGCACATATATAAGTCTACCATTCTTCCATGCACTGAATATGGCTGCCACATCTGGTCTGACACTTCGGTTTTATATCGAGAGATTCTTAACAAAACCCAAAGAAGGCTATGCCACATTATTGGTCCTGACCTATCATTTTGACTTTAGTCACTTTCCCACTGCCCTAACATAGCTTCTCTTTACCTTTTCTATAAATATTATCATAGTAATTGTTCTGATGAGCTTTCCTCTTTGGTACTTCATGAATTTAAGTTGCATTACTAGATTGGTAAATAGGTCTTATAATTTCAATGTTGAAATTATTACTTGTTCTATGCTAACAGTTTCTTCTCCTGTGCTTCTTGCTTTAATGTCAACTACAATCTTCAAAAATTTAAATGCAATGTCAATCACCATCTTCCGTCACCTTTAATCCTGTTTTTTTTGTTTTTTTTTATCATCCTCTCTGTATCTTTCACTCTCAATAACGCTTGCTTGGAGTGAAATGATTTTTGTGAAGAGATTGGGTACAAACATTTTGCTGTGAAAAACAATCCTTAAAAAGAGCTTTATGAAGTAATTTCAGGTGATTATTTGCAAGAAGGCAGTAAAGAAACATAATTAGATATGAGAGTCCTGGTGCTAAATCAAAAGCAAAACAAACTAAAATTGCTTCAAATGATTTTTTTGAGAGAAAGAGTGAAGTAATTTCAATAGTGATATGCGGAGATAATGCCAAGATGCATGTGCTATTCAGAGCAAAACAACATTAATACTTTTGTTATTCGTACGCATTTGGTTTGACCTTATGGATTACATTAGAATTCATAACTTGTGCTATGGATTGACAAGTTAATGACATGAAATATTTTAATATGCTGACATTTTTTTCTGGTAGATATACAATGCTGTCAAAAACACATATTCTTCAGTTAGAATCTATCTCTTGTCACCTGTCATCCATTCTTGCCTAATTTTGAAGCAGATAATTATTACCTTGATTTAGAAGCATTCCTGATACATGAATTATAGAACAAATTTTCAATTCCAAGAACAAAACCCCATCATTGGCTCAGGTTTATGTTGATTTTTGTTCATTAAAACAGCCAACAATTACCTTGTCTTTTCCCTAGATTTTTTTCTTGCCTTGGATTTACTGCCACAAAGCAAGCAAGCATCAATCCTCCTCTATGGCAGTGAATCTTCTGACAGATGAAGAGACTTGAATCAACAGATGTGGTTCTATATAAAGATGCTGAGAATACTATGGATTGACGATATGAGCAACAAGGAAACTTTAAGAAAAATGGAAACCAAAAGAAAACTTACACTTAGAATCAAAAAGAGGCAGGTGAAATTTCTTAGACACAGAAAGAAAAGAATGCCTGTAGAAGTTGACACTCACATGACATATTGAAAGCCAGAGAGAAATAGCAAGTAACCTACCTAAGGAGTTTGTGTAATTAGATGGCAGAACAGGGAGTGGGAATGATAGTAAAAAAAGAAAACATTGTTAAGAGCTATAAAGGATAGGAAGATGTGGAGGACCATGATCACCCACATTCTAAATGATGGGGAAACAGCAAAAGACAGCTTTTATCATATCATTCAATTTTTCTTGCTGATAATCTTATCTAAAAGAAAAAATCTCTACCTATGGACAGGAGAAGTATAAAAAAAGTCTTCTTTGGCTGACAATAATGTCAATTTCTGGTGGTCAATTATTAGAGATTGATACACTGTTACTTTCATTGTTATTTATACAAAATTTTCCTTCATAATTCATGTTAATAAGTAGCTTTTCTTATCTTCATCATTATTTTTTACTAGAAAAGTGTTTTTTTTCTTTTATTAAAGCAACTTTCCACATTTTAGAAGAAAGGGACAGAAGTGTCATCTGCACATCTTAAAAGTCAAAGCTTTTTTAAAGTTAAACATTGGTAGATTCTATAAATGTGAAATACTGCTTCTTCTTTTATGCGAAAAGTCCTTTTGGGATATAGGCAAACATGTCTCTCCATAATTTCTTACCTTTTAGTGATCTAAGCAATTTTTTTACCCCTAACCATTCCTATTTGACCTATTCTGCCATTCATTTGCACAACCTCATTTAGCAGGTTACTCAATGTTTCCCTTTGCTTATTGTACAGTACATCATGTTAGTGTTAAATTCTCTAGGTTCTTTTTCTTCATTATGTGTCGTAGAAATTTCAACTGACTCTTTCTGATTATAAATTTTTATCATTCCTTACCAGTCATGATTTTCCATTAAAATTATTTCATGTCTAATATATATATATATATATATATATATATATATATATATATATATATAATGGCTGTATGCTTGTATACTATGGTGACTAGCCAACCCCTGTTGTAGATGCCAGCTCAGACACACTTGTGTTTATTCAACACCCACTGAGCCCACCTGTAGTTTATACTGCAACTATGCTGAGCTGACCTTAGTTACAGTTTCTGGGAAAGAGCGCATTATCTGGCATGATCAACAGTTTGAACAAGGCCTGTATGCTCAAACCCTTGGTCACAATGACTTGTGACTTCATGCTAGCACAACCATCACCAAAAGTGCACCCCACTATGATTGCCTCCCAGCCATTGTCCTGAAGAAATGTAGTTCTGAATTGGCTTCTGTCCTCTTTACTTTACAACTCCTGCCTCTCCAATTCTTACTTTCCAGCCTGCTGGAAGTCCTCTTCTGTTGTGCATGTCTTGTGACTCTTCTGACCCATCTAATTACTGTTCTATCAGTCTCCTACCACTCTTCTTTGAGGCTCTAATCAATGCCAAAGTAGTTAAGCACTTTACTTCACATAATCTGCTCTCTGACAAGGAATATGGTTTCTGCTTTGCCCAAACTACCGCTGGCATGCTCACAGCCATAACTAAATTTGTATACCAAGCACTCAACAGTAATGGAGAATCTCAAGCCATGGCTCTAGACATCTCTAAAGCATTTGATAGGGTTTGGCATGCTGTCCTTCTTTGTAAGCTTCAGGGATACAGAATTTCAGGACGATTATTTGACTTAATACAATCATTCCTGTCAAACTGTGAAATGAAGGTTGTCCTAAACAGGTTCTCTTCCAGCTCCATTATCATGAATGCTGGTGTTCCCCAAGGCTCTATCCTGGGCCCTACACTGTTCCTGACCTTCATAAATGACCTTCCTGATGTCATCTACATGGATGACACTACTATTTACTCCTGTCTATATCTGACATTGTCAACACAACTAACCTGGCTGCTGATCTTTTAAAAAGGACTGCCAATCTGTGGCTGACTGGGGCAGGAAATGGCTTGTAAACTTTAATGCCTCCAAAATGAAACTGCTTTCCTTTACCTACCACAGAGAATACTCCCTGCCTCCCATCAGAATGGCTGATTCCCAACTCCTTAAGAGCGCCTCATTATGTCTGCTTGGTCTCATGCTGTCCACTGACATGAGTTGGAATAGATACATTGAATCAATAGCTTCATCTACCACAAGGAAAGTTGGTTCTCTGTGTCATGCCAGAAAGTTTTTCTCGTCTGAGTCCATCCTTCAAATCTATAAATCAACCATCAGTCCTTGCATGGAATATTGCTGTCATATATGGTCTAGTGCTCCCGCTGTACATATTGAGGTCCTCAACAAAATCCAGAGATGAATATGCAAGATGATAGGTCCTGATCTGGCATCTAGCCTATAATCACTCTCCCACAGATGTGCCATGGACTTCCTCTGTCTCTTCTACAAGTATTTTCACAACAACTGTTCCAATGAGCTACTTTTGCTGGTTCCTGGACTACATGAATTTAAGCAAGCTACTAGGCTGGCATCTCAGCCCCACCCTTTCACTGTCAAAATGGTTAAATGTAACTGTCTCTTCTACTCAAACAGTTTCTTCTCCCTCACTTCCCGTCTGTAGAACTCCCTTCCCCTTAATTACTTCCCTGATGACCATAATCTTCAAATATCCAAGTGTCATTTCAATCAACATCTGACACCCTTAGCTTGTTCCCCATCCTTCTCTGTATCCTTTCCCCAAATATGCCTCTTTACTCTTGTTCTAAATCCTCTATAACCCCTTGCATGCTAGTGGTACTCCTGCATTGCTTGATGTGAATTGCTTTAAAAAAAAATCTCAAAACATGTTATCATTAGATTAAAATCTTTACTCTTGCTTTTCCACTCCACTACTTGGGCCAATAGGGAGGAGAGTGACTTTGCATTAGTTGGCAGCAAGTAGTTACTAAGTTATCACTCCTGAATGAAAATCATGTTTTTGAATCTAGAAACAATTTTGTATCTCCAAAACATTCTAATATGAAGATTATGATTTGTAGGGTATATTTTCAACAACACTTAAAATATTGAAAAATTTGAATGATCTAAGATTTCTCTCAGATTTGATCTGATGTGTGACCAAAATAATATCAATTTTGATTTTTAATGCTCTTTTTGGTACAATAGAGTGTTATATTTGAAGTAAATAAATAAAAAATGGCCAAGTCAAATTTCAATTAAAAGCATTTTTAAACATTTAATAATACAACAATCTATTACCACAGCTTGTTTGTTTTTTCAAGATAGAAAATTTCAATTTATTGATTTTGTCAGAATTATTAAACAATGCATGTCCAGAATATACTCTCAGATTTTGTTTGAATTTAGTTACTAAATTGCAATAATTTGATCTTACAAAAAAAAACAAAACAACATTATCATTGATGCAGTTGATCCATTTCTACACTCAGTCAATTCATCTATAACACTGCAAGAAAAAAATGTCACCTAATAAAATATTTTTCTAATTATTTTCTGTTTAAATTATGTAATATTTTTTTTCATTTTATTGTCCTTTTACTAAAGTTATTCCATAAGAATGTTGTATGAAGTTGGAAATTTCTACCAGGAAAATTTGTAAAAGGGCCCCAGTCAAAAAGCACCCACTTATCTGAAAACATAGTCAAAGGAATCAAAATCAAAGGGTTTAGACAAATAAAATGTTACGTTTATTCAATATTGTTTTATTTATGTATGCATGCATAATACAAATACTAGAAAATTTTAATAATTTTATAATAAAAATGAAAATTTTAATCATAGAACAACCAAAGCAAAATTTGAAATTGTTTTCAAAGTATAATTAAAAGTGGAATGCATACATTTTTTAATGTGCGCATATATCAGTACAACAGTCAAAATAACTTACAAAGCACAAATCTTCTAGACAGCAAGCAATCTAGAAAAATGTCAATTTTTTTCACAAGAAAAGGAATATCATCCAGAGGAATTTGAGAAAGTAAATTTTTTTCAATGCTCATCAACATAAAAGTTTCAAGCAACTATTATCTACCAAAATAAATTATTGCATCAAAGAAGTCTTATTTAATTGGACCATCACTTTGAGGCCCACCAGGAAATTTCCCAGTATTTTGATGAGCCAGTCCACCACTGAGTTCTATCATTATTCAAACTATATATTATATTTTGAACAATAATATCTCTAATCTTCTATAATTGAAAATTTTCAATTTTTTTCTCCAAACTTCTGTTCCTCATTGGTTAATTAATGAAGACATGTCTGATCAATGGATTTTTATTCTTAAAAAGCACTAACTGACTGTGATATCAGTGAATCCATTCGGTGAAATATAAGCTTTTTAGTTTGAAAATAGAAGTTTTAAGACCAAAACAACAAAGGTGAGAATAAAATATCAAATAAGACTAATTATTAAATGCCTAATTAAATGTTTGCCAATCTGGTTTAAAGCATGAAAGTCTTTGAAATATGATTCAAATTTTATTAATATTTTAGCACAGGATCATAAAATATGATTAACACCATTGAAGGAAGATTTGTTTTTTTATACAAGGATGACATTTGAATTTTTTTTTTTGTTTAGTTTTGAGTGTTTTGTGAGGAGTGGGGGGAATGTTATTGTTTTTGGTTTTGGATACAGTAAGTAATATTTTCTTTACTTTTTTTCATCTTAATATAAAAAAAAAATGGTTATTCTATAAAAATAACATTTTTATCAACCATAAAGTAAATGTTATTGAAAATAATATAAACTTTCTTTTTACAACTTTTATTTATTTATTTACTTATAATTTCAGGCTGACCAGATTTGTTATGCAGTATTGTGTGTCTTCTCTTATGTAGCAGCTGGAATCGAGAACCGAAAGATAAGCAAGACTCGCTCAGCAGAGAATCTTGCCAAGGATATTTCAAACAACAACAACAACAGCAGCAGCAACAGTACAACGGCCACTTCCAATGCATCTTCCATGTCTGCACCCTCTACCACGGGGGCACGATCTTCCACCTCTTCCTCATCTTACACTTCCTCATCATCCTGTCCCCCCCCATCTATGACGATGCTGCCCCCCCAGGATGGAAGCAAGAAAGACACAACAGTTGTTTATTAGATTTTATCCTTTGGTTTCCAAACTGTTGTATTTCTCCTCATCACATTCTTGGAAGGCAGCATTGCAAGATGCAGTATCAAACTAAAAACAAACAAAAATAAGAAAATTCTCTAAAAACAAGAATAATTATAATTACCTGTATTATTTGCTGCTTGAAGACTGTTATAGATGTTTTTTAATGTTACTTATTCTGTCAGTGCCCGCTCACCACTTACAGGATGTTTATTGTTCATCTAAAGTAGGTTGGGACAATTTAAAGTGTGGGTCATGTCCATATGTGGATGATATTTTCCCACCCATCCCAAATTTTTATTTCTTCCTTTCTTTTGCGAAAGACTGGAAATCCTGCCAAAACACAAGAAAGGTTGTTCTGTTAGAAATTCAAGAAAGAAATGGTATATCAAAGTTACCTACGTATCTTTGATCATTTCTGTTATCATTCTTACAAAGGTTTCTGCTTCTTTTAATCCTTAAAGGCTCTTGTCTTTTTTCTTGTATCTCATTTCACCATCTGGATATTATTTGATGTAATATCAAATTTTCTTCTTTTTCTTCTTCTTTCCTCATTGTCCTTAAGTGCATGTGTGTACATGTAAATTTATGCTCTTCAGTCATTTGAATGTTTATCCTATTAATTTTTCTTTTCTATTTTACAATTTCTAAAGCTATAGACCTTTATCTTAAATATTTATCTTCCTTGATATTTTCTTAATTCTTTTATTAAGAAACCATGTACTAATGAAGGAGATCAACTATTTGCAGTTATCTTCTTGCTTTGGGAACAAAAATGCATTTTGGCTCATTTTCATTTTATAGCTGAGATGAGGAAATTATCTTTTTACTTCAATCTCATCATTGACTTTCCTTTATTAAATCTAAAGTCTAGAATCATTCATTTTTCTTTATTAAACTTTTCATACTTTAGATTGGAGGCCTGAAGAGAATTTGATAATTTCATAATCCCAAAACATTGGGATTATGGGTTCGGCTATCAAATGAATGTCTCTTTGGAATTAGATGTCTTGACTCTAAATTGTATTTATTCATTTTTAAAGGAATGCTCTTCAAAGCTGAAATGTATGAATTGTATTTCTGCAATATGAATTCCCGAATAATATGTAATTATTATGACTGGTATATGTCTGCAGATACGAAGGGTTGGATATTAATTTACATTATATACTATGTAGACTATTGTCCTCTTGACAAAGATGAGGACAATAGTCTGCATGCAAATAGTGTAAATAATGATAACTCATCATCTCAGAAATTCAGATAGTTGGGTATTTATTCTAAATGTCCAAATATCAAAGCCTCCTTTAAATTTATCTTTCCTAAACTATTTCATGTCCTTCTTCAAACTTTTTGTGAATGTTAATAAGTGATTCATTTATTCTTTTTTTTTTTTTTTCACTCTTTCTTTTATCATCCATTCATTCTAGAAAAAATTCAGCTTGTCCTTTCTACATTTTCTTACATTCAATTCTTCTGTGGCTGAGTTGATAAAACTCAATATGAAGTTGTTTATTAGCCCATTTAATAAATTAATTTCTGTTGTCAAAGATACACAGAGATTCTACTGAAAAGTGTTTTTGGAAACACTAATGAGATAAACAACAAAAATGTAACACGTTTTTCTCTGAAAAAATGTAGCACACTTTTCTCATAGCCTGGAGTCAAACAGTTTAAATTCCTTCAGACAGAGTTTAAACCCCAGAAATTTCTAAGACACGTTATAAGCTTGCTTAAATAATACAAGCTGGAAAATTTGAATCCTTTAAATACAAATATCAAGATCCATTGCATTCAAAGCAATCAGCTCTTGAAGATTTCCAATTGGAAACATAAAGAAATGGCTTTCCCCTGGATTTCAATATGTATCTGTTATCTTTTCAAAATATTGAAGTGTTACAAAATTACATCAATGTGAGTCATGAATGTTAATGAATGAATGTGAGAAAAACCATTGAGTCACAAAAAAGGTTTCAAAATCTTTGAAAAATTATGTTAAAAAATTTCTTTAAATTTCTATTTTTCATTTTCTAAGAAATAACAATCCTGTTTTCCCCTCAGAGTAAGGATAATTTCTTCCAGTATATTTTTATTTTGGGGTATGTAAAATAAGTGACTTTTTTTAAATATTTAATTTAAAAATAGATTAAATTCAATTTAAAAGGAAATAATTTTTGTTTGCAGGAAGTCTTTGTATGTTGTCAAATCAAAAACAAAAGTTTTTAGATATTATATCCAATGTTTTCACATTGAATTTTAGGAAATAAGAAACATTTATTTTTTTTAAATTAATTTCATAACATTCACTATTATAAACCCAGTGGAAGATTCTTCAACCAGGGAGAAGAACAAGAACTGCATTTTCATAAATAATATTCCAAACATATGATACTGCAAAGCCAATATTCAAAATTGTACAAATTCTTAAGTTATTTTGGTAAAAATCTACTTAAATTAAAATCCTTAACCAAAAAATGAATATATCTGTTGGCACACTGGTAAATTAGAACAAAACTAAAGTAAAAATTGGTCATTCTAAAGTAATAACAAGCACATTAAACTCCCCTTTATCCTGTGGAAACATGTGTCAATAAAGTTGTCTTTGTTCTTTTAAAGCTTAAACAATTTATTTGGCTTTTCTTATAGTTTTTCCCCAGCTGCCCAGCAGTAACACACATACACAGTCATTTTATATATATATATATATATATATATATATATATACACACACACATACACACACATGTTTCATATATGTGCACACACTATCTTTAACCCTTTTTATAAATTATATTTTTAAGAAAATAAACAAAATTTACTAAGGATGATGTCTAAAAGGAACTTGGTTGAAGAAGAGAATTTTGACCTTTTGCAGACATGGACAGTTGCTATGGCCGCCATATCTAGAGGGAATGTTATAGTGAATTGCATCACTTCTGTTGTTTTGTTTGTTGTTAATGAACATCACCTACCAAAAAAGAAAAGAAACAAAAATCAAGAAGAAGCACTGGACTTAAGGGAAAAACAAAATAGACACAAATTACTAAAGAGAACATGTTAATTGCTGAGTTGTACACATACCTTGGTTAGTGCTATGATGGAGCAGCAGCAGCAGCTGGCTGTAGTTGTCTTTCTATGTAGAAGTGACCACCTAGTTGACCTTTCTAGCCACTGCACACACACACACACACACACACACAAACTGACCACTTCCTCTGACCTCTTGCATACCCACTGGTATTTAAAATGCCTCTCTTCTCTATGAAATTGGTAGCATTAGTTTGTGTTTCTCTCTTATAATCCAATCCTACTTTTTTCAAAATCCATGAAAATTATTCATGCTTAATTAACCCATTGTACCGTAGGAACCTCTTAAAGTTATTTTTGAAGTACAAGTTAAAGTAATAAAATTTGAGATGATTGTATCTAATTTTATCTAACCTGATTCTATAAATTATTTGGATTATTATTCTCAGGCATACTGATTCTATCACAGTGTGCTGACCAACATCTTTGGCCTTCGTCACCAGTCTAAAGGGTGTAGCAAGTAATGCCCTGTTTTTATTAATTAATTTTTATTGAATAAAAATACAGTAGTTTAAGAAAATTTGTAAGTATTGCCACATCAAAACAACATGATTTGTTATGATTAACAAACTATTTAACATGTTCAATACAATGCTGAACCCTATCTACAAACCATTTGCCACATTTCTACATTAATTTCAGAAAATTTATGAGAAATTGCTTGTTTTAATTCAGGAATTGTTTTAGGTTTGAGTCTGTAAATAAGATCTTTCAGTACACCCCCACAAGAAAAAGTTTGGTGATGTTAGGTCTGATGATCGTGATGGCTCCACGTCGTCCTATCCACTTTAGCTCAAAATTAAGATTTAACCATTCCCAAACATGTAAGCCATAGTTAATCTTAAACCATCTTAAATTACTGTAATTTATTTTTGTTCAGTAAAAGTTAATAAATAAAAAAGGCATTAATTTGGCCACATACTGAATTCATGTTGTAATGTTTGTTTTTTCTTTATGGATAGTTTTAAATCTGGATGTAAAAATATTTCTGCACCCAGTAGTAATCCAGCTGTTAATCTGGAAAAACAATTCAGGGACCTACTAATATACATTAATTTTCTCATCCCCAAAATTTGGACAGTATTGGATGATTTTTCTGTTTGAGGGAGGAAGAGGTTGCAGGACACATTGGTCAAAACATAAGAATAAAAACAGAATGAGACTATTATTCCAAATAATTTCTGAAATAATGACCATGACTGTTTTCAGACATTATTCCCTCTCATTTAGATTATTTGCAATAGATAAATATCTTCATCTTTATTCTTACAATCATGGCATTTTGGCTATTCTTCTTCTGGTATCTGCCAATCCAAGTAATATGAACAGCAGGATGAGAACACTCTATTCTTGTAAATTGAATAAAGTGTTCAGTTTGAAGATTACTCAAATCGACAAATACCTGAAATAACAGCTGAAGTGTTGTGATTGTTACAACAAAGATAACGATATTGGTTTGACTGTAAATAATAATTAACTCCTCATTCCAGAAATTCTTCCCCCTACTTTGGATTTCTCTTTGGGATGGGTTTCTAAAGGATAACTAAGAATTTCTTTTAATTTTCAGATTTGATGAATAAATTTACACTCTAATTTGCTTGACTGCTGTAACTAGCAAGAAGATAGAAATTCTACAAGTGAACATGATATATAAAATGATTATTTCTATGATTGTAATTCCACTTGACAAAATTTCTTATTAAAGCTTTATCAGTTTAATATAGGAATTATATAAAATAATCTATTAATCTTTATATAGTAACACATTAATGGGTTGGAGGGTGTTACATATTTGTGCTTGCATGAAAACAACTAAGAAATATATATTCTTTATACACACCTAAGTGACTTGGGAATTATTCAGATAGACTCATCAGCATCAAGGTACCCAAACTGTAGCCAATATGCAACCCATTGATAATAAATTCATAATGAAATTCCTTTTCAGCATTAAAAGTGATTATTTTGTAATAAAATCTTTGTGTCTTTTCATTGTGGTTTTCAAATACCTCAAGATAATCTTGTTGTTAGGTTGAGTAGGTTTAGCCACCTTCAATGAACATGCATGACTGACAAAAGAACAGATGTGATCCCTTTTCATGCATAAATAAATTAAACCTTTTATCTCCATATACACACAACTAATGCTAAAACTAAATCTTTAACACCTTAGTTATTTTTAATTGATATCAAAGACAGTTTGACACTTCAAATTTATGCTTAGATCTCATAATTACAACCCCTGTTTGCATTGTGACCTGCAGTTACTGTGTTAACAATTTCTTTTAAACTATTTTAATAAGGCTTAAATACTGTTGTTCACTCTTTAGATCCTGTGGTATATGCAAAATTCAGTTGGATGTTTGTTGTGTGGCTAACCAAAATAGTTCAGTGATGATTGGGTTGGTGCTGACAAAATCTAGTCACAATTTCTGTGTCGGTTCAATCATGTGTAAATGTGTGCTAGTCTGTTGTCAGTAAGTTGTGATTGCTACTTCAACCGAAACCTAAAATTACTAATATTTAGAAGTGGTATTTTTATTGCTCCTTAAAATTCTACTAACACTAACTCTCTTTTTCACCACCATTGCAACCCAAATGACACAAATAATTCCCATTAATAATAATGATATAAATAACAAAGTACAGATGTAGGTAATATTAATGTATATGACATTCTTGACTAAATTTTTCTTTTTTTATTCTCATTTTTAAAAGAGCAAAAACAAAGTTTGTTTTTTTTTTTTTTTTTCCAAAATGTTTTTGAGTTGCATGTGAATTTATCATTGTTTATGGTTATTTTGTACAAACCAACAAAGAAATATATTGTTTATTTGTGCCTTTTTGTTTTTCTACTCCAGCAAGAGTTGTATCCCCTTGCAATTACTGTACAGTTTTGGTTATATTTAGACACTTACAAACCCCCAAATGTTAGGAGCCTTCTCAAAACCACCTTAGTACACTGATTATAGTCTTAGTTTTAAAAAATATATGAATTAATTAAATTCAAAAATCATTGGTAAAAGTAATTTATAGCCGTGTACAATTTTCTAACTCTTTGTTCCTATTCCTTTGTCAAAGTAATCAAACACTAACTTATTGTGTATTGAAAGTAATTTGCATTGTATTGCTATGTACTGAAAATAAGACATTTTCTAGTCATTCACTTTATATGTTTCCATAAGTTCTTTATTTTTTCAGTTTTAATATTCTTTTCATTGTTAAAATGTTATTATTGTAACTTTTTTTATTATTATGAATTTCTCAAGTGATATTTTTAAAAATAAAATTATTTTCATTACAACCGTGAAAATAAAGTTTTGTTGAAATAATAATCCTATTTTGTGCTATTAATTTTATAGTTTTAGGTAGTTTTCATATTTTTTCCACTTCTGAAACCTTTTCTGTCAAATTTAACGTTGATGTTTAAATGCGGACATGTTTTTCCCCCCAGAAAAAGAAGGGGTGTTATATGTTAACAATTTCAAACTCTAGTCGTGTCTAGTTGAGTTATTTAGTGTAAATGATCAAGGGAAGTAACTAATGGAAAATTTTAAATATGCTTGGTTTGAAAGCAAAAAAAAAAAATAAAATAAAGATATAAAATAGAGGCGCTTTTTCCCACAGGAACAACAAATTTTTTC
Organism: Acanthosepion pharaonis; assembly: GCA_903632075.3. Taxonomy (NCBI): domain Eukaryota; kingdom Metazoa; phylum Mollusca; class Cephalopoda; order Sepiida; family Sepiidae; genus Acanthosepion; species Acanthosepion pharaonis. The sequence goes on along the minus strand of CAHIKZ030000433.1, from coordinate 635,886 downwards.
TTTTTGGCTCGAAATAAAATTTGTATTGGTAAAACATTGGATCTAATGCTGAAAATTATTGCTTTGTTGTTATTGCTACAATTCTGGAATGTTGTCTGTAACAACAAGCAGAGAGAAACAAATTAAAAAATGAAAAACTCAATTTTAGAACCAATGTTTGGTTACCTGTGATTTTCTCTTTTTTTTTTTTTTTGAATAAAACAAAACCAAGATTGCTTTCTTATCAAATGAAATAATGATAATAATAATCGACCAATTTTTATAAAACAGTAAAAAGAAAAAATCGTTTTGGATAGTGGCTAAAATTGAAAGAGATGTGCTATAGATTTTAAAAGAATGTTTAACTTCCCTGGGGTAAATTAGTGTCTATATCTGTACATAAATCAATTATAACACACACACACACACACACATATATATACAAATATTTATGATGCATATCTATATATGTCGCTGTAAATGTAGATATTGAATTGAGTGACATTTTGTGAGATGATATCCTTGTGTGATTGACTTCGTACTGCAAAGGGGAACTAACTCTTGCTAACCCGTGTTTGTGGCGTATCTAATTGTCTAGTGCCAAACTCAATAAAAATCACCTTCACAGGTTTTCTTTCAATCTGTATTGTTTCATTGATTGAGTTCTTTTTCTTTCTTTTTCTCTTCCAATTATCAAAACAAAAACAAAACAGATATTTTACTGTTTTTAGTTTTTTTTTATATTCTTTTTAATTAATTCTTGTATTTTTGTTTTGCTTTTAAACTTAACAAAAAAAAATGCAAAATGTTTACTTCTTTATTGTTCTGAAGCATTTCTTTATTTTTAACTCCTACCTGAAAGGAAAAAAAAAAAAAAGACAACATTTATTTATTTCACAAAGTATCTAATTTTTTTATGGTGATCATTTTTCTTGAAGGTGATCATTTATTTCTGTTTTGTTCAATATTTTCTGTTTTGAATTTTTAAAGAAAGAAATATTCAAACAATAAATTCCTAAACAACATATTAAATGTTTCTGCTTACTAATAAAGCACACACTCCTTTGTAGTCAAAATCATCCATTAAAAAAATATTTATTGAAACATGGATTATTTCTCTACCCACCCACACATACGTGCATTTTCCCTGCCCAGCCCAAACAATAAAATATAATCTCTAAGTGTTTCCCACAGACTGAGTTGTTATTCTTTATTTCCTTTAAGTTTTCTCTGAATCTGGTACAAGAACAAACATTTCAAAATTGGATCCTATCAATTCTTGCCTCAAATATGAAATATTCTCAAAATGGCAACTTTTAGTTTTCTTAGTTATTAGCATTATTTAATAACATTGCAAAAGACTTTATTATTCCTCTTCCCTTTCTATCTCAATAAAATCTTATGTTTAATTTTTGATATTTTCTTTTTAATCAGGGCAAGGAATTTTCTCTTTCTCTTAATCTATGTATAAGAAGCTATTATACAGTCTGTTAAAATGACTATCAACACTATCTGATGAACATGAAAATTTGTTATTTTGGCCAGTCATTCAGACATTCTTAGATGTCTAACATCATATCTGGTAATCTTTTCCCTGGCACAATGGCAAACATATATCTTGGAATTAAGGTTTTTATTACTAATGCCTCTAAAGATGGCCAAAGAGCCAACCAGCCAAATTGTAGTGACCCAAACGTTAAAGATTAGTTTTTGAATTTTAATAAATAATACTAACAGAATTTCAGATAACATATTACTCACTTCGTACGGTTCACACTCCTCCCCAGTCTTTTGAACAGGAGAAGAGGTTTGTCCTATGTTCCCTGTTTAGGATTGGGTTTCTGGTTCCTTCTGAAGTCTCTTCATTCTCTTTTATTTCTAGTAGTCCCTTGCATCTTAGTGGCATTAGCACTTTGCTTGGTGTGAATTGATTAAAAACAAAAATATTAATATCCAAAAGAAAGCAAATACAACTTTGACCACCTGTTTTCCTTCTGCTTCCACAAGGAAAAGCTATAAGATTTAAAATATTAAGCCACAATTCAAAACTGTACTTTTCAAGAATAATTATCTCTCTCTTTATATAATATTTTGTTCCACAGAAAACTGTGACCTTTTCCCACTCTTTTCAACCCTAGCAATCTTTAATGAAAACGTTTTCTTTGTATTATGCAGTATTCAAAATAATACAAATAATTTGGTACATTTTTGCCCAGGCTTGCTTTTTCTAATAAGAATAAATTATCACATATGGAGAGTCTGGTCACTGTGATTAATGTTAGATTTCAATAAGCAACTGCTTTTACATGAAAAAAATATATATAAAACCTTATAAAATACAGTATATATCTTCAATAATATCCATTTGAAAATTTTAAGAAGTCCTTTTGCTTAATTTTGAGTAACTGAGGCAGGAGGTAGATTAAACAGAAATGAATTTATAAAAAATACAATAAAAGAAATCATACTAAGTTAACCGAGCCACTGATTCACAAAGGTTTAGGCTTATCTTCCTACCCTAACCAAGAATTTTATTTCTATTAAAATATCTGTCCCCCCACCCAGAGCTAACAGTTTTTCATTACTTCTCAAAGTCTTGTTTCAACTTATGATTTAAATGTTCTTCTCTGAGTCATTTCCATGAAGAATTCTTTAAACAGAAAATAAATCTTAAGCTAAACACACATAGATCTGAACAAATAATAAATTCCTTGAACCAAGACAAAATCTACTTTGGTCTTTGTAGATTATTTCTTTCTTTGGGTTTTTGTTTTATTATTTTTATTTTATTTTTTTTTTGCTTTGTTCCCTTAGTCTGTAATAAAATGTTCAAAAGCGAACTATAAAATTTTCAATTCCCTTCTCCCTAAAATCTGTGAACTATTAAGAGAAACATAGGACAAGTAGTACAGCAACTTATGTTGGTGACCAATCCAGAACAATGAACACTCATAAAATGTTCAGTGTCTGGTTCTTTAGGATTTAAAACAAAAAAAGTATATCTATCCAAATCTTTTACCTTTTATTATTTTTGTTGAACATGGTTCAGAATCTTTGTAGTCAAATAAACTGAGATGTTGTGTTGACTTGAACATATTTGTTTCATAAAAGGCTGTGACAATTAAAATTCCATCTCTCATTTCAATTATTAAAAACAACTACCAACCATTTTCTCGTTTTTTTTCTCTTACTGTTTTGTGCTACAGTAAAAGATTCTTTCCATATTTATTTGTTCAGTTTCCAATCAATAAAACAGTTGGCTTTACAAATAAAGTCTAATATAGATCGCTTTACATGTTGCATCTATAAAAATGTTGAACAGTTTCTGCTTAATATCCCTTGTGAATACAACCATAACCTAAGTAAAAAATGATCAATAGCAACTTAGAGAAAAAACATTTTTCTTCAATATTATTAAAATAAAAGACTATTGTCTGATTTATTAATCATTCAAGTATTACAAAGGAAAATTTTAACTGAAAATTAAGATATTTTCCATTACAAAATCAGAATTGACCAGTTTTATATTTTGAGTTACTTCCCTTGATTTGAGAATACACAATCTTTTCCCTCCATTTTTTTTCTTTACCTTTTCCCTTTTCTTTGTAATGAATTCAGTTCCTCTCTAACCATATTTTAATTTTATTCAACATTTTTATAGCAATAATAAAAAGAAACACCATAAAAGTAAATATTTTATTCTTTTGGCTTAAAAGAGGAAAAACCAAAAGAACTTTACCAGAATTTGAACTGTAAATGTTATGACTCCCCCCACCACCTATTTCTATAAGCTTAACACTGAGCTAGCCTCTCAAGCTGAGGGGAAATTAAAATAATTACCTCCAGATTTGATATTTGTCTTTTAAACATATTTTAATGGTTTCTATCTCTGTTCTGTCTTCCACTCACTTGGTCTTTACATCAGCAAAGATAAATAATTCACATTAAACAGAAATAAATCGGCATTCAAATTCAGGTTTTACTAGAGACAGCTTGAAATTTATTTATAAAATTCTTGTTCTATTTTCAGAATAATTTTAATAATTGACGTTCTTTTATTTTAATGACTGACAAGTTTATTATAGGAATTAGCTAAATTTAGATTTTGGATTGAGCACCCCGACTTCCCAAAACACCCCACAATATTGGGTACAATAAGCAAAAAACACCAAAAATAAATCTAAAAGAAACAAATTCCCTTTTTAAGCAATTATTTTCAGATATGCAATATAAGCCAAAGAATTTTTTAATTAAAATCCCTAAGTAAAAAAAAAAAAAAAGGTAAGTAATAAATAAAAATAACTGTCTTGTTAATTTTATTATTTAGGTTAATAAATTTTTGTACAGTGCCAACTTGCTTTGTTTTATTGCTGTATATAAATCTTATCCTTTTATTATAAATAAATACTAATACATACATATATACACCATGCCAAACTACTCAATTGAGTTTTTAAGTCTGTATTTCGTAAGTGACACTTTTTGGTTGTTAATCAGTGACCTTTACACTTATTCTAACATTTACTATTTCTTTATTACTAGAGTGAAACCAAATGACAAAGTTCTCTGTCTCCTTTTTTTTTCCCCAAAAAATGATTGATCTGTTGTTAATAAAAGAGATTTACTGAATTAAAGAATTTCTCTTTTGCCTTTTCATTCTTCAGTGTTGGTTTCTTAATATTTAAACTGTCAAAAGAATTTTAAAAAAAGAAGAAAAGAAACAAAAACAAGATGATTTCACAAGTAGTGAATGATATTTGTTTTCTATAAGTCAAGTTGTTTAGAAAAAGTTTATTTGGTGTAGATGGCCTCATTGTTTATTTCTCAAATTCATAAAATCCTTTCTAACACAAATTCCTTTGTTATGTCATTACCCAAATGAATAGAAACAAAATTAGGCCAACATGAACCCACAAAATAAACTGTTAAAAGTAGGGTTTTTTCCCCCATGACACTACTTTTATTTTAACTACGTTCACTCTTTGGTAATGTTTATTATTTTAAAAAGTGATGATGAGAATTACAATAACTTGAACATATGGTGAAAGTGAATTTATTTTTTCTTGGTCTAGAGAATTTACAAGAAAAATATTAAACACTATTTATTAGATTCTTTATTTACAACATTCTAAAAACCTAATACAATGCAATATTTTTCATTTACCAATTTATAAAAAAACAAATATGGAAACAATTTTTTTATCATAAATTTCTAAACATTTACTAAATTATTAAAATATGTGAACCAACTATGAGTAAATCCTTATTATTTACCATTTTATAAAGTTTGGCAAGTCAATTAGCCAATGTTTTGCCAACCATATCTAATATATAAAGTTGTAGCCTCTGTCTGTCTCTTCCTAGGGTTTTGGAGATAAATCCTCATAACCACATATATTCTGAAACTATAATACTTGGATAAGTATATTTCATTTTGATCAAAGTGGGTCCCCACGAGGCACAAACCCCACCACTGAAAATTTTTTCCCTTTGATTTAAATTTGAACAAGAGAATGACACCTATCCAAAATATAGGAGGAGAAAGCCAGAAGATGGAGTTCACTTCATCAAGATCAAAATATGGATGCCAAGTTGAGCAAGAAATCACCAATCAGTGGCTCATACCTTACAATACGTATTTGTTGCAGCAATTCAACTGTCATATGAATGTTGAAATCTGCTCAATTCATTCATCAAGTATTGCATCAAATACATGTCAAAAGGGTCAGATGAAGCCGTTTTTGCACCCCCCCTGAAATTTTTTTCCTTTTGATTTAAATTACATTTAAATTTGAACAAGGGAATGACTTCTATCCAAAATATAGAAGGAGAAAGCCAGAAGATGGAGGTCACATTGGCAAAATCATTGAAATTTTTTTCTCTACAAATTATAACAATGATTTAAAATAAATCATCATTTTCTTACAAGAAAAAAAAAGTGTGACATGCAACAAAGTGCAGGTAATTCAAATAATCCAATATAATAAAATAGTGTAAATAATCTAATAGTGTTTACTATTTTTGTTGTAAATTCTCAAGAACAAAGAAAATGTATAAATTCATTTTCATGTTTAGGTTTTATTACAATTCTAATTGCTTTTTAAACACACCTTGCTGAAGAGTGAAGATAGTTAAAATAAAAGTGGTGTCATAGGAAAAAACATCTTTTTGCAGGCACAAAGGTCCATGTTTGCCTAAAATTATTTGACTAATGATTTTAAAATGAATTTTAGAAATAACTGAACAGTAATTTTCTAAGTTTATGAAATGATCTTTTTTTTTTTTTAATTTAAAGTTTTCGACTATCTTCATCTTTTCATTGCTTTTAATCATAACACCTTACCTTTGATAGGCTTTAGTTTAAAAATTAAGGAAAAAAAAAATTGCATGAGACTTGAATACCCCCCTCCCAACAAAATAGGTTACTAATGCCAGATAGCAATATCAGGACTACTAAAGTTGCAAAACATTCATGCAAGTAAAATATAATTTAAATTCAAATAATATATCAGTCATAATGTTATTTAAACAGAAATTAAGTTGCTTAAAACTCTTTAAGCAAACAATAACACTTTTCTTTGACCAATTTTTTGTCTATATAATAATTTAAGCTGTAGGTATGGAATATTTTAGAAGCCACCATTTATCACTGACATTCATGTTTTTGCATATTTAGTGCATAAAGTTAGTCATGCATTTTTTCCTCCAAATAACTATTGCATATAAAAAAATGTTACTTTTAAACTAAGGAAAATTTTTACGAAAAGAAGCAATGGAATAAAAGGTATATAAATAAATAATTAATATTCCTGTCTGAATTTACTATTTATTTATTTGGACCAGTTTGCTTGTCTTTGTTGTTTTGACCATCATGGTCTCCAGCATATTCAGGGAATACCAAATGGGAGGGGGGGACATTTTGATCTACAGGGCTTTATTCCTTTCTTCAAATGTCATTTTCAGGATTTATAATCATCAATTTTTCTTTTTAAATGCCAATCTGTTTCTCCATCATGAAACTACACTACTTTAGTTGGAGATTGAATTAATTATGTCCAAGAAAACCAGATATTTTACCAGCATTTATATCAACTTGGCTATGTCCCACAATAAAAACAGAAAAAAACTTGTCCAAAAGAATCATTGTATAATAAAATAATGTTTTTCAGTGTAAATAGTTTAAGAATTTGGTTTGTATTATGACTTTAAAATTTTCTTTTTGATTGATAATTTTTTTCTTTTCAAGACTTTTTTTTTTATAAGAAAGGAAAAAGTTCTTTTTAGATAATTTCATTGTATGTTGAATAATGAAAAGAACAGAAATGAAGACTGGCCCCCTGTGCAAAACTCCAAAGTAAACAATTTTAAATTTTGACAACTATACCCTCACACTGAGGAAAGGCATGAATGCTAACTTCCTTGTATTGGCAATGATACAGGCTTCAAGAAAAGAAAATGTAAAGAAAATTTCAAACAATTCAAATAAGTAGTTTGTTTAGAATTTGCTCAGGTGTCACAAAGAAAAAGTACATTCATTTTTAGAATTAGGAAAAAGAAATGCTGTTTTTAAATTATCAAATGTTTGAATCTGCAACAATTGAATTTTATCCTGCTATGAACATCACCTTGTAACTAAACTGCATTTAAAAATGAGAAAAAAAGTTTCTTTTACAGTAACCAAAATCTCTGACTGAAAAGACAAAAGATAGTATGAGATTCTTAAACTGTCCAATAAGCTATTTTGAATTTTATCACAATTTAACCAGTGTGTTCTGCTTTCCACATTAACCAAAATGTATTGGTAAAACCAAACTTGATGTGAATATTAGTCTGAACAGTGTGTTGAATAGTGATAATGGCTCACCACTAGTGATAGTAAGAAAGGCTGATTCAAGTTAACTTCACTTATTGGTCTACTTTTCATTTGACCCATACTCCCAGCCAAAAAAAAAAAAAGTACACTTCAATTTTATTTTTTTTTTCAATGAGTATTTTTTGAAAGCTAGAATTATTTCTTCTCTGCATAAATATTTATTCAAGGTATTATTTCTCTTTTGATACAAAGCCCAATTTCCTCTATGATAGAAACAACCTTTGAAATCCATTATAAAATTAATGTTCTACTTCGAGCATGGCTTAAGCTGCACAAATTAAAAAAATTTATGAGTTACCTCATTTCCCATCAAACAAATTTGGTATTTCAATAACAAATATTTTAGATTTGATCTGAAAATAGAAGATATTTTAATATTTAAAACTACAAGTCTTGCAAATACCTCTAATTGAATCTTGCTTCCCAGGATATTAAGGGTGGTTGTCATAGAGTAAATGAGTCATGTAGTGGATTGAATCCTTAATGGGTAACCCATTATTGTAACAGCTTAGTAAATAATTGCTGTTTATTTTTCTCAGTTTATAGCTCCTATGACAAAGTGATTTCTTTCATGTGATAGTGATTTGCTAAATAAATCTTAGATACAGCACAAGGCTGAAATGTATGGAGCACCCACTTATCAAAAGGATCAAGAGTTTGACACATTAAATGTTCACAGTAGTATCAATAATGTTAGTTTGAACTAACATGTAAATTTTGGTAAGTCTGATGTCTACAGTATAAATAATGAGACTATTACCAATTAAAAAAAAAAAATCGCCTATATTCAATTATAGATAACAAGTCTCTGATCAATTCAGAACAGATTTCCTGTGAAACTGAAAAACTAAATGCAAATTGCTATGTAGTTGGTAAATGTAACTAATGAAGCAAGTAAAAATTTTCTTTAGTTATACTACTCCCTTTAGGAAAAGCATGAATCCAGTTCTCCCTGGACTATCTCAAGTTTATCAGCCTCTTTTACGAAACACTAAAAAAAAATGTAATTTTTTTTTTTTTATAATTATACTTTATGAATTTTGTTTGTTATTTATTGTATTTTTTTTCTCTAGCTCATATTCCCATCCAACCATCCCCAGCACAAAGAGAGAAAAGGATATAAATTATTTTTAAATTCAGGTTTTTTTCAAGCCACTCATACATTTTGGCTAATATATTTTTAACCATTTCACCCAAGCAAGGAGTTAATGCCACAAGTTATTGAGAGTGAAAAAGAAGGAAAGACTTTAGTGAGGAGAAATGACAACAACAAAAAAATAGGGTTCAGGAAGACAGATGACGATTGACATTGCATTTAAATTTTTTAAGAACATAGGTGGCAGGAAAGCAAGAAACTGAAAGAGTTCCACAGTGCAAGAACAAAAACACTTATGGTTACATTTTTTACTATTTCAACAGTAAAATAAGGAGACCTAGATACAAAGGAGAATAACTTCTGCAAAAATATTAAAAAAAAAAGACAAAGGCAAGATACATCATGGTGGTGACTGAAAAGGAGATGCCAGGTCAGGACTGATAATATTACAGACCTGTCTTTGGATTTTGCCAAGAATCCCAAGAAATATATGAGGAGCACTGGACCAGATATGGCAGCAATATTCAGTGCACAGAAAAATGCATTTTGGCAAGAAAAATTGTCTGACATGACTGAACTTTCTTAACAGCAAACCTAGGAATTGTTTCAATATAACAACTCCGCTTTATGCCAGTGGAAAATGTGAGACCAAGTTCTCATGGTGGTTAACATCAGCCATGCTGATGGAGAGTAAAAATGGATTTTTCATAACTAAAGCAGTTTTGTTTTGGAGATAAGCCAATTTCTTGCCTCAGTTTACAACTGATTCAAGGTCATATACCAGAGCAGCTGCCAGTTTTACTTTGTTGGACCTATTGGACTTACTATTAAGACAAAAGTAAATACTTGTGTCATCAGCATAAATACAGAGTTGAGTACTAATGACATCAGGAAGGTCATTGATGAAGTTAAGATATAACATGGGTCCAAGATTAGAGCCCTGGGGGGAGCCCCACATTAACATGAAAGGATCTAGAAGCATGACTGTTCAACATGACTTTTATTACATGATTTTTTTTAGTGAGAACAGAAGCCAGTTCAGTAGCAGATTTCCTTAGGACAATTGCAGGGATGCCATCAAGTCTACATGTGTTGTGGGAATCTAGTTTGGAGATGATAACAGAAACCATGGATGGAGTTATGTGCATATCATTCAATAGAGATTCCCTTCTAGAAAGAAAATCAAGCAAAGATACTCCTCAGTTGATAATGAAGTCAGAAGTGAATTTCCAAGCAAAGCATTCTGTTTTATCAACAGGAAATGAAAATACTTCAAATGGATTGAAGAGAGTAGGATTGAGGATTTACTCTCTTTCTGTAAACTCTTACAAATTCATTAGCACGAAACTTGTTAGAATGCGACACTGTATAACCTCTTTCAGTGAATAGTGACTTTTCCTCTTTGAGAACACATTTACACTCATTACGATTGGTTACAAAGAGGTCTCTGTTATAATCTAATCTGTCGCATTGGTATCGCTAGAAGAAGTGATTCCTGTGGGCTATAGCGGCTGAACAGCCAGGAGAGAACCAAGGAGAAGATTATGGTTTCACTTGGTATTTCTCTGCCGGCATGAAATTTTCATTGCTGGCTTTCACCCAGGAAGAGACCTCAGTGGCCCATTTCTCCACAGCATGATTAAAAAATATTCAAATATTCCAAGAAAATCATGAAGTGATTCTCATTCAGTGCATTGATAACAGAAAATGTTCTATTAGTAGGGGATTCTTGCCTGATGGATGAGTAGAAAGAGATATCCACAGATACTACCACATGGTCAGAATTGCCAAGAGGACAGAGTTACAAAGTGTGACAAGAGTCTGGAGAGGAGGTAAGGAACAGATAGAGAAACATGTCCATCAGAATTACTAGAGAAACATATTAGAGAAATCTACTATTTGAGTAAAAGATTAAGCAATTGAGAAATTCAAAGTCTGGATGCTGAAAAGATCTGACATTACAATAATGAAGTCACTTGACATGATGAGTGTTGAATTTGCCAAACACAAAAATATATTTGCAGACAAATGTAAAGACAGAGAGACAGTTCTATATTGGCAGATATTCTATCTAACAAGCAACTATCCTGAGAAGAAAGAGAACAATAAACAAAGAAGAGATAAATAACAAAGTTTAATAATAAAAGTCAGAGGCACATATAAGAACAATCCAGAGACAATTCTTTTGCCACTGGGAGATTTTCATGAATATAGACACCAAGGCCATGCATTTGGATCCTAGAATCCTTTTAATAGAGTAGAAGATGAAGAGTTAGTTTCAAAGAGAGCTAGAATGTCTGGAGAATATTCCAAGAGATACTATTTTACACCGCAGAAATTGGTATAAATGCTACTAATTTTGGAGAAAGAAAGGTTGAGGTTTACATATTTTTTTTTTGCAAATTGCTTTAGTTTTATTTTCATTAATTGTTGTAGTCATATGATAAACTTTCTATTGAATTTAAATTGGGATTATTTATTATTTTTTTTAAATATCACTATTAATTAAAGAACATTCAAGGTAAGACATTTCTTTGAATTAAAAAAAAAGAAAAAAAAGGTTAGAACTTACCTTTTTTTTTTCTAAGAAACAGATTTTACCTACAACTTTATAAAGTATTTTGGATTTTCCATCTCTTTTCATTTCAATAAGAATTAACAAAACTAATACTAATTTAAAACTTCATTATATAACCCTCAGTCTGTTTAGCAGTATGTAGTCATGTATTTCTCAATGTTCAACCTAATCTGTATTTATATATACAGGTGAGATGTAGACCCTTAGCTGTAGTGAAGGCAATTCATCTAGAAAGAGGTAGACACCAATATTAAACCAGATGAGTAGATAGAGCTCCATTAGTCATCTTAATGATCATCTCTCTAAAAGGAAACTGATATAAAACCAACCAATCATGACAATGCCTAATAACTTAATTGATTACAGCATCATCTGTCATGCAAGGGATGCCTCCCTGAGTGACACACCAGGCTAAAATTGAAAAATCAGCTACTAGTAAGGAAAGGTCTAACCAACCACCTAACTGATCAACAAAAACAATTCAATGTCCAGCCAGGATCAGATGATTTTAGGAGACATTTCATTTTAAATGACATGTAAAAATGCAAACTTTGCTGCTGTCTGTATGCAAAGAGGTGAGTTGACTTAGTAGTGACTCCATTGCACATTTGTGATAACAACTTTTATTGAACTGGCCTAAAGGAGAAAAGACAACATGGAGTTGGAATTGCAATACACAAATCATTAGATATTGTAATTGATAATATCTTACACCAGACAGGAAGCTTTATGGCTGCCAACATAGTTGTAAAATCAGTCATATCAGCTTATGTACCAATTGAAAAGAAGTGTTGTTGTTATGGTGAAACAAACCTATTCTATAGTTAATAGACTCTCCCACCTAATATAAGTAGGAGTAGTAAGAGAAACGAGGGTCAGTCGATGTTGGACGACAGTCGAATACGAAAGTAGTCAGTGACCACAACAATACCTATTATATCAAGTTTTTAACGTTTTGTATGTCGAACTATTTAGGACCAATTTAGTACAAATATAAGACTCCACAACAGTTGTTTCCAAAAAAAAGAAATTTTATACAAGATTAACTAAGTCTACTAGGGAAAAAAACCCCAGAAAATTACATTAATGGAGATTATAAGGTTACCTCTAGACTTTTTGAAGACCACTGCTCCTTTGATCATAAGAAATCACCATTTGAAATAAAAGCCTCAAGCAGCAATAAAGCACACTTATTCATTTTTTGTTATTCAAAAAGATATTCCATCACATGGTTTGAGTATCCCACGAAATATCAGATCATATAGCAGTCCAGATAAAATAACCAAAAAGATTACTGATTTCAGCATTTCAGACTCTCAGCTTAGTCAATTTCTGATATGTTAGAATATATAACTCCTACTTTGAATCTTGGACTTTTTGTAACAAAATTGACAACATTCTGTGATAAACTAGAGTCCAAATTGATATCCCTAAATCTTGACCAAAACAACATAGAGGAATCAAATAATGTAATCATATCTTCATTATCCAAAGCACATGAGACCATTCAAACAATACCAAAATGGAAAAAGATACTCTTGTGGGATGACAATCCTCATTTGAAAAGATTAGTAGAAGAAAGAGACAAACGGAAGAGAAAGAAAAATGAAAAGAAGAATACAAAACAACAAAGAAAATAATAAACTAATTCATGCTCTGAAAAAACAATATCTCCAGAAAATTAAAGAAGTCAAACAGCATAGACTATGTGTTGAAATATGAAGAAAAGTAAAAATTCACAATAAAATCATGCAATTGAAACTAGAACAGAAGAAATGTCCTGGTCTTAAAGAAAACATGGAGACATATTTTAACTCTAACTACAGGTATTCATAGTTTTTTTTTTTCATAGGAGGAGTGTGAATTGGACAATAGGCAAACCTATCTACTCCTTTGAGATAAGAATGATCTTGAACTAAAAAAAAATTTACCAAGTGTTCCAAGAAATAGGAATCAAAATCAACCTTTCCAAAAGAGAAACTATGATTGCACATATCCTGAATCCATCAAAAATTCAGGATGTGGGGTCAGTAAATACTAAACACTTTAGATACTTTGGATCAGTTCTGACAAATTTAGTATCAGAAAAAAGGAAATTGAACACAGGCTGTGCTAGGGGTAGTTTTTCCCAACACCACAAGTTACTACAAAACCAAGAGAACTTGAGAAACTTATTTTCCTGAAAAATTGTTTTTATAGAAAGATTTTATAAATTTCACTGGCTGCTTGATCAATGAATGTCAAATATTTCCTTATAAGAAAATGGCTAATATAACCATAACCATTTATTGATCAGAGTAGAAAAAAAAAATCTAAGTTTGAGGAAAATTTCCCTATTTCAACTATAGAATAATTAGAAATTTCCATAGAATGAGAATTTCTACCAAAATTTAAAATTACATTCTTTTTTTGATAATCACTTTATTGTAAAGTGAAAATTGCAGCTTTGAAAATTTGAGACTGACTTGAAGACTTATCTTACACGAATATCCTCACATTCTTTGTGCATCAATTGCTAAATTTGGGCTGGTTAAGTAATGCCACCCCCAGACTTCCTAATGTTGTGTGAAGTCTTGAGTATTTTCTTCATTTCATGCATCATTCACACTATCATCCACATCTTTGCTATTTTGATTACTACACTTTGCCTGCTGGGCTCAGCAGCTTCCTTCTTGTAATTATTTTCTTTCCACTTCCATGCTCATCAAGTGCTAGATTTCTCTTCTTTGGCCAGGTAGGAAGTAAAATCTGAGAGTAATAAATGTTTGATCATTATTAGAGTTGAGTGAAGAAGGCCAGATAGCCTATAAACTGAAATGTAGTGATCAAAACAACAAATGTGAGGATACTAGTCTAAATAATCAATAATACAAAAGGATATTTATCTCTAGCAAATGTGTTTGTAATTTTTGACTATTCTTTTGAGGAGGGTGACAAAGCTATTTTTCTTTGTCACTAGTAAAGAATTTTATACTGAAGAAGACAGGAAAATGTCTTATTATCCTATACAAATTTTGAAACCAAGAAGTATGTCTCTCAGAAAATGAAATCCTTGAATATATCACGTAAATATATTTGGAAAAAAAGAAGAAGGCAAAGCATTAAAGAATTTTAAAAAATATTTATTGAATTTTCTTTCTGGGCTCCACAGCAGCTGCTGCTGGGAGGAGATCTGGTTGTAAGTGCTTTCAACATATCCAATGGCACAAAGAAGAGTTATAAAGTTGGCCATCTCTAAAGAAGTCAACCATTTTAAACTCAAGGATGGTGTGGGATTTCTTTTTAAGTGAACATTGTGTAGTGACACATGTATACATACAAACACACACACATGCACACAAACGTTTTTAAGAAATTTTTTTATTATATAATTTTTCCCCCAATTTATATCTGTGTGTGTGTGTGTGTGTTGTTTTTCTCTCTCTTATGCAAAGAAAAAAATCATGGTCTAGGTTAGTTTGGGCAGGATAAAGAAGCTAGAGGATTTTTTTTTTTATAAGGGAGGGAATCAAATGTCTAGAATTTCTTACTTATATTGCACAGCCAAAACCCATACAATTTGTGGGAATTGATTTCTAGTTTGTTAGAACACCCAGTGCACTTAACAAGTTGGTCAGGGGGAGAAAAAGGATAAGAAAATAAAAAGCCAATTACACTAACACTTGCTTGTCACTGACAAAAAAAGGAAAAAAAATATGCTAAAATTAATATCACATTTGGCTAAGAACTGCTGTCATGGTGGTTGCTATAAGCACCACACACACACATATATATATATATATATATATATATATATATATATATACACACACATTTTCCTATAGTAAAATCATTTTTGTCAGTTACCTAAAAAAAAAAAAACACTACTATGGTCTGAATCAACCCCTACCGTATTGAGAATAGATAACTTTCATAACAAAATGAAAACAAAGGTCACAATGATGAATGAGGAGAGGAGGGGCTTCCAAATTATGGCCTTTGTCAGGGAGGGAATGATAAATAGTGGCCAACAATTAGCTCGCCCTGAGGAGGGAGGGTTTAAAAAAAAACTCAGAGTTCATTGCACATACCCACAATCACACTCCCCACCCAGTTATGTCCAGGTCCCCTAAACATAATTTTTTTTTTTTTTTTTTTATTATTATTATTACTTAGAAAGTTTGAGGAATTTGGCAGAAAAAAAATTTTTTGTTTTGTTTTTTTGCTTTCTCTCACAAACACAAAAAGTTGCGAATGCAAACTAAAGTCAGTAATTATCAAATCAACTGAAGAATTCAGATCTCACCAAATGGATCTTCCTGCATGAATGGATGTTAATATTTAATCAAGCTTACTTTAGTCTGGCACAAGGCCAAATGTGAGGAGAAAAAACAGAGGAGGGATAGGAAATAGTTTTGCACTTTTCAATCCAAATAGATATATGGCCTGCCTTGTAAATCAGCATTTAAAATGTTGGCTTTTAGCTGAGCTTGAACACTGACCATTGGTAAATGGCAGAGAAATAATCAACTATCTCAGCTACAAAGCAGACACTAAATATTTGAATTTAGGGACAATTTCTACATGGAATTAGTAGCAGTTACAAACAAACTGATACAAACATTCATGACTTACCCTAGCAGAATAGTCAGGGGAGAGATTAAGGTCTCTTAAATTAGTAGTCTAAAATCACAGAGAGAATTTTACCTTCAATGGAAACCTGGTGGCTTTTGTTGGAACGGGGAAGAAGGGGTAAGAGATAAATATATAAAACATTTTATTATTTATGGACACACACACACATCTACACAAACTCCAAACTATTATAGGAAATGCACATCAACACTGTATTTAATACACATCCTACATCCAACCATTAAAAGAAAAAAGTTCTTACAGAAATAACTGTATGCACAAATGCCTGTTTCTACATTTTTCTATGTATACAGATTTGTACATTATCAACATTTATTTACAACATTTAGCAAACATCCACGCACACATGCATCCCATCTGAATGTTCTTTTTTCTTATTTGTCCTTCACACAATGACAGTTCTATTGATCGGCCATGCAGAGATAAATTTTTGTAATGACCCACACTAAGTCCTGCACTCAAACTTAACTTTTCATTGATGAAGACTGTTTCATTTATAGTTTTTCTTTATAAGAATTATTGGATGAGAATTATAGAAAGTATAATATATATATATATATATATATATATATATATTATGCAGTCACATGTTGATTTCCATTAACTTAAAAAAAGCCAAAAAACTGAAGAACCAGCTGCAATGCATTTTATGATTCAGTTGCTGTCCATTAAGAATTTGTAAGCGCGCAATTTTTCTTTTTCTACTGAACATGTGGATTGTCTCTTTCAATAAGCAGCAAATAGAAGAAAAAAAAATGTTTTCTGTCACCTGTAATTTTTTTTGTTCATGACATGAACAAGTAGTTCTGGTTGATTGACTATTGTAATAAAGTCTCGTTGATTGGTTCAGCTGCTTTTCTTTTTTCTATCTCTCCTAGTGTACATACACACAGTAGATTCACTGAATCACAAAAGAGCTTCTTATTTTTTTGTTATGTTAAATGGAAGTCAACTTTATAACAAATGAAAAATGTTTTTCAATTGGCAAATTTCCAACCTTCATTAATTGATGGAATTTGAAAACTTTCCTTAAACAAAATAAAAAATAAACAGAAATAACAAGTAAACAGGAGGAAAAAAATGGTTAAAAATATATTTTTTCTCCTATGGGGGAAGGGGAAAAATAAAACCAAAAGATAAAAAGATTTTCTCTCAAACAAAACAAAACAAAGAGCAAATTAAACAAAAAAGAAAAGTTCTTTCCTTTCCTTTAACACATTCAGAATGTTGAGACTTTTGCTAAAGAATTGGAAAAAAGATTTTTTTTTGTTTTTTTCTCTCTCATTGTTGATTTAAAAAAAAATACATGCTTAGGTTTGAAAGCATTTTGTTAGTTTTCAGAAAAAGCATCAAAAGAAATCATAAGAAAAATCATCATTTTCTCTGATCTGCAAATAAATCTTCCTATAATTTACGTTTGCATTTTTAATATTTTAGTCACTTTTACAATAATCATCTGTCATAATTCTTAGTCATGTGGCTTCCAAAGGGGAAAAAATCTTCCAAAACATTTCCATTTAGAACTGAATGTCTGTATTTTTTTTTCTTTTAAATTTTCAGATTCCATTAAAGGCTAAAGGCGCATCTATAGTAGGTAATTAAAGACACGGTAGTTCTGAAGAGAGAAAAGCAAGACAGGACTACAGACAGTAGACCCCATTATTGTGGCTTTTTTAATCACCAAAAAGGTAACTAAAGCAGTTCATTGTCGTTGGATGTCTTTAAAATACGAATCAAGGGAAGTAACTATCTGCCTATTGATTGGGGCTTGGCATTTGTTGCTGGATTACTGACCGTTGTTGTTCGGAAACTAACAACTCCTCTTGTAATAAATGCATTGTAGCCAGCAACGAGTCTTTCTCTTTATTTGAAGTTTGCACCTCTTCTTCCAAATATGAAATCCTCTCAAGTAACTTAAGATTCTCACGTTCGATTGACTCAACATGTTCCACACGATCAGACAGAGAGAAATATTTTTCCGACACATGCTTAAGTTGTTCGTTTTCAGTCTGCAAACAAACCAACTCGGCCCGGAGTTGTTCCAACTTTTGTGAGGCTTCATTCTTCGTTTCTTCCATGTTCTTCTCAAGTTCTATATTTCGCCTCCATAATTGTTCAATAATACGATTGCTGTTTGAAATTGCAGCAGAGTGAGAAGCAGCAGGAGTTTTCTCTTCCACTTTGTCTGTTTTATCTTCATTCGCCCCAATTTTTACAGGAATCTTATTGGCACCTGAAGTTAAAATAAAAAAAAAAATTAAAAATACAAAAAAAAAAAAAATCTCTACAAACAAAAAGTTTGTTTTCTAAGCTTCAGAGCAATGGCAGAAAGCAAATGTTTAAGTTAGTGATTTAAAGATTACAAAAACAATTTATACTTAGATACTGAATACAAGAAGTGGTCATAATTGTGGGGGTCAGAATTTTTCTCATTATACAATAAATGGAGTTCTTGTAAGTGAGGAGCAGAAAAAAATCATTTCAAGTGTTAAAAAGTGCAAAATTAATAAACAGAGTGGTCTTACACTTCAGTTTTGGGGAGGGGAATCAAAAAATTTCCTTAAAATGAATAAATGTCTTACCCAGTCTGTTAGACCTAAAAGGTAACCTCTGACTTAAAAAAAAAAAAGAAAAAAAAGTCAAACAAATTTCAAACGTGCTAAAAAGGAATAAAAATTTTAAAAAATACTTTGGTCTCTCCTCTTATTAATAACAAACTTTTTCGCAATAAAATTTTGTTTTTATTAAGTTTGGGGCCTTTTTTTTTTTTTTAAGCAAAAAAGTGGACATACCTACCTAAAGGTATAAAATTAACTTTTTTTTTTCCTATTTAGTAAATGTTAACAGAACTACTTGTTCGCAGTCATTTCTACATCTTCTTCTAGACCTGACTGAATATTCAAAGCAGTAACATGTTTTTCAAAAAGAAAAGTATAGAAAAGAAAATTTGATCTCTTCAAACAAAATTCTTCAAATATAACTAAAGACAACAGTAAAATTTGTAATATTCAAATTTAACTTCAATTTTAAGATGTTTATTTAATACATTTATATAATTGCAAAGTCATTAGATAAAAAGGTATATTAGGAGAAAATTGATTGATTGATTAGTTCATTTAATGCTTAAGGTTTTTAGGTGAATAATTAGTTATTTTCTGGGGATTATATAGGGGAAGAATTTCTTTATTTATTTTTTTTTTTGTGGGAGGAATTGTAGATTGTTTTGCAACCAATTTTATACTATCTAGGTAAGCAGGTTTGGCAAAGAGTTTGTTTTTTTTATATTTTATGGAGAGCCCAATTCCTTTAATGAAATTTACAATGTTACTCAGTATTTTTAAATAGGTCTTTTAAGTTATCAGATTTATTTCAGGTTTGCTGTTGCTGAAAGTTATAGCAATTTAGTAGCATGTATTTAACAGTGTATGGTTTCTGGCATGGGACACATAATTGTGGTTCCTCATAGATGTTGATAGGTTATGTATATGTTCTATATGGAGTCTGGTTAGTACCACTTTCTCTCTCCTTATCGTTTTGTAATTTGACAGTCTTTCACTAATGATGGGTTGAATGTTGAGTAATTTTTTTTTTTTGACAGTTGTTCCATAATTGCTGCCATTTTTCTTTAATGGTTTTGTTTATGGGGAGTCAGAAGTCAGTATGTGTGTGGAACCATTACATTTGAGAGGGCCGTGTTCAGCAATTTTGTCAGTTTTTCCTTTTCCTAGTATGCAGTATCCAGCATAAGACTGTTACAGCATCTTTTTTTCTTCTAAATAGTGTCAATACTATTTAGTAATTTATTTATTAATGCGTTTCCCATGTTTTTATTATTCAATGCTGTGAGTACAGATAGTGAAGATGAGAAAATGAATCTATCTGACTCATTGGATTTTATATCTAAAGCCAAGTGTGTGGCTGAGGCTTCTGCACTGAAGACTGAAGCTTTGTCAGGCAAACTTTTCTGCATTGTTATGTTGTTATGGTTAGCAGAGCATCCAACACTGTCCATCAGTGTATATATGATTATGATTTGGGTGAGCTTGTAGAACATTATGCATTTCTTCCATGTAATCAGATAAGTTAGAATTAATTTTAGGATATTTAGTAAGGTTTAACAGTATCATAGGATGTTTCATTAACCAGAGTGAATTTTTTGAGTTTTGTGGTTTCATGAATTAGTGTTGGATTTATTCGAATTTCACTGATGAGATTTTCGATGTAAATGGATTTTTGTATTCAAGGTTAAAGACACATGGTAAGCAGAGTTAGTTGGGCAAGATTTGAGATTTAGATAATATTGTAATGCCAGTTTTTCTTGTCTCAATTTTAACAGTGTCTCATGGGCTTCAGTGTATAAACTTTCTATGAGTGATATGAAGACACCCCAACCCAGTCTTAATCCTGCATGGTGAATGGGGTCAAGGGTTTTTAGATAAGATTTCTGTGTAAAATTATCTGCTGGTCAGTGTTTGGTCAAATGTTGCTACTGGTCGTTAAGTTAGTGTGACTAGTCTAAACTGTTGCTCTGTCCATGTTCTGTTGATTGATCACACAGCTGGCAAAGATCAGATTGTTGTCAGCTATTTGCAGTATTGTTTAGATCCCAGCAAAGCCGTGTCACAAATAAAATTTAAAAAAAATGTTTCTGCCGATAAGTAAAGATGGCCCCATTGAGGGGGAGTTGTAGTTTTTGAGAATCAGTTTTCGTAAATATGTGCTTTATATATTGCAATTTTATAGGTATTTTTGTATGGTATGGACAGGTAGTTTAGGCATAGCATTTTGTGTAAACAGTTTGTGGATTATGATTTTTGTTGGTAGTTTAAAGGTGTTTATTTTTTTCCAATAGATCGTTTGTATAGAAAAACAATATTAGTTTTCCTGACGGCACATTCCTAGGTATAAACAGATATGTTGTAGGCTTATTGTATTTAATGTCCTACCCGTGTGTCTGTGATAAAATAGAATTTTAAAGTATGTTATATTTATGGGTTAAAGTTCTCAATATCAGGGATAGAGAATATGTCAATATAAAAGTGGACATTGAGGTCAACACCCAGTGGTGACAGTCTATTTCATGCTTAAATGCAATCATCAGACCATGATGATTGCATTTAAGTATGAAACAGACTGTCACTGCTACAGTTTGGAAATCCAAATTAAGTCAATTGGATTAAAATCCAATAAAATTAGGTTTTATCTTAAATTGCTTCATGAGAAACGTTTTTGTTTATGAAATTTTAGAATGCAAAAAAAAACTGCCAAATAAGTTTAGTTTTTGTTTCATGCATCTGAAATATTTTTCAGAAGAAAAGAAAAAAATCTTCGGCATATTCATTTATTTTATCCACTTTCAATTAGATTTGAGAAATTTTTGTCCATTGGACATAAAAATTAAAATATAATAAAATTGTTTTATGAATTGACTATTGGTTGGAAAATCTGAAAATAGTTTACTGTAGTTACTTCCCTTTATCCATAAAAGGTTCACATGACCAGAAAGGATAATAAAAATGTAAATTTTTAAATACTAAGTTGATAACCTAATTAAAATAAGTATTTATTTAGCGAAGAAACCAACTTCACAGATATATAACATTACATACTTATAACATCTTGCATTATTAAATAACTTTCAAAATGAATGCAAATTTCAATAATAAAGTTACTTTTATGGGGTTTGGCTTCAAAACTATTGGACCGTATTTCATTTTACTTTATAGGAACAAAAAATAAAAATTGTTCAAATATAAGTATAAAATGTCAGTTAAAATTTTTCTCACCTCTAACATGAAAGACTCCATCAGCTCCTCGATCAACAATTGATTGATGTAAAGATAAAACAGTTGGAGGAGGAGTCATTGGGCTGCTGCTTGATGGACGATCCTCCTGTAAAATAAACTCAAAACTCTTACTTCACATAATTAACAGAGAAAACAACTTTCACATTAACTAGAAAAGCTTCATGTTTAGTTTAGTCTTGTGCTAATCAATTTTTCTGGTTGTCTGTTTTTTCCTGTATTGTTGCTATTGTACAAATTCTTCAAACATTTGGTCAAAGCATTCTTCAACAAAGATATGAATATTAGTCTGAATAATTTGTGAAGTAATGACAATTATTGCAAAAATTTAAGATAATATTTATCAGATTCATATAGATCAAGACTAGATAAAAAAATAAAAACATCAATGACAATATTCTTTTTTTAATCTATAAAGACATTAAGATGCAAGCAGTTACTGAATGTGAGAGAATATGAGAAAAAGAAAACATTATTTAGAAGAACAATAAAAGAGGAATTTAGAGGACAGAAGATAACAACTGACATTCTATTTAAATTTTTGAAGATCAAAGTTGGCTGGAAAGTATAAAGCTGGAAGAGAGTTCCACAAGTGAGAAGTGCAAGAGAACGAACTGTTAGCATAGAACTTATGGTTATATCTAGCCAATTCAATTGTGAATTGACAAGATGTTACCGCTGATTTAGTACTGTGCTTAAATTCATAAAGTCTAGGTACCATAGCAAAGAGTTCATCCGAATAATTACTATAAAAGTATTTATAGAAAAAGCATAAGAAAGCTACATTATGGCAGTGGGAAAGTGAGTAAAGCCAAGACACAAGGCCAAAAGCATTAATATTGTTGACTCTTCTTTGGATTTTATCAAGAATCTCTAAATATGTAGCATGAGCACCCAACCATATGTGGCAGCAATATTCAAAGCATGGACAAATGATAGACTTATAAATATGTAAGATAGCTTCTAAAGAGAAATAATGGCTATTAAAACCTAGTGAAACAACTTTCTTAGCAGCAGACTTAGCAATGGATTCAATGTAATCCTCCCACTTCATGTCAGCAGAGAATGTCAGCATGAGAAGAGACAAGTCACTCTCCTGGAGGTTAGTATCAGAAATGCTGATGGGATGCAGGAAGTGTTCTTTCAGGTGATTGATAGAGAGAAGTTCCGTTTTGGAGATGATAAAATTAAAAACTATTTCTTGCACCAGTTAACAACAGACTGTAGGTCATTTTTGAGAGCTGCTAATTTAATCTTACCAAACCACTCAGACTTATTATAACTCTTCCATAACTATGCTTTCTCCTTAATTTCTTTTCTTAAAATTATATTATTTCAGGAGATTCAAAATGTAGGGCTAATTCTTTATTAAAATTACCTGCAAGGTGAGGGTCAGGTCTTCAATGTTGATATAGAGTGGCATGAAAACAGGTGGCAATTCATCTTCC
This sequence comes from Acanthosepion pharaonis, assembly GCA_903632075.3. NCBI lineage: Eukaryota > Metazoa > Mollusca > Cephalopoda > Sepiida > Sepiidae > Acanthosepion > Acanthosepion pharaonis. The sequence goes on along the minus strand of CAHIKZ030000433.1, from coordinate 612,473 downwards.
AACAGATCGGCCAGGTTGATCAGAGTTGACATTTGGAATGTCAACCTCATGTCGGCCAGGTTGACATGCAGGAAACCTCGCTCCTGGGCTATGACATCATATTTCAATGCAGGCAAACCAGATCCAATCATGTACTTCAGTTTGACAGGAAACGGCTTGTCAGACATTGATACTGATTCATACTGGATACCTAAAATAGAAAAAGTGAAAAATTTAATGAATGAAACTTATTTGCTGTTTTTGCTGTTGAATAAAATGAAGAGTCAGTTTAACTTTTTGCAATATTACATTTTATAGGAAAATTAATGAACAGAATATTTTTTAAATTCCAGCTTATTATTTCCAAGAGTTTGTAATTTTCTCAGATGTATTTTTATTTCTATCATAAGTTCTTTCAAACCTTACTACAAATAGCAACTCCCAATAAGAACCAGAAGATATAAAAAAATCAAACTAAATAATTAATTACCTAGAGAAAAGGAAGGATTTTCAAATTGCAGCATAAGGTTTACATGTTAATTTAGTCTCTTGGGCTTATTTTAACAAATTTTGATTTAACTTGGAGACATTTTTCTCATCTTTTTTTACTTGAGAAAGCAAATCTTTTTCGAACATCTTCAGCATATGTGTAGTAATTAGCACAATCAAGGCCAAGATTAGAATAACAAGGGTTCCCCAAAGACTTTCACTGGAAAGCAGGTATTAGACATAGTATTGTGCAGACAGTAAAAGAAAGGGCGTGAATTTCAAACAAGGGATATTAATACTATTTGGCACTCAAGAGATTTGACATTTAACACTGAGTGTTTAAAGCTGAAACAGATACTTGGAAATTGTCTTATAGCCCTTTGTTAAATCTAACTGAATCTGGGACAGTCACCATGTTAGAGCAACAATGAAGATTTAATTTACTATTCAAACGAATCGGGCTGTGAGTTTAGCTTACTAGCAGTTGTGCCATGGTAGGCATCCTTGACATTTGTTTAATGATTAGATTGTTCTCAGATGAATAATCAGCAATGCTCTAGAGTGCATCTGGATATGAATTAATTTAGATACTTACCATCTTTAAAATGTTTTGTTTTGGTCATTATCACTGTTTCTTCCCTATAAATGGATTCTGTACAAAGGGGCACACAACAAAATGGCAAAGAATAATAATCTTAATTTTTGTAATAAATGCCAAAAGAAAAGGTCACCATTTCCCAAAAAGAAAGTAAAAAATATAATGAAGAACCAAGTAAAAAAAATCCTATACTACATGGTTACTGCAGATCTTACAAAAAAAATTAACTGTCAATTAAGCTGACAGCTAAGTCCAAAAAAAGATAAAAGAAAATAGATAGAATAAGTTGTCTCACAAACTCATCATCAGAAATGGAACCTAGATAGGGTTTCTCAGTTTAATCATTGAATAAAGTCCCTTGATTTCACTGAAAACTTTCACCAAAATGCCTTGATTTTGGAACATCACATAACAAATAGACAGTAGGTATCAAACTGTGCTCTGGCACAGCTAAAAAGATAAACAAAGACACATCATAGAATATAAACTCTCATGATCTACAAAGTAACATCTCTATTCCAAATATAAGATGTGCTCAAGTTTATTACTTTTTTGACTTCTACAATGACCTTGTCAATGTCACTGCATGTCAAGTTGCATTAGAAAATTCCGATTTCCTTGACATTAAACCAAAATAATAAACTGATAATTTCCTTACATTTCTTTTTAGAAAAAAAAAAGTGGTTGTAAATCCACTTCTTCCTTACTATTCATCATTCTGATATTTTACAGGAAGAAAAAATGTTGGAATACCTCCTAAGGTTGTGAAAGAGAAATTTAGCTAAAATCCCAGAGTCTGAGAACCCAGTGCCTACCTTGTGATGATGTAAACTTGCGATGGAAGCCCTCCCATGTGAATCCTGATAATTCAATGACATCAATGTTGTTGAGTTGTGCACGCAATACAGAACCAACTCCAAAACTTTGGGCAAGCACCTCCAACTCGCTCAGATGAAAGACAGTGACATGAATCTAGACAAAGAGAAACAAAAAATACAATGCAATAATTCGTATCATTTGTCTCACAAATAATTAGTGAATTTCTTTCTCACTGGGTGCTCCATAAATATGATCTTGTGCCAAAGTTGAAGCAATCTGAACTCAATTCAGATTTCATTCTTTCAATAATCTTTTTTCTTTTTTTTTTTAATATTTATTTGCTTATTTGAATTTAAAAAATTTCCATTTTGAGTTGCATCCCTTCATTGAAGACAGATTAAAAATAAACCAACAATAATTACCAAAGACATGAGTTTTTAAAACTCTTGAAATGACACAAACTTTTGTTTTCATTATTAATGACTTTAACCAAACTTACAATAACAAACTCAATTTTATTCCTTTATCATAAAGTAAAAAGGCCATTAATTTCAGTAGTATACAAATACACACATCTTTCTTCTTTTATACCCAGAGAATTCTTTAAACATTCTTTAATCTTTTAAACAGCTTTTACCAAAAATACTTCTGTTGATTTAGTTATTCAATTCCTCTGGTAAAAATTTATGATTTTTAATTGCATTTTATATTTTAATAATCAAATCTAATGATATTTTTACTTAGTTTATAAGAAATCAACAAATTGATATTAAAAAAAAAAAAAAAAGAAAATTAAATCAATTTGGTGTCATTCTTTTAACTTCAAATGAAAGAATATTAAAAATTAAAATATTTTTTTATACTAAAACCAAAAATTAAATTTCTTAAAAGGACGACAACCTGACATTCAGCAGCTGTTAAAACTTTCACCAGTTGTTATTCACAAGAAACATATATCTAAGAGTTTAGCAATCTCATGACTACCTTTTAGGTTCCACTATACAGAGAGAGATAGGGAGAAAGAGAGAAATAAAGAGGTTACCTGCAATTTCTCGCGGGCTGTGGATAAAGTCTCTGAGCTGCTATCATGACTCATGCTATCAAATGATCCCTGTGGATCCAGATTGCGTTTGCGTTCAAATGCAGGTGTTTCTTCAGCATCTTCTAATGAGAGATGTTCAAATGATTCATCATCAGAAGAATAATCAGTTTGGCCAGGTTCTGAGTCTTCAGAGCCAAAAAGGGAATCATCATTCAGTTCTCCCATTGACCTTAGTTTGTCAGTGAAGTTGGACCAAGCAGAAGAGAGTGTTTTTTTCTTTTCCATTTTAATACTACCTTTTCTCAGGCCAAGGTAGCCTCCAACTGATTTTGTATCAGAGCTGACACCAGAACTTGTTGAATAGACAGTATCCGAAGCAGCACTGTATGCAATACTGTGGCTCAGAGACTGGGTGGATGAGGAAATATCGGTGCAGTTGAGGGTCACACCCATTTGATTATTACTTTCCAGAGAAAGGTCAGAGGTGTGAATGGTTTCCATTTGGGCTGACTGAATTTGAAGCTCTCCATTCATGATTTCCTGTTTGGACAAATTCAGCCGAGAATCACTGTAGGACTTTGAAATCAAACCAACAGAGTCATCATAATTGTCACTTTCAGCTGAAATGATGAAGTGGGTGAAAAAAAAAAAAAAAAAAGAAAGAAAACAAAACATGAATGACTGGAGATTAAAATTTTTTTATATAATTGGGTAGCTTCAATATAAAATATGTGATAGTTTGTTTTTTCCATCCCAATAAAATAATTTAGGAATCCATGGTTAGTAAAATAACTTATGACAATTCAACTTATTTTGGTTGGGAAAAGAGTAGGTAGTGTTATACAATAGATAAATAAGTGAGTATATCAAATGAAACATACAGATTGTGTGCAGATTATTTCTCTCTCCATATTCTACACATATGTCCAAGACTTTGCATAAATAAGGTTTTAAGAAAATAGGCAAATAAAAACACAAAAAGAATGGATAAAAATATATTTTAAAAGACAATAAATTTGAATTAAAAAGTGGACTTGTCAGTATGACTTACCATTGTTCCAACCTTCCATAGCCGAATCTTTGTCTATTGTAGGCAATTCTGCAATGCTTCCCTTGATTGTCCCACTAAGTCCCCCTGTTACATTTCCACTGTGATTGTTTGAGTCTGAAGGTTTCTGAAAGACCATAGCTACTTCCACATCATGCACAATCGATGTCAGAGACACAGTCGAAGAGATCGAATTTCCAGAGAAATACTCTGTATCTGCACTCAGCTGCTTTTGAAAAGTTGACAGGGATTCCAAAAGCCTCAGAATAAACAGGTACTGATAGTGTGTCAACAAAACCTGCACTTTAGTCCGTACACAGGCAACTGCATAAATGTCCATATGGTCTCGTTTGCCACTGAGAACACAGCGAGGTGCAGACGATTGTGTAGGGCCACTTGATGACGGGCCCCTATCACAACTTGATGATCTAGAGTGGGAGTCCACAACTGGGGGAGATTCACTCCGATCATGCAACTTGGAAGATAATGTGGATGAATGCGGTGATGAAAGGGAAAAGTCATCATCAATTTTTTTACCATGATCGGAGCTGCTGCTTTCTTGTGAAGATGATCTCTCTCTGGTGACATCACCATTCTTAATGACATCTTTTTGGGTTCCTGTACTTGCTTTGTTTCTGCATGATGGAAGTGTCCGCCAAAACCATAGCGTCACTGGAAAAGACTCTACAAATGGAACTGGGCGAGATCTGCGAGTGGTAAAATCCATCCAGATTTGGTCAATATCCATGTTCCACACATCGTAGGCAGAATCCAGTTTGAGGCTGTTTGTCCTCAGCTTCAGCCTCTCTCCACTGGACCCGATGGGAAAAGCTGGAATGTAGTCAGTCTGTGGCAAATGGGACTTGTAGTTAGTCAGGATCCTCTTGATTTCCGGATCAATGTATGCATCAATAGAGTCCTTGCTCAATGCATGGGCACACACCTGCTGGGGACACACAGCTTTCACATTGTCATCCATCGGGAATTCTGATGACTTGTACAAATGGCTTTTACTCTGCTCATTCAGAACAGAGAGTAACTTGTCCCTGGATGCATGAGGTTCAGCTCGATTGTTGGTGGCTGAAATCTTTGACATCTGGATCAGTAATGTATCTGGACGCTCTGATGAGTGATGATGTGAGCCACTCTCAGCATGGATGAGTATCTGTAATAAATAATTGAAAACAAATCAAAGGTTTTTGAGTTAAGAAAAAAATAAAGGCTTTTTAATAAATGCACTGAAAATTCAATTTTTTTTTTTTAATCTCACTACAAACCAGGCAATAAGACATAGGAAGTTATTGAGAATGAGAAAAAAAACCCTGAAAACTTTATTGAGTAGAAAAGACGATAAAAAGAACAAGATTCAAGACATATGGCAATTGACAGTGCATTTCAATGTTTGAAGATCATACTTGACAAAGAAGATAAAGATATCACATATCACTGTATCAAGAGTATATATGTGAAAAATATTAAATTTAAAAACCTAACACTTGTATTATTTCCTACTTTGTTATTTTTATAATCTAAAAAGAGTTAAAATATCCTTTTTATTGTTTCTGTATATAAGTAAAGCAAAAATAAGCATAAAAATTTAACCTTTAAAAAGATTTATTGATTAATGGTTAGAAGATATTGCAATTTCATAGATGTTCAGACAAACTATGTTCCATGGTTCCACCAGTTCAGACCTTCACAGCCAGCCCCCCCCCACATGCACTGAGTTGACTCATCCTCATTCTCTTCATATTCCATTGATGAAGAGGAAGTTCCTCTCAGGCAGTTTCCTCCCAGAACTGCTACACCCCACCCCAAAAGATGCTTCCACAATCATTACAAGCTAAACCTCTTCAATTCTAGATCCAAATGTTATCTATCCTACCTATTCTGATGATAGGCACCTCTTGTTCCCTCTCTGTAAACCCCTCACAAGATTGTAAAATCTTTTTGGAAGATAATAATGACTTATATAAATTCTACTAATTACTCCAAAGCTTGGGGAAAAGAGGTAGATTATACATTTGCCAAGAGTATTTACATGTAAGTGAATATAACAAACCCAAGTAGAATTGGAACTTTGCTCACTGATTACCAGTTCCAAGCAGTTATCCAATGTACCACCCATACATCTGAACTTACAGCACCACATAATTCCAAGTAATACAGACCAGGCTCAACATTGCTTAACTTAAGTATGAGAACCAGTGTTTCAACATGATACAACTGAAAGCTTATTAATCTAGAACATTGTGATAAAAGCAATAAGATTACACTATTTACATTGTTCTGTTTGTTGTCCTCATCTTTATTGTCACATTCACAATGTTTTTGGCCATTGTACACTCCATTGTAAATAGTGTAAATAGTTACAATACCTCATCTCAGAAATATAAACAGCTGTTGCAATAAGATTAATAAAAAAAAACTAATCAATAATGAATAATAATTTAAGTGTTATTACGTTGTTTAAACAAAACAACCCAACATGGCATTAACATTTCAGTAGAGAGCTGACAATATGGTTGTATATTTGTGCTATATCTAGCCAGAGGCTTCTAGAGTTCAATTAGTGAAGGTATCATCTATAGAAGATGAGCTCCTGGAATACGAGATGCAAATACATATCTCATCAGAAACTACTTACTTATTTCTAACCTCATATTACTTGCTTTAACTGTAAAATGGCATTTGACAACAATAAGATGGAAAAAATGGTTAAAAATTCATGAAGTACTTCATCCCAAAGTTTTAAATAATTTAAAACAATAATTGTTATGAACTTTCATTCACTTCTTGTTCCAACACCTTTTTCCTCATATCATCACTCAGTACATAACAGTGCAAAAGTTATAGATGCTTTGCCATGAGATAATAGTTGGCTAATTGGTCTTGAAAATTATTATGATGGAATACTAAGTTCAATCCCCATTAGGTACCAAATAGTTGTGACTACATGCAAAACTAAACTGAACTTAATAAAGAACTATATACCACAAATGTTGTGGTCTGCAGAAGACTAACTGGTTAAGCTACCTGGTGCCCACATATTCTTATATGTCCAAATGGTTTCCTCAATAACAATTCAGATTTTGGATATTGGTGCCAAAGGCAAACTTATTATCATTAGGCCCACCAAACAGACTGCATATAATAAATCAAGTTTTGTAACTGGTGGAGAAGTGATGTCCAATTCAGTCTGACCAGATGGCCTACAAAGAAAAGAATTCATTTTAAATCATACCAAACTGAGCATTTTAACAGTAGAGATGCAAACTTACATTTTTATTTTAATCTCTTTACTATCCTACCACCTAAGATAGAACTTTCAGTCTATTCTTAGCTATGAACAGAACCTGTCAAGGCTGACAATAGATGTAATGTTTGAAGATCGATAAGCCATTAATTTTGTGGAGAGTGGGCATTAATGAATATTAACATATAATTAATACCAGACTTTCAATTTAATCTTTATAATTAAAACTGAATTTTTCATTGGGCATTAATGGGTTAAGAGAAAACTGATTTGTTTTGTTTTTTTTATGGTTTATCAACCTTTTCTGAGTTATTTAAAGCCAAAACATTTTGGACTGTAAGAATAATTCGTTTTTTGCAAGTGAATATTGCATTAATAATTTTTTGAGAAGAATGATTTTGTCAGATACAAGTTCTACTATTTAACCTCTAGCTAGGGGAGAGATGAATTCATACCTTTCCCAAGGGTGTTTCCATATAAGTAATAGAACTCAAACTAAGCTTTCCAGTTTCTCATTTTCTTACAACCACTTGATTTGCTGAAGTGCTCACTCACTTTTTCATGTTATTGACATGATACAATATCATCTTAATAACAAGACATATTTGTTAAGATATCAAGCAATGTGACCAAGTTCAGGGAGAAATTTATTCATGCCTTTCTCTTGGCTACAAACAGCCTCAGCTGGAATTTGTTAATTCTATTTTCCATCCTGGTAACTAAAGATACCATCTTTCCACCTTTAATATTTGCTCTACTGCTAAACTGAACCCACAAATTGAAATATTCAAAAAAAAAAATATTTTTTTTCATATTTGCTCACAGATTATTAAAAATTGATTGTTGATTAAAAAAAAAAAATTAAAAATGCAATATCGAAAACTCCTCCCAGCAAACCAATGCCAAGGTGTGGTCATCTTTTCCATTCACTCATTAAACTAATTCAAATTAAATTGTACCAGAGAATCAACTTACCTTTGGCATTAAAGCTTCAAATTTGATGTCCACATGTTCTCTGGGGCCATCAGCACCTTCTTTCTGTAAAATAAGAACAACATCTATGAACATCTTTTAATTTTGAGAAAAGTCATGAACATTGTAAAATTTGTTTAGACTTTAGACAAATGAATTCTTTCTTTGTGTTTTTCATTTTGATGTTACCACATTTCAGCCAATCTAATCTTCAGCTTTCATATGGTCCATAAGAAAAGAGGAAAAAGTCCATTTCTTCAGTAAATGACAATAGAAAAATTGTCAATGATTGGCTTATGAAAATCTTTTTTTTCTTTTTTAACACTAATGTTCACCCTATACAAGGCCCAAGGGTCACTCAACTTAGAGGGTTACAGAATGTGATTCTTGTGTGGGCAGTAATAGTAAGGAATGCAGTTTATGTGTGTATATATGGGAAAGATAAAGTGTTAACTCTAGATTGTAGTGGCCAAGAAAGCATCCTCTTCAGTTTCTGTTCCAAATGGCAACAGTTCTTGGGAAGAAGCTATCTGAGTGGAATTTTCTCATGAAATGCAAAAGGAATGAGAGTGATTTGCCTCAATGTACATGGTGTAGTGAGTCTTAACTGGGAGGTAACCCTCCCAGTTAAGACTCCCAGTTAAGATGAGGGAACTTAAGGAATGTCGCTAGTTTTAACTTTTTCCATGGAAATAGCTTAGATAAAAAATAAGATAAAAACTGCATTTAAATTTAAAAACAAATTCAATTTTAAGAATTGAATTTATTATAGCCATTTATTAAATCTGACTAAAGAAAAATAACATTTAAATTAAGTTTTGTAAATCTGAATAAAGTTTTGGACTAATAGAGAAACATCACTTATATATATACTACTATCATTCACAGATGCAAAACTAACAGTATTTTTTTCTCCCATTAATTGTATATGAGTCAAATATTTACACATTAAATTAATTGAAAAAAGAATAACCAAAAGAAAATTTTTGTTAACCCTCTTAAGGAAAATAAACTAAAAAATTTTTTCACATTTCTTCAAGGGTAAGCATTGAGATAAATATCTGTGTAACAGATTATAGAAAATTTTTAATTCTATCACGAAACATTCAATAATTAAATTGCATAGAAATCTACAGAAATTATTTTTCATATTTTGTACATAATTTGAAATTGAAGCTGATGAGAAGGCTCCACTGCTTTTACAAAACAATGATCACAACTTTTATTTATATTCATCTATCAAACACACAAACAAACACACACAGTATTTTTCTTTATAATTTTGTACAAAATACACTAAAAAACCACTTCTTAATACAAGAAATAAATAAAATAAAATGTAGGTAAGAGAATACATACCAAATTTTTGGATAATTGTAACAAGAAATAGTTGACCCAAAGAAGTGTGAGGTAGTCAATTCGCAGCTGTACAGGGTTCACCAGGGCATACAGATTAGCATGGGGTACTGTGAAAAAGAAAAAAAAACATACACATACACACCATTATTTGCCAATTAAACATTTCTAAGTGTAACATACTTTTTATAGACTGTCTACAAATAAAAAATATGTTGATTTTTAATCTATTGTCTTTGTACTAAGTTAGAATGTGATAATAAAGTTTCTTTATATAAAAGAAAAGAAACAAATCACTAAGTTAAATTACAAATTACAGATTTTTACTCTCGGGACTACGATTGGTTTATCCTGATACTAGGCATATTTGTGGAACACCTACTACATGTGCAAATAATTTACAATACAAGCTTTCAAATGAGTGGGCTACAGTAGACACTTCCAGATATTACCTAAGCCAATGGGGAAGACTAGAGGATTGAGGATAGGGGAATTTTCAAAAATAGTAGCCATCATGAAAATTAACCTAGGCTAAGTGAGCTGACACTAAGTGAAATTATACAACTAAGCTACCAAGGAAATCAAATTAATAAAGAATATTAGATACTTTAGACTCTACTTATATGCTATATATTCAAATTTTGTCAAGTTCTGAAACATTTAAACTTTTATATTAAAATGCTAGTATGTATCAATTGTATAAGCTTTCATTTAATCTCGATAGAAAATGCAATTTATTTTATGCATAAAATTACATTTTCTCTACATCTGCAACAAGACAAACTTACTTATCAGGAGATTTTTTAATTAAATTTTATATGCAAACTTACTGGGGTATTTTGTTAGAGAAAGCTTAATTTATGAAGGTTGAAAATGATTTATTTAACATAACTTCCAGCATAAAAATGATCACACCAATTTGTTGTCAAAGGGTATTTTCAAGTGAACAAAAATATTTGGACAGTTCTCTAGGTGGAAAATGTGTGTGTGTGTGTGACTATGCTTACCTGGAAAGTCGATTCCCTCTGGGAAGTAGTATTCCGTGTACTCCAAGTGAATAATTGGCATATCATGAGGCAAATGCAATACCTTCTTCTCGGAGGAAAAGAACTTGTGTGGATTGTTTCTCTTCTGATCCGCAGTGGAGATGCAGTAAATTGTAAATTCCTCAATTTCCAGCACTATACAACTTTCCAAGAGACGTGATGTGGTTCGGCCACCCGCGCCGCTGCTGGATCCACTCCCAGAGGTGGGTGGTCGTCCCTGGGAGGGCATTGTTGAACTGGAGTTAAACCCAGGACTTTTGTCACCTATATTTGATACTGTTGGGGATGTCTGTAATTTACTAGTGGCCCCTGATGTTGATGATAAAGATGATGATGAGCAAGTTGATGATGATGATGAATTGGCTGCTTGTTCTGGTGAAAAAAGATAATCACAGAAAATTATGACACCAGGCAGCATTTATATAACAAATAAAAACAAATTTATAAAAGATAAAAATATCATTTAAATTTTATTAAGCTTGGTCAGTTTTTAAAATAGAAAGAATTTCCAGAAAATTAGAATATTTTTAAAATAGCAAATAGAAATAACAATAATAGTAATACAGGAAGTTTATTTACTCTAGTTTAAGCTGCATCAAGTGGGTTTGCTCCATATTCTTGTTGATAACAAATTACAAATAATACAAATGGTAAGGCAGCTTCCTAGTATATAAACATTACCCAAGTTTAATGTCTTTTTTCTTGTAGGAAGAGAAACATTTGGAAAGGTATTTGAGTAAATAATAATTTATACAATATATTTGGGTTTAGTGTATCATAACCCCAAACCATCTATTATGATTGTTACACGTGCAGAAGATAAAATTCTCTTCATTCAGACAAAAGGAATACAAGAAGTGTCTTATATAAAGTACCAAGTTTATATGTTGTATATATTTTATCTGTAATTTAGGTAACGTTTAATATTGCCGCTGCAAGGGAGATAACTAGTGTCTTTGTTATGACAATAGCAAACTGCTAAAAAATGTTTATGAAAAAAGGAGGTGAAAAGATAGACTATAAAAGAGCAGAGAACATCAATTATAATAGGGGAAAAATATATTTAAAGATTCACATGTGAAAACCATTAATAGTAAGGAGTCAACAAAATGTGCCACTTTTATTTGTATGCCATGGATAAAAAATAAAAGATTAAAATTGCATTTAAATTTAAAAAGAAATTCAGTTTTAAGAACTAAATTTATTATAGCCCTTTATTACATCTGACTAAAGAAAAAAACATTTAAATTATATTTTGCAAATCTGAATATAAGTTTTGGATTAGGAGAGAAACATCAGGAATATACATGCAACTATCATTCATAGATTCAAAACTAAAAGCATTTTATAAGAGTCAATTATTTACACATTAAATTAATTGGACAAAATTACCAAAAGAACATTTTTGTTAACATTCTTAAGGATATTAAATGAACATTTTATGGTAAAAGAGTTTATCATTGCATACTATGTGTTTTAGAAGACAAAAAAGGCTTCAAAAGTATTTTATGTCATATACTGAAGGATATAAAAGGAGGCTTCAAAATTATTTTATTTCTTATACTGGATGGGCATAATATGCAGCAAAATTGGGTAGTCAACCCTGTCACCCATTTTATTTCCTGGGATTTCTTTCTTTCCAAAAATAGAAAATGTCTTATACAATGGTATCTCTTGAAAATTTAAAATAAAATTTTTTATTCTTTCATTGCTGAAAATGTTTGAAATACCTTGTAAAAGCATGAGTCAAGATCATAATAAGAGGTCACAATTTTATAGTGAATTAGGGATGAAAGTTGGTGTTTCTGATACAAGAATAGGTATGAATTTTAAAAGTATTTCTACTGTGAAAATTGTAATAAAATTCCTATAATTTTTCAAAAAAATAAAATTGAAATAATAAAAAGTAGAGAAAATAAAAAGATTTTCTTACCTGAAATATGAGTGGGTGATTGTGATGGAGAGAGCAAACCATAGGCTACCTTTGCCCTGCGCACTTCTTCCTTGTGACCAGCAAACAACTGACCAACCCAGTGGTTACGGGAACCTACCTGGTCACTGTATCTGTACCACTGTTTTCGTTCACCACCTAAAAACAAATTTTCAATAGAAAATGTTATTAAAGGATATGCAGAGGGTTTAATGGATGGTGGCTCAGAACAAGAAATTGAAGAACCAAGTTTGAATTTCAATCAAGTTTCATTACATTTTATCTTCACACAAATACCTTTGGAAAAGGTATGAATCTATCGCTTCTTCCCCCCAGCTATAGGTTAAATGGTAAGGAAGACTAGCTCTCTAGCTTTGGTTGTCAATCAATCTAAGAGAAGGACATCTCTGAATTCAAAAACCATATGTAGTCCTGGTGGATCACATTGTATATAGTTAATGAAAGGCTCATGGGACTTACAATAACAATGATCACAACTATGATCATTTAATCAACCATTCAATCAAATAATGATTTGATATAATAAACAGACATGCATTTGGGCTTCTTCATTTTACCAGTGCAAAATTAAAAAAAGAAAGTTGTTGAGAAAAAAAATTTGAAATGTCCAGAAAAATTTGTCACAAAGAATCAAGGAATAAAAGTAAAAAAGTAAACTGTCATAAAAGAAAATCTGCATTCCATGTTACTTTTGGGAAGGCATGACTCCAACTTTCCTCATACATTGTCCCATCTCCAGTCATGTTGATCATAACTTTGTTGACATCACAATATGGCAGCAGATGAGAAAGAATGAAGGTGAAATGACATATACACAAACTTAACCCCTCCACCCAGCCAACTAAAATTGAAGATTTATATTTTTAAAAATAAACAAATAACCAGTCACCATCACCTCCAGCACCTTCATTGAAAGCAATGAGCAAACAGACAAACCAATTTAAATAAAGCATTTAATTTCAGCTAATGAATTACTGCAAATTAAAGTCTTTACAATAGAGGATATTTTTGTATTGGTTTGACTAAGAAATTGAGACACAAAGAAAAATGATCATGTAAGGATTCCTAGCAACAACTAAAAAGCATTTATTTACAAAAGAAAAAAAATCACCTCCACCATAATAAATAAAGGAAATATTTTTGGTTCTTTGAGGGAACATAATCTAAATTCTTTCTTATCCCTGAAATTCTATTGCTTGAACATGCAAAAGCAAGTTATGATTATAATTTTATGGCACAATGACACTTATGTAATGGTCAAACAAGTTCTGCAAATACATTATATTTTTCATTAAATTTATAACTTTTCAAGTATTGTTTTTAAAACAATGTCTTTCTGAAATACTAGAAAGAAAACCTCTTGCCTAAGAATGACCCAAAACTCTTGAGGCAGGCATATATTATACACCCATTTACCCCCAAAAGTTGTATATAAATACATACATGAAAAAATATATAATAATAAAAGAAACATCATGGTGTTTAGCAAAAGCTTGTTTCCTTATTGTAATGAGTGCAATCTTCATTCAGTTTCCCCCCTACTCATGTGGTCTTGTGCTGGACTAAGTGGCTGAAATAGTTGCACATTTCCTATTGGAGCAGTGGTTAGTGTTTGGACTAGTGTATAAAACTAGGATTTCAAATACTCTTCTCACTTAGAAGACTGATGCAACAAAATCTTCCAGTCTTAATCTCATACCAAAATAATATTTAGTAAATATTTACAATAAAGCAATTTATTTTTAAAATGAACAATTAATATTTTGTCAAAATGGAGATCAGTACAGAATGTGAAAGAACAAAATTAACAAAAAAAAAAAAAAAAAAAAAAAAAGAAAGGAAAACATTCAAATATAAAGAAATAAATTATTCTTCTGGGACAAACTCTAATGACACCAACTAAACAACATGCCATCCTTATCAATTTAGTAGTTGGCCATAGCCTGCACACTGAAAAACTTCTTGCCAGACCAAACAAAGGCATTTTCTGTGGCATGCTGCATCTCTTTCAACATCCCCCCCCTCTGCCAAGCTGTTTTTACCTGGAGGCACTTGAGAGCAGCTGTAATCATTGAATCTTGTATGATTTTAGCTTTAAATGCTCCTTATCAATCTATCCAAAATATCCAGCTCTTTTGCCAGCTTCCTCATACTTCTTTGCAGATTTCTCTTCACCCTCTTCTTGATGGCGTCAATGACTCTCCTAATGCAAACTAAATGGTTTCTTGTTTGCTCATCTTGAAACTTTTTCTACACATTAAAAACAGATTTTCTGCAAACATTCAAATATTTAATCACCTCAGAATTATTCATACCAGCCATTTTCAATAAGACAAATTGATCATATTTTGTTTGAGCAACCATATTTAATTAAACTCTAAACAATAAAAGAAAAGAATGTTAGGAAGCCTTATGCAAAATTTGAAACTTTACAACTAGGTATGTTTCAATTTAAATTTAAATGATGGGTAAATTTTTATGTTTAAAAAATGAGTATATATTTATACCACACCCAGTATATGTTGAAGATGTCCAATGGCTTAGAAACATCTTAAAAGATAACCAGCTGATAACTTTTAAAGAATAAAATGGCCAATATGATTATTTTCACAAATAATTAAAAATGAAGAATGTTTGTGATGAGGTGAGAGAATGAGGATTCATACTTTGGCTTTTCTTCCTGACTGACACGAGGATTAGGGAAATGTTAATCTGATCATAAGGCAATAGCAAATTAAAAGCTTTGTGATTGCTCACCTTCAGTCATGATAATAATCCTTGTGTATTATAAGGATTATACAGCCTGTGGTTCAACAACCACATTTTATTATCTGAAAAAGTTGTGCTTTATATATTACTGAATAACAAAAAAAGCACATTCTCAGATTTCTTTTAATAAACTTCACTGTTATTTTTTTTATAATTCATTAAATAAAATAGTCAATATTAACATTTTTTGAAAATAAATAAAAAAACTTCTTTTATTTTAATTCTGTTCATATCACTACAAATGATTTTCACTGTAGATGCATATTGTGAAAGCATGAATGGGAAGCATATTACAAATTAGCTTATTTTGGATTTAAATAAAATTATAAAAATATTAATCCCATCATCACACTCAATATTTAATTAGTTTTTCAAAGAGACAAAAATTGTATTCCAATCTTCATTACTCAAAAACGAGAATTCGAGAAAACTAACATCTTCCAATTCAAAAAATTTTAAAATGCCAGACAGAAGATAAATAATTCTACAGGAAAATACAATGAAAACAAGTTGATCTGTAAATTTCCAAGAAACTGAAAAAAAAAAAACTCAATGAAAAATGGCTGTGAATTATTGCAAACATTTCTTAAAGGGAGCCATTTTGGTATATATCAGGTCATCCCATAAGTTCTGTCCGAATTTTGAATAAAGAAAACACATGACCAAATGTTACATTTAATTACAGATTCAATCAACAATGTATTTTCCCTGATTATCTATGACTTCCTTCCATCTATTAACAAGCTTACTAATTCCATTACTGTAAAATTCTTTTGGCTTTGATTCAAAGAACTCACAAATGTCAGTTTTAACCTCTTCCTGTGTTACAAAAGCTGTTTCTTCCAAATGATTCTGTAAGCTACGAAACAAATGGTAGTGTGAAGGAGCAAGATGTGGATGAGGAATTTTCTCCCAACCAAGTTCTTCGATCTTTTGTGACGTGATTCTTGTTGTGTGTGGTTGCGCATTGTCCTGATGAAACATCACCCCTTTTCAATTCACTAGAGCAGGTCTTTTTTTCCTCAAAGCTTGGTTCAAACGCTCTAATTGCTGACAGTATATTTGATCATTAATTATTGCATTAGGTGGTAAGAATTCAAAGTGGATTATTCCTTGGCGATCCCACCAGATTGAAAGAAGAAACTCAGCAGCCGAAGCAGCTAGAAACATTCACTCAGTTTATGGAGAGGAATGTGTGAATGAAAGAACTTGCAGAAGATGGTTTGCAAAATTCAGAGGTGAAGATTTCACCATTGAAGATGAAGATCGAACCAGACGTCCAGTTGAGTTTGATGAAAAGCATCTTGAAGCAGCCCTTGAAGAAAATCCTGCTTTATCAGTTGATTTCTCTGAATTTTGCAAACCATCTTCTGCAAGTTCTTTCATTCACACATTCCTCTCCATAAACTGAGTGAATGTTTCTAGCTGCTTCAGCTGCTGAGTTTCCTTTCTTGAACTCATAACGCATTATGTGCCTCAAATGATTCTTGGGTACTTTCATGTTAGCAGGGTTTTAATCAAACAAAATTTAATTTTATTATTCTCTGAAATAAAATTTGATCAGTTTAAATGCATCTAAACATAAAAATAATGTTCAGCTGCATTAGATATTATAAAATACTCTTTAAATTTCGTTCATTTTAACAAAAAGTTAAAATTCGGACAGAACTTATGGGATGACCTGATATGTTGTAATCTATTGATAATGAGTTTGTTCTTCATAGCTCTGTTAACTTTTTCCTCCATAGCAGAGAATTTATTTATTGAAATTATTGGATGAAGAATTTACCTATGTATAAGATCTTAAAATAAATAAAAATAAAAGAAAGAGAGAAGTTCAAAATTAGTTTGGCAAATGTCATAAATGCTTGATACCATGCCTCATAAACACAATCACTCCTTTAATAGGGTTTGCTTTCTTTTGAAAACAAGTTGTGCCATATGTGCAAAAACTGTAAGCATTAACACTTTTTCAGAAATGTCAGGAACCCAAAAATATTTGTAGCAGATTCTCAATCCTGTCGTGTGTCTCTTTGCAAAGTCACAAGGTTTTATTAAGTCTTGGAAATGCACTAATGAGAAATGTGAAGAAATCAAAAAACTGCAGAACACAGATGTAGCAGTTATGCATGAAAAAATTGAAGAAACAGCAGGACAGAAAACATGCTCTTTTGCAGATTACAAAGAGGGAACATGAAAGAGAAAAAGTTAATACAGAGATGTAATGAACATATCAGATGGTGCTTCCATGACAACAGAGGAGAGAAACATGGAAGAACCCCTAATATTAAAATCTGAGTTGAGATCAGCAATAGCTAAGATGAAAAGGAACAAAGCAGCTGGACCAGGTAAAATTGTAATAGAGATGCTGACAGTTTTGAAGAATTTGGGGATTAATTAAGTTTACTGAAGTGATAAATATGTGAGAGCATCAAAATAGCAATCGATCTCAGTAAATTACTCTTGATAGCACTACAAAAGAAAACAGGCACAAACAACTGCAAAATCCTTGATGAGCTACATACCTAAAATAATAATTAAGATTCTAATAAATAATGCAAGAATAGTGTGGTCTTGTTCAAGACACTGAAATAAGAAATTCCGTTTTTAAGATAAGAATGAAAAAGATATAATATATCCAATGTAAGACAAGAAGAAAACAATTTTAACTTGATGTTATATAAAACTAGCACAGAATCAAATGAGAGGGAAATGGAAGACTGTGTTAACACCACATCCTTCAAGTTAAAAGAAATTACCTGCCTTGAAAATCATCCCTTAAAATTTTGTTTTATATTTGAGTTTTAACACAGATCTTTAATACTGGAAAGAAATATGCAACTACCTCAACCAAAAAGTAGTCCTCATTAGTTTAAGAAAAAAACAATACATTTAGTAATGATCCCAGGTGCAAACTGAAAGAAAAGTTTGGATGTGTCCAAAGAATGGATGATGTACATGCAATTTTTTTTTCTTTTATTTTTTTTTTGTGGGGAATCAAGCTTGAAATCAGACTGGGTAAAAAAAGTAAAGCCCAAGGACATTATTTTCTTGGCAGTGAAGGAATTTAAGAATAGCAACCTAGTCAGGGAAAACATTTGAGAGCATCATGCTATTTTTTTAAACAGACAAAATAGAGTTTTGAAGAGGAGGGGGCTGATAAAAGTAGAAATGATTATTTTAATTTTGTGTGTGTGTGTAAGTGAATTAGTGAAATTTATTTATGTGGTATCAGATATTAAATTAAATCCTTCAAATCAAAAATCAAGCTGTAAGCTTTTTCTATTGTATCTGATAACCCATGCTTACAAAAAGAAATAAGTTGTGCTTTTGGATTGGAGCTAATTCAATTTTAAAGTCTTCAGATGAGGTCCAAGAGAAATAAATGTAAACTAAATTTGAACCATTATGATATAAATTGGTTACTATACTTTCTTTGTAATTTAAATGGACTTGAATAAAAGATTCAATATAATGTTATAATAATAACATCAAACCTCCCACCAAGTTTCTGACAATAAAATATATATTAAAAAAGCTTTCAATAGTCAGTGTATGGCTCCCAAAAAGAAAGTTTTGTGGAGAATGAAAACAATTCTAATCACTACAAGAAAATCAATGAACTGTTAGAGAAAAAAGAAAATCTTAAACAAATGTTAGAGTATTTTACAAACAAACAGCATTCATCTTTTCTTTGTGTCATTTTAGCATGCATATTACAACTACAAATTTACTTCCTAGTGGGAGCTGTTTCTAACAAAAAAAACATTGTCCTATGTAATTTTTTTTTTTAGTAAATCATAATCATTTTCTTATAGATATGAGCCTCATTTTTTGAAGTGCCAAACATTGAACAGAAACTCAATTTATAAGAGATTTTTTTTAGTGCCAGTCCACAAGGTTCAAACAAGGATGGTCCTTGCTAAGAGCTACAGGCTTTATTATATTTTTAATTATTGATCTGAGAAAGTAGTTGTTTATAGTTAACAGTTTAGATATTTTTGAACGAGTTTGTCACTATACATGACAACCATTTGAAAGTCTAGATCTGACAAGACTATTTAAGAACATGACTTGAGTTTATAGGTTAATGTTTTGGTTTTGTAGCAACTTGCAGTGTTGGGCACATCTACCCCTAGCACAGCCTGTTCTATGTTCAATTTCCTTATCTCCTATACTAAATTTGTTATAACTGATCAAAGTATTTAATGTTTTTATTATTTACTAATACTACATCCTGAATTTTTATGATAGATTTAGGGTAGGTGCCATCAATGAATTCATTTCAATTCCAGATCATAGTTTCTGTTTTGGAAAGGTATAAAGATTTGTAGAAAACCTTGAAAATTCCAAAAGAGCAAATTTATAGTTAAATTGCTTTGAATGCTTCACATATTCTCCAGTGTAATTCTGAAACAGTCTTGTTCAAATTCTCTGCTATGACTGCAGATTTTTACAAAATGCCATTAAACACAATAGAATAATGGCCATTAAAATATCATATCTATTAAGATTAGCTTAGTCTGGCACAAGGCTAAATGGGTAATGAAAAGCATTATAAGAGGCAATAAAACTGTTGATGATAACAGAAACAATTAGACACTTTATACAAATGTCTGTACTTTATGCATGTATTCTGGCAAGAATTTGTTTTTCATTCTTGAGAAACAATTTTAAGAACTTTTATCTCTTTGTTCAACTTTTAATGAAAATAATAAATAAATATTTATCTGCACAAGAACTGCAATATCGTTGCCTGGTATAGTAACCAGCTCACTACATGGCACAGTTATATGCAAGTACATAATGGACAACAAATGAAAGCAGGGAGAAAACAAGGAGAAGGAAAAACAAAACATTCTAAGACTGGGTGCTCATCTTAATACCAAGTTCTTTCTCAGTAGGTGAAACTTGTTGGATATCACCATCCTCATCATCTTCCTGATCAGGTTCAGGATCAACAAACAAGTCTCCTAAAACAATAACAGCAAAAATCAAATGGAAACCACCAACTAGTGAAAGTGAGAAGTGGCATCTTTATAACAAAAATAAAAAAAGTAAACTGTGTATTACCTTTTTATAAACCAATGATTTTCATTTCATCTTTTGAATCATTGTGTGTGTGTGTGTGTGTGTGTGTGTGTGTGTGAACCAATGAAAATTATTAAAGAAGGAGTTTATTTTCATAAGTCTAAGAAAAATTATTTAAAAACAAACCCAGATTTCAAGTCTATAGAGTTTAGAGAACACAGATGAACACAAGAAAATACTTGAAAATATACATTTTTTTAATGCCAAATAATAAAGTCATAGTCGTGGTTCTATTAATGCTCATAACTGTAACAATAGAAGTAATAATAAAAAATAATTATACAAACATTAATAATAATTGTAGTGGTAACAGTTATAGTAATAACCATAATAATCGTCACCAAAGTAGCAAGATTATTATTTATAATTATCCTAATAGTAATAATAATATTAATAAGACAATAGGCTGCTATAAATAATCTTAACAGCTTCAGTGCCAACATTTTTTTCAATGATATGTGTAGGCCAAGGATAGAAGAAATGAACCCAGAGACTAATTAGCATTACTGGAAAGCAATCATAAGTCATAGCAGCTGGGCACCACAACATGATGTAATGGTTAACAAGTTTGTCTTGCTAGATAAATTATGACTAAGTAGTGAGTTCGATCCTCAATGAGTGCTCCACACTTTTGGCCTTGTGCCATATCTAAGCTATGTTTAAAAAATCATTTTTTGGGAACACCTCAATGTGGTGTAATCGTTAACATGCTTGTCTTGCTAGAACAATTACTACTGAGTAGTGAGTTCAATCCTCACTGGGTGCCCTATACTTTCGGCCTTGTGTCACATCTAAGTTACACTCAGACAATCACCATAAGATGTAGTAGTGTGTAGAGAACAAAAAGAAAACAAAGAACAAATGATAAATCTCATTTAGCACATAGTGAAATGACATAAGAACATTTACTGACATGAGAAAATTTATACTTGAAGTAATAATCAAAACATTAAGACAGGTTATAAGAATGATGGAAAGGTGTGACCAAATTATGAAAAGAATGGTTTATTCTTATAGAATGGTATAAGAAACACTGCCAAAAAAAAAAAAAAAAGAAAAGAAGGTGGGGGAAATAGATTATAAAGGCAAGCAAACAATACTGGAGACTCACCTCGACTCATTATTAAGTTTTCATCTGGAAGTCACAGAAAAATTTACACATCAAGGAAGGTGGAGAATGAAAAAAATAACTAAAGCAACCAAGAGATAAGCTGCAGGGTGGAGACCAGTGAAACCATTTAATTTATTTTTTTTTTTTAATTATTATCCTGAATCTATACTCACCTTTTTATGTTCCACAAGTTTTGGCCAATAACTCTCTGACCATCAACAGGTTATATGGCCCAGAGCTTAACATAGCTATAGTTACTGCCCTTAACCTTCTAAACAGTGTTCATTTTTCAAATAAAAAAAATTCATTTTATTCTATGTTTGCTATTAATAGAACAATGGTGATTTTCTATATACTAAACAAATCACAAATAGAAAAAAGAAAAGATAATCTGTGCATACTAACACAATTTAAATACCATATAAAGAAAACTTGAATTAAACTAAGAATAAAATAAAGGTTATTTGAAGATATTACGTCTTTAATTATTCATTTCTACTGTGTCTTATCTAAAATTTATATACAAATTCTAAGATAAGCATCAACTAATAAAGCATAGTTGTATTGTGGCACAAGGTCAAATTTGATACAAGGAATGTGCAATTTAGTAAATATTATATGTAACTGAGTATACTTTATGATAATGTACTCTTGGGTCTGTAATTGTACCCCTACCCAACCACTTATCAACCACCCCCACCACTCTTATTCTTATTTATTTTTGTGAAAATTCCTTACAAAAAGATTTCAATTCTAAAAAATTGATCATTAAGAATTGCAAAACTTACTTGATGCAGATTCTAAAATTTCATTTAAATTATAATTTATTCAATTCTAAAGATTCATTCAAATCATAACAATTTGAAATATTGGGTTGGAACGAATATTCATAGCATTTTTAAGTGAATTTCAAAGACAATATTTAGATATCTGTATACAGATTTATTCAACCATGTATGTGCCATTTTGTTTAACTATCTTTCACTATCTTTGCAGTAGCTTCATGATTCCATCCCCCAGGACTTGGCATCTTTATGGTGATAAACTGGTATAAGTGATTTTTACAGGCTTCCAGAGAATTGAAGTTCATCCCATTAAGAGAATGTTGTAGGGAACAAAGTATTAATCCAAAGTTGCATGTCAGTTGAGAATATCAGGTGTAGTAGGATATCTAGACAATCTGTATCAATTTCTGCTGCATTTTCAAAGTGATATAAGATTTAGCATTGTCCTGATGAAAGACAACTGATTAATTTTGATTAACTAATTCCAGACACTTTTCATCAACTGCTGACTTTAATCAATCCATATGAGAAGAATACTTCTTTGAATTTAATGTCTGATTTTGCAGAATGTCCTTTCAAACCCACCAGTTACACAGCATCGTCTTCTTCAGCATTTGATTTCTTCAAGATGTTTTTCACTCCATATTATAGTAAACAATTGATTTTTCATCATTTGTGATTATTCTTTACAAAAATGGGTATTTTTTGTTGCATTTGAGAAGAGGATTGCACATAGTAACATGCTCCATTAAATTGTTTGCTGTTAACTTGTAAAACACCAAAACTTCATTGTAATTCACATATCCAAGTGTTTTCAAATGCCTTACAATATTTATATGAGTATCTCTACAACATTCCATGTCATGTGACCTGTGGATTATTTTTAATCGATGTTTCAATTTAATCATCAACTGCAGTCTTGCCAGAACATTCTGTTTTCCAGATCAAAATTTCCACTTCTGAATCTAGCAAACCACTTACAAGCAGTACTTTCAGCTATGGCACCATCTCCATAAATGGCACATCTTTTCTGTTGTCTGTACATTTTTTCTTAAAATTCCCAATCTACTCATGAATCATATGGAAAGACATGCTGAAATGTTACCTATCAGAATATGCATATAAATTTCAGTCACATATGAAACAAAGTCACATGTTCAAACACTACTTATTGAAAAATTCTACAAACTTTTATTCCAAACTAATATTACATATTTTAGTTGTCTTGCCTTGTTATATTAAAAATAATCTAAAAAATATGGTGGAGCAAAGAACATTGAGAGTTAGCTCTTTCTACTGAAGAAAAAAAAACCCTTGCAGCTGTTGTGCAAAAATATATGAACGGGAATTAGATCAATTACAAGATATAACACATTGGGACACTAAGTGAGAAAAAATGCGTTTCTGACACAACAAAACAAGGATATCTTACCAAAACACTTTGCTCTTTTTAGTGTAAGTTGAGTACAACTAAAACAAAATGATAGACGATCCGTAAAGAAAAGAATAACAAATGAGGAACATTAGAAATATGCTTTATAAGGTTTATATTTAATTGAAGTAAAAAAAATTTCAATAGAAAAAAATTGTTTTAAATCTCATTAAATAATTTTCTATATGTTTATATACAATTCCTTCATACAAATCAACTAAATTCTAAAATAATCCTGCTCCATGCACAGATTTTTCAAGCCCCTCCACTACTTACTAGATATTGAGAAAAGAAAAAAATTTCCATCCTGCCTTGTAAAACCCAAGAGTACATTATGTTAGATTTTACTATGCAAGAGTTAAATATAAGATATGTGCAAGTTTCTTGTAATTTTGTTTTAAAAAAATAGAGACTGAATAGCCAGTAGTAAAGTGTCATATTTTTTAAATTAAAAACTTTCCATGTAACAAATATATATGTACATTAGTGTATATCTAATGTTTTAATTTAGATAGTAATAATAAAACCTTTTTAACCTATTTTATATATTTTTATACTGAATAAACACAGATTGCTAAGTAATGAAAATCAGAGAAGAGGCCTCCAAGAAAAGACCATGAATTTTCAAAGTAAATGTTTGATCTCTTCGATGCTTTCAACCTGAAATAATTTGTTACAGAAATCTTTCTCTTTTCCATTTGAGATTGTCAGACAGATGAATGAACATATGGCTGTAAATAAGATTAGCAATGATTAACCATTTAGCATTCAACACGTTCAAACCTGCATCATAAATATCGGCTCTCAATGTTCAACCTGCTCCATGTATACTCTGCTATAATATGTGACAATATCATCACAAGTAACTCAGGAAGTCATGCAAACAGTAAGACTTTGACCACATGCTACTTCTGCCATCTCTTCTTTGTTTGATTACCGAAGAAAATGCAAGTTTTATGACCTTTTTTTCATCTTTTTTTGACAATGAGAAATCAAGCATCACAACATAATGGAGTCTAGTGACTCAGAGTGTACATTTGAGGAATTTTCAGTCCAGGTTATTCCAGAATTGAAGAAAAAAAAAAAAATAAAAACTAAAATAAATGCAAGATGAATCAGATATTGACATTTTTGATATTAATAATCACAAGCTGACTGTTTTAGAAGGAGATAATTATGTTGACACATGTGTCAGATCTTGACTGGACAAACAATATCTACGATGTCAATTTCTCAGCATTTTTGGAACCTAATAAACATACACATTCATTATTGAAGGATGCCAGGCTGAACTATTTGCCTTTGTTTTTGACAGATTTCCCTTTCTTGCATTTCACTCATTTAATGCATTCAGCTATAACGCTTTAAAGCATAAATACAGTTTTATAACATGTTGTTACTTATAACAGTTCGATCTTGGATTCCTAACATCGGATATAACATTCAAATGGAATGACTTATTATTACCTATATATCATTATCTGTGTTTATGTGGTGCTCTTTCATCATTTAATTTGTGTTAGCAGACTTTATTTATGCTGGTATATGTGTATGTGGGTATGTAGGCAAAAAGTTTTCCTAGATAACTGATATACAAAATCTGATAGTTCTCTGATATTTTTATATACACCGATGTTTATATGTAGACTTAATAGATGTTAATCACTCCATATCATTTTTTTTTTGCTAATATTGTTAATATTTTCTTCCTCATTAGTTTTTTTAAGTACAGATTAATTTAATTTTACCCATATATTTTTATGTTAAATGTATGTATGGATGGGTGCATGGGTTTTTATTTTTTAGGTTTATATATATGTTGTATATATGAGTGTATGTATGAATGTATGTATGTATATGTATGCATGCAAGTAAAGTTATATGTATGTGTTTGTGTGCACATATGTGTATGTCTATGTGTGTATATGTATGCATGAGTGTGTGTGTGTGTGTGTATATACATATGCGTTTTTGTGCATATAAATAGTAGGTCTTTAATAGATTAAATATTTTTATATGTTTATGTTAAATTTGTAACCTGTAGGAGATATTACTTGCTTTGTCTAATTATTCTTGATTACAAATCATTTCTCTTATAAATGCCCTCGTTTTTAGGTTGCCACCAACCTTTCATTCTCCCCACCCCTCTCATCTTCTCTTTTATTGTATACATCAGGTTAGTAATGCAAAGCAGACAGAAAATGTTCATATATGCATTGGCAGTATGAATTGGCTGGATTTTAAGTTTAGAGCATATTGGTTTTTATTGTGTGTAATGTCACCACAAATGTATCCACACATTTCCAGTGTCTGTTTTTTAATTTTAGGTCAGCAAATCAGTAGTGATTTATGCATATTTATCAGTATCTCACTCATTTAAACTGTTATCTAACTCCTCCCTTTAAAACTT
Source organism: Acanthosepion pharaonis (assembly GCA_903632075.3). Classification (NCBI taxonomy): domain Eukaryota; kingdom Metazoa; phylum Mollusca; class Cephalopoda; order Sepiida; family Sepiidae; genus Acanthosepion; species Acanthosepion pharaonis. The sequence goes on along the minus strand of CAHIKZ030000433.1, from coordinate 586,319 downwards.
CTCTGTTAAATTTTAATCCCCACCTTCACCTTTAGGCCTTCCTGTTCTTCTTTCTTCTATTACACCTCTCTCTAGAGCTTTCATACATTTCCCTCTCACACTTGTTTCCCACTCCCACACATACACTCTCACTAAAATTTTGTTTTTTTTACCCGGAGTTAGATCTTCCGATTTCTTTTTGAATTTGTAGGTCTGATGAATTGGATTGTGATTACGATTCCAATGTAATAAATTACAACCATGGAATATTAGTGTTTGAGCCTTTTATATTATATTTTTACTCTGTCCTGGACATTGAATTCTACCTGGATTCTATCCTCTTGGGGATTTATGTGTATGTGTGTATATATATATATATATATATATATATATACACACACACACACACACACACGTGTGTGTGTGTGTGTGAATGTTAAAGGGTTAAAGCATGAAATCTTGTAAGGATGCCAAAAGATTCATGGTGAGAGTGTTTTAGATTTTTTTCAAACTAACCTGCAGGGTTGAAAGGATAAAAGTCCAATGAGAGTTTATTCAGCGTGATCTGCATGGCACCTCCTTCAATACGGGAATTGTGAGTAGGACTAGAATCTGAGAGAGAGAGAAAAAGAAGAAATTATTAACAGATAGAGACACTTTATAATCATACATAAATCAATATTTCAATGTTTATTCATATCATCATCAGATCAATATGAATAAGTAACAAAAACAATCACTTTCCAATTTGTTAATAAAATACTTACTTACAAGTATGTTTTTTTTTTATTTCAGAATTTCATTTTTTAAAACTACTTGTTTGACTAAATTGACTAACTGGAAAAAGAGTTTTTCACTGACCTATATTAGTTTAGAGAAAGAAATTTGTATAGAGCCTCAGACCTTTTAATATGCAGTTTCTTTCTCTAGCTGCTGAACCAAAGTCTATTAAAGTACAAGTGGTCAAAATTCTCAGCCTAACCAAGAAGAAATTGAAAGAAAAATGTTGGGTTATTTGGTCAGATTTTGAGAAGTAAATTCATACAATGACTTTTTAGCATTCCTCAATGTTGCTAGCAAGATTATTCATACCAAAGATTTTATCATTATTTTAAAAAGATTAAATTCAGCTTTACTCAATGTTGAAAATAAGCCTTGAAAGAGGATTAAATTTCTTAATTTTGTTTTTATTTTGACAAGAAACTAAAACAAGAGTTGAGAGGTAATCACATGTCAAAGACTTGCTGGGTAGATTCACCTGAACATCTGTTGCTGTGTTTAATTTTTGTTGATCTTAACATTTCTCCCTCTCTTTCTTAAACTATTGATTTATATGCACCCTCTCGCTCTCCATCTCTCTCTCTTTTATAATTCTCTTTCAAATTTCATTTCTTTTCCTTTTTTACTTATCTCTTCCTACTCTATACACCTTGTCCTGCTTCCAGCTGTTCCCAAATATAATGAGTTGAATTGCAATCCTATTAGTCAGCTCTTAAGAACATCCAGGAAATTCAAACTTATTTAATATATTTGAAGAGCAGTAGTTTGCATTAACCACTAGACCCCCCAAAGCACTTTTAAACACAAGTTAAATGTCTACTTAATTTTCATCATAATAATACCTGCAAATTTTAAAGCTCAAATTATTGTCCTCAGCTTATTTTCTCTGTATCCGACTATTACTTATTCTGTACTAAGCTTTACAATGTCAACATTTTTTTTTTTTAATCATTTCACCCCAAGCAAGGTGATAATGTGCCACTAAGATGCAAGAGCTTACTGGGAATGAAAAGAATGAAAAATCTTTAGTGAGGAGAAAGATCATTAAAAAACAGGATTCAGGAAGACAGAAGATGGCGAATGGCATTGCATTCAAATTTTTGAAGATCATCAGTGACAGGGAAGCAAGAAAATGGAAGAGAGTTCCACATACAAGAAGTGTGTTTGTTTTTAAAACATTAATCTATAATAAAATACTTTTTCCTCTGCAAAAGTCATTTGATAAAAGTTTTTTTTTAACATGATTAGAATGAAGAGCAGAGTTTTTGAAACCAGTCACTTTGAACATCTCTCTGCCAACCCCACATCTCACAATACAAACAACAAGAAGGCTTCTGACACTGAGTAAATTAAGGAAAAAGGTCTTTCCAAGTTTTTAAAGAATCAAATGAGACAAGGACTTGGATAATAGTATGAAGGTATTAGAAGTTAAATTTCAAATCACTAACAGTATATTTTCTTATGTGAGTAGGGTTTATTGAAATTTTGCCTTCATAAGGATAAAAACTTAACCCACTTTTACTTATTTTTAAATTTACCAATTATTAAAACTTGTCAAAATATTACAATTTCTTTACACTTAGATATTTATTGATCTCTTGAAAGATTTCTTAGTGCTACAAAGTATGCTAAACATTTTAGGACTTCTTGATCTAGACAAATTTTCTTCTTATCACTGAAAGTGTATTTTGAATAAGAATTTTGGGGGGATTTTTTTGCATTAAGGTTCACCTTGTACAAGGACAAGGGACTACTCAAAGTAGAGGGTTTATTGTTAATGCATAGTTTATATGGATAGGAGGGGAAAATAACAGTTAACTCTAGACTTGAATAGACCAAGATTGTAGTGATTGGGGAAACATCCTCTTGGGACTCTGTTCCACAGGGCATTGGTTCACGGCAAGAAGCTATATGAGGATAGGTTACTTCTCGCTGATGGAATACAGAGGGAATGTGGCTGGTTTGTTACTATGTAAATGGCATGACTGGTCCTAGCCATGAAAGTTAGACCTAGTGTAACTGAGGAATGTAGTCCATGCAAGCATTTTCCATGAAAGTAATGAGAGCAGCGAGAGACTTGCTACATCCCACCTGTGAGAGAGAGGTTGGAGGGTAAAAAATAATTCTTCTCCAACAAGGACTCAAAGATGCTTTTGAAGTCTATCAAGATTGGAAAGTGAAAACTGGGCAGTTCCTGCCCAAATATAGCAATGGTACTCCATTTTCGGCCTGATCTGACTCAGTCATTTTACCTGCATCTTGAGTGATGGATCATATAAATGAGTTCCACTTGAAGTCAGGTGTGAGTCTGAGGCCTAATATTCTCTCAAGGCATGGTGCCTCCTCAAGGCAAACAATAATTGAATAATTGCAGTAAAATGTTAAAATCTTTAACATTACTGACATAAATAATATGTTTATAAAATTGGTTAATTTGTTGTTAACAAATATGTTGGTATTGCTATGTCAATTTGGGTAGGTCAGTTAAATCAATGAAAATCCACCATATGTGCGATAACACCAAAGAAAAAAAATTGAAATATAGATCATGGAAAGAAAATCAAATACTTACAAAGACAATAAAAATTTTATTATACTGTATATGTTAATGTAACCAGAAATAGAAATTTTATGCAAATTTTAATCATTTTTCTCCAACTATTTTTCTTTTTTTGTTCACAATTCCTTGAATTCCTGATTCCGCAAGTCCTTGAAATAAAGAAAGGAATTCAATGTTTCATGGGAATTTTGTCAAACTGGCCTTACATTTGATTTTCAAATTTAAAAAAAAAATGCCATCAGTTGACCAAAGTACAAAGTTGATTTTAAATTTAATAAATTTTATTTTAGATAAGGGAAAATAAAATGTAAAAACCCAGAGATGAGAGCAAGAAGACTTTTGGTTTATCATGATACTTGCCTCAAGTTGCGAGATTAGATTACTTTTGAAAAATCAGGGTAACTAAATTTTTTTTAATTTCATTACTTGTGACTTTTGTGGTTACTGTTACCCCACCCAAGCTATGGGTTGAATAGCAAGACAGACCAAGTCATATAGCTTTGGTTTGCAAACAATCTACCATAGAAAGAAACAGCAACCTATTGCAGGAAAATTTTCTGCCTAGTCAGTCATGAATTGAAAGAGACATGATCACTCAACTTAACTGACTGAATTGAAAAAAGTCAATTCAAAATGTAGTAACACTTGGCTTTTAAATATAGCTCAACTGACTACTTGCTGTAGCACAAACTGGCAATCTTGATTTTCTCATAACTGAAGGACACATTCTTTGATATTGTTACATTCATCAGCAGTGACATGTAAATGAAATCTGTTATGATTCACAAAAGGAATCAACACCAAAATCGACATTGGTCACTCTGGCGCAAGAAAATAGGACATATTTACGTGACCAGAGATAATTGCATAACATGAAAGCTTAAAAAGAAGCGTGTCAAGTTTTAAAATATCAAATGATATTTTAAATTTTATAGTACACTGGGATAAGGGACTGTTATCCAAACACCTTATGATAAATAGACAATAATATTAAACTGGAGCAGGACCAATGAAAATTACACAAATTTACTAATAAATGCTGTACTTTTCAGCCCATGACCATTCCCAGACTGTTATAAAATAAATGACAGTCTCCTTTACAATACTGAAATGTGGTATGATACACAGCTTCATTAACAATCTGAAATCATTTTTCCAAAAAATGGAATGTAATAAATATAAATTATATACATTCTCCACACATGAAAGGTAATATTAGTATTACTTATATTAATTTTTCTCAATTGAGGCATGGGTCATGTGTAACCTATATATATGTGGGAGTGTGTGTGTGTGTGTGTGTGTGTGTGTGTGTGTATATATATATATATATATATATATAGTTTATGCAAACTTAGGTAATCCGTATGGGTAGACCCGAGGAGGATGATATCCAGAGAGCTCAATGTAAAATTCAGAGCAGATATGTTTGAATAAAAAACAGACCACGTTTAACGTCGTCTGTTTTTTATTCATATATATATATATATATATATATATATATATATATATGAAGAAATATAGTTTTAAGGTGTGGTATATTCATAGATAAAGTGCTCAGTATCAGAGATAGTAAATGTAAATTTTATATTTATGAAACAGCCTGTCACCTCTGAGTGTTGACTTCAATGTTCAATTATATATATGTGTGTGTGTGTGTGTGCATGTTTCATTAAAAACGGCAGACAAGGTAGTACAGATAAAGCTTTTTATTTAATTTTTCTTGTGTTCAAACAAGAGCTTTCTTTTTTGGACACAGAGTGTGTAGAAACTGTCCAAATGTTCTATAATTCTGAGCACTTTCAGCTATAATAAAGGATGATTTTATTTTTTCAATTTAACTGGGTGCATGGGTTGTGTGTATGCTTTTAGTGTTATAAGAGATGTTTTATTTTACAAAACACAGAACATTGTGGCTGTGTTCGTAGTTAATATTATTAAGTGTTGGCTGCTCCTTTTTTATTATTAAGGCTTTTTTTACATATGGATGAGGTTATTATGTTTGTATTTTCTACTACTATGTTTCAGATGGAGTCTGGTAAGTTTGTGTGTGTGTTTAAATGGGTTCTAATAGAGCTGTGGTCAGATAGGTGTAACTAAGGATTTTTTTTTTTTTTTTTTTAAGTATTTCACCGCAAGCAAGGTGGGAGTGCCACTAGCATGCAAGTGGTTACAGAGAGTGGGAGCAAGAGTAAAGAGGCGTGATAGAGGAAAGGATGAAAAGAAGGAAGGGAGATAGATCAAGGCATCTGGAGATGTTGATTGACATTGCATTTGAATATTTGGAGAAGCAAGTAAGAGGAAGGGAACGCCACAGAGGGGAAGTTTGAGGCATGAAGCTGTTGGAGTAGTAGAGACAGCTACATTTAACAGTTTTGACAATGAAAGGGTGGGACTGAGATGCAAACCTAGTAGCACATTTAAATTCATGCAGTTTAGGAATGAAAGTAGCTCGTCGAAGCAGTTATCATGAAAGTATTTGTAGAAAAGACAGAGGGAAGTGACAACATGTCTGTGAGAGAGTGACTGTAAACAAGATGCCAGATCAGGGCCAGTAACATTGCATATCTGTCTCTGAATTTTGTCAAGGACCTTAAGACCAAAAATGGGGGCTCCAGACCATATATGCCAGCAATATTCCATACAAGGGTGAATGGTTGATTTACAGATTTGAAGGATGGATTCAGGTGAGAAAAATTTTCTAGTACTGCACAAAGAACCAACTTTCCTTGCAGTAGATGAAGCTAGTGATTCAATGTATTTGTTCCATCTCAGGTCAGCGGACAGTGTGAGACCAAGAAGTTGCAGACAGGTGCTCTCATGGAGTTGAGCATCAGACATTCTAATGGGAGACAGGGAAGGTTGAGTAAAAAAAAGCAGTTTTGTTTTAGAGGCATTAAAGTTAACCAGCCATTTCTTGCCCCAATCAACCACAGATTGGAAGTCCTTTTCGAGACCAACAGCCAGATTAGTTTTGTCAGTGATGCCGGATTTGTTATTGTGGCAGGAGTAAATAGTAGTGTCATCTGCATAGATACCTACTTGGTAACTGATGACATCAGGAATATTGTTAATGAAGATCAGAAACAGTGTAGGGCCCAGGATAGAGCCTTGTGGAACACCTGTGTTCATGAGACAGGAACTGGAGTAGAATCTGTTAAGGACAACCTTAATTGCACAGTTTGACAGGAGTTATTGTATTAAGTCAACTAATCGTCCTGAAATTCTGTATCCCTGAAGCTTACAAAGAAGGCCAGCATGCCAAACCCTATCAAATGCTTTAGAGATATCTAGAGCCATGGCACGAGTTTCTCTATTATTGTGAAGTGCTTGATAAACAAATTCAGTTATAGCCATGAACACATCAGCAGTAGATCAGGCAAAGCAGAAACTATATTGCTTGTCAGAGAGGAGATCATGGGATGTAAGGTGCTTAACCACTTCAGTGTTGATTAAAGCTTCAAAAACTTTGCCAAAGAATGGTAGGAGACTGATAGGATGGTAGTTAGATGGGTCAGAAGGGTCTCCAGAATGCTTAAAGACAGGTACAACAGATGAGGACTTCCAACAGTCTGGAAAGCAAGAGTCATTGAGGCAGTAATTATATAGTTTGGAGAAGACAGGAGCCAGTTCAGGTGCACATTTCTTCAGGACAACGGCTGGTATCCTGTCCTCTCTGCTAACCTTATGGAAGTCTAATTTAGAAACAATGCTCAATACCATCAATGGGATTATATGCAACTTGCTCTATAGAGTCTCAGTTCTAGGGGAAAACTGGGTGTGGGTACACTGATGTTTGGATAGGTATGTAGTCATGTGACCGATTAAATTACTTATGAATTTGGTTTGATCAGGAACACAGTTCCTTAAGGGTCATTTGAACTCATAGATAATGTTCGTTCATTGTAATTTTGACTTTGCTAGTGTGCTGTTATTTCTGAGGATAAGGTTGGCCATTTTAAATTTTAATTAATTTGAATTTTTTTATTTGAGTCAATTGGGGTAATGTATTTCTTTATAATATTTTTGTGAAGATTCATCTTATTTGTAGTTATTGTGCAATTGGTTTTTGTAGAAAATATTTATGTTATTTTTTACTAAGTTCACTATTGCTATTATTTACTTTGGGGGAAATAGTCTAATTGTGGTCTATAAGATGGTTAGGGAAGCCATTGTTAATTAGTGTCTGTTTTACATTATTGAGTTCTTTAAGGAAGAGTAGTCAAGAGGATGAATTCTGGTGTGTTCATCCTCTCAACTACCCTCCCTTTTATATATATATATATATATATATATATATATATATATATATATATGCATGTGTGTGCGTGCGCTCATGTGTTAGAACATTCGCATTCTGACTATGATACACATGTTCGAATCTCACCAGGGTTGATTTGTCATCATGGGCTTCAGCGTACTGGCCTTGTTCAAATTGTTTAATCACACTAGATAACACACTCTTTCCCAGAAACTGTATCCAAGGTCTGCTCAGCATAGTTGCACTATAAACCAAAGGTGAGCTCTGTGGGTGTTGAATTAACACAAATGTTCCTGAGCAAGCACCGACAATAGGGATTGGATACCTGCCCTAGTAGACAAGTATCTTCCAATAAGAGTGGCCAGCTATACTATATATGTGATTGTGTGTGTGTGTGTGTGTATATATATATATATATATATTGTGCGTGTGCATGTGTGTGTGCACACATTAGAGAGAGAGAGATAACAATAAAAATTATGTTTTGCAATGCATTTAGTTTTATTCCAAAAATTGTTGCATTATTAATGTTCTTATAAAGATTTTAACAATTTACAATGATTTTTAGAATATGAGGGAGTCCAAAGAAATATAATAATTTATATCAGTTTATAGATGATAGAAAATTGAAATGCAATCAAGTTGCTCACCAATAAATATATTCTTATGTTGGCCCATAATGCATACATATATACACATGCTTAGGTCACATGAGGATATAAGCAAAAGAATGAAATTCCTAATAGGTTCATAAATATTTAAAGAGAAACAATCGTAAAAGTTACAACATCAATAGTGCACTCTGCTAGTAGGATACAGAGTTAAACTCAGGTCCTGCACCCATGGCTATGGCAGACTGCATACATAGAACTAATGTGGAATTAAAATGGAATAGCCCATTATTTATGAAGGTATTGGCAGAGCATAACATACATGCTAACAAAGGAACTAATCAAAAAGTAAAATAATGTGAAATCTATCAGTAAGAGTGATGGACATTTTTAAATCTGTAAAATTAGAAAACAACATTTAAAAAGTATTTGATTCATTCCTCTATTTAATGGACTTATTTGACAACCAATTTCAGATTAGCAAAATTATAATCAAAGGCAAGAGAAATGATCACATCTTTTTTATATTCAAAATGAAGCCTGTCTGCACAGTTTATGTATTTGTGCATGTATATAGCAATGCCAAATTTAAAACTGTTCTCAAATAGTCAACTAATAGTAATTTATTGAGTTGCTCAATACAAAATGGTCTTGTAGTTATTATCTTAATAATGAAAAACCAACCTGGGTGTTGTTTCCCTTCAAATGCCAAGTGTGCCTTCAAAGCTATAAACAGCAGGTTATTCAGTGAAATTCTAAAGAAAACTGTCCAACAAGTAAATAAACTGACCAAACTGCTCAATACAACCTTATATTAATTTAGAATTAGACAAGTGTTTAGTTAAGTGTTTAGCTAAGCAGAAGAAGACAATTATTTTCTGATAAATTGATTTCTTTTTCAGTGGATGTGCAGAGGAAGGTAATGGGTATCAGCTCGGATAAGAAATTGAAGAGTCAAGTTTGAATTCAAGTCAAGTTCGTTGCATTCACTTATGTGCAAATACCCTTTATCTCTTCTCCCACAGCTATGGGTTGAATAGCAGGACAGATAGAGTTCTGTAACCTTGGTTGGCAATCACAGAAAGAAATGGCAACCTACTGCAAGAAAATCTTCTGTCTGGTCAGTCATGAATCAAAAGAGACATGATTGCTCAAGCATGTATCATGTATTGCAACTGATTCAATGCATCCAGCTATACAAGTAAATTTCTAAAGATAAATTAGCAGCTACCAAATCTGATTTTAGACTATTCTTAACATAAAGGTTGTTTTTATATGATTTTTTAAATAGTAATCACAGTCTTTAGAAGTGAACTAGTAAACATATCATACCCAAAGATATTACAGAATTTACAGAACCATTTTGAGCTTAAAATTCTTAAACAACAAATTTATATCCAATTACAAATTTAATATAGAAGTTATTTTTTTTTTTAATTAGTTTACTCTTAAGCTTTTGCAGAACTATTTTCATGAACATTTAACAACATTTTTTTAAGAACATTTATATATTTAAAAAGCAAAAACAAAGATAGTGTTTTTTGTTATCAAAATATACAGAATGTTTCATAATACAATTTTTCATAACAAACTTTAAAACATTTCAAATTTCTATGCTGTTTAATATTATGTGATTAAACTTCCAAACACTGTTAAATAGCTTCACAAATTTGCACACAACTTTCTTCTTAAGAGGAATTTCAGTTTTAATTTGTTTTATCATCAGTTTTTGATCAAGCAGCATAAAGAAATATATAAATATAAAATATGATAAAGTCTGATATTTTTCTCTGATGTTTTCAATCTTTAAAAAAAATATCTGGAATGGACTTTTAGAGTCTCATTCAGAAAGCCTCTATGATTTCTTATAAGTAAAATGTTGAACAAATTTTTTTTTACAGTATCAATATATATCAGGTAGCAGTAAATAACTTTGTGTTTAATCAAATGTCTATAATTTAAAAAAGAAAAAGAATTCTGTAACTTAAACAGATATTACATGTTACTCAACTGTAAGATGAAATTGTACAAAGCAGAGACATTCAAATTCGATTTTGAAAATATTTGGTTGTCAAACAAAGAATGGAAAAATTATTATGCTTCAAAACATTTTTTCCCATCATCTGAGCAAAATGATCATAGCAAATCTCACCAAGCCAACACCAATAGTGGTAGCAAAGACCTAGTAGAATATAGTACTATGTACTACCAATGAACTATAAGGAAGAAAATAAAATATGTTTGACCTTTCCGAGGTTGCATGTCATCACAAAGGTGCAAGTCGATACGACTGGTGATGAGATGGTAAGATGTGGATAAAACATCAAATTTGGTAAACACCCGAGACACTTTGGATGTCGGTATTGCCTTGTTTTGTTTCATCTGTTGTAGTCTTTTCAGTTGATCCGATACAATGTGACCTTGTTTCTACAGGGAAAACAAAATATAGCAAAATTTCAAATAATTTCAAATTGACAAAAAACATAATTTAAAATAACTTGCAATAATAAATATACTTAAAGCTTTTTCTAATTCTCATATTCAAAACATCCTGGCAGAGCAACAGAAAACTTTATCAGTGAGATTTATTCCTGGTGTCATTGGTGAGTATCAAGCCTCTAAAAATAGCGGGTCAACCCCCACCTCCCTCAGCTCCCTGGCATCTGAAATGAAGCTAGAATTCTTTGGCAGAGCTATTTATAGGCTTAATTTTTGGAGGATTTTCAGCCAATGAAAATTCAGTCTTTGTTTGCCTATTAAACATTGAGGACTTTTTCCTCATCATTTTTTCAGGGTTAAGTCAGTCAGTCTTTCTAATTTTACAGAGAAATGAAATGGGAAGAAGATATTTTGGAAAGATAAACATAGTAATTATTTATTAGTCTTAGAAGTACTTTTTAAGCCAAAAATTTTATCTTCTATGAGAATTATGTCATATGTGTGAAATATTTCTCTTGTCTTCTCTCGTCTTGTAACGGCATTCACCTGGGATGGGTTGAGCCGGCTCCAATTGAATTAACCGCATCACGTGTCAAGGCCATCCACCCCCGTCGATCGACAGCAGAATCGACGGCATGATCGAGCCATTCGCTGACCACCTCAGCGCTTCCTCCAACCAGTGTGTGCATTTGGCGCCACCAGTTTACGGACGAACTCATCACCAGCAGGCCGCCACAGCATGTGGCCGAACCACTGGAGTCTCCTGTTAAGCAGAGTTTCTTCCAGGCCTAGAATGTTGCATCTGGCGCAGATGGACAAGTTAGGGATCCGGTCGGAGAGGCGCTGCACAGGATACGGCGGAGGCAGTAGTGATCGAAGACCTTAAGCTTATGAAGACGATCCACGAAGTTGCGAATCTACAAAGCCATGGTCAGAACAATTCTTCTCTATGGTTGTGAGACCTGGCCACTGCGCAGAGAATATTTCTCTTGGCAAATAAGTTATTTTTTTCTTTTTCTTAAAGATTAACCCAGAAAGATTAGTATAAAAGATTCTTCTTTAAATGAAATGTTCATTCATTTATTGTGTAACATAATAATGCAAGAAGAAATAGATAAAACTTTACAACTGAGAAAATATGGTTTACAATGATGTTCATCCTGTACAAGGCCCAAGGGCCACTTGAGGTAGGGGGTTAGAAGTGTAGTGAATATGAAATAACACCCTTTACCCACTCCCTTCAAATTCAGGTGAGCTCAGGAAAAAAACGGAAAAAATTTGAAAACCTGTGAAATTTACTTTTGATCAATGAAAACCTTGCCATCACAGAAAGAACAAAAGAAAGTTGCAAGCCTATTCAAAATGACTTTTGATATAAAATGAGGAGAAAAATTAAATTAATGAGAGAAAAGTGTCTGAAGTCAGGTGAAAGTTTTCACCGGTGCCAATTATATTATCGGCTTTTAACCAAGTATGCAACACTTCAAAGAATTTTACTTCAAAAATCCAAGAAATCTATTTCAAACTCTCTTCATCTACTTTTGAATGTATGCAACCATTTATCTCTTCTATGAGCAATGAACTCTCTTAACTTTGAAACGTTTTTGAATATTATCTTGTCAGATCATTTGTTTTATGAACATTTCCTCTTCATGATAATTCCTTAAAACTACAGTTTATAAAAATTTCTGATTTATTTTCCTGAAAAGGGCTACTGACACAACTTCAAGCATGTAAATTCATAAATAAATTCCTTATCTTGTTTTGTCAAAAATTACCCATGTGTTTACTCATCATTACCATCCTCCATCTTCTTGGCATGGGTTCATTTAACCCTGTTGCCCCATGCCACTATAGAGGCACCACCCAAAGCAAGGTGATAATGCCACCAAGACCCAAAAAGCCACTAGAAGTGAAAGAGTAGGAAAAGACTTTAGAGGGAGCCAAAAAAAACAATTCTAAACAGGAAACAAAGGATAAACCTCTACTGTTCAAAAAATAGGGGAGGGTATGAACCAGACAATAGGTGAACCTATCTACTTCTATTGCAATTTCTTATCTGAATTTCTGGGACAATATGTTACTATTATATATTGATTTAAATGAATTAGTTTCATTGTCTTAGTTATTTTTAGCATATTTCAGAAGGTACCACACCCAAAATGATGCAACAAAAATCACAAAAATGAGGAAACAGATTCAAAATTAACAAAATATAATGGACCTGTTTTTTGTTTTTATATATTTCAAATTACAAAACACTTTTGCTTTAAAAACTTTCAACAATACTTATAATCTTTTCAAAGGAAAAATGTCAAATATTTATGAAATACTAAACAAAAAGAACTTTATTAAAAAAATGTGCTAGAACAAGTATTTCAGTCTATTTCAGTTTTTACAATTCACCAGAAACTATAAGAAAATTTCCTGAGAATATGTCATCATTTCCTGGGATTCCTTATTTAAGGAATGTCCATTCAATTTTACTTTGTTTTTAGACAGTTTCCTCAGGCAGCAATATGTTTCTGAGTGTTCATACATTAACTGAAATTATCACCCATGCCAGGTTGTATAGCTAGAACTCCAGTTCAGCCATTGTTAGAATTGAAATACACAAATCTTTAACTTAGCCAACTACTGTCTTGATGTGCTATCCAAGAAAGCCTTAATTCAACATAACTTTGATTTCAATGATACAACCTGTGGATAGATGCTTTATATGTTGAATGTGCTAGCTGGAACAAAGTTTGCTCTTGTTAAGTTTCTTTTTTAAAGTTGTCCTGCTATTTCCTGCTCTAAAATGACTACAATGAATTGCAATGTATATATCTATACATTCTTCATATAGCAATTGTCATATTTTTTATAACTGAATATAGCTAAGGATAATCTAGCAAGGCTAAAGGGTTATATTTATCCTATGTTAAAAGGACATATCTGAAAGAAAATATCTTTCCAGGGATACTGGCTAAGAAAAAAAACTTTTGGCTATTAGTCTGTTGCTCAACCATTAGCAGAGTAACATTTCACATTAAAAAAAAACAAATAACAACAAAAACATCCAAGAGGAATAAACAAGTCTGTTGATATACAACTATATAGAGATTATTTCCCAAATACATTTTTATATCTCTAATTACAAATTTTTTTTAAAGATTTCAATATGTACTCAATCTTTCCAAGTGGAAATAAGATATTTAAAGAAAAATACAAGAAAAAAATTATATATATAAGATTTGAATAATAAAAAAAAGATCTGCAAAAACATTTATTAACATTTTCAGCAGTTAGTTGTCACATTACATAAAAAAACTTTTCTTTTTAATCAGGAAAATGTGTTAGGCTACACAATCTGATTGTTAGAAGTTAGAGAGAAGAGAATTTAGATGTTTAGTTTCTTATGGATATTCAAACTTGCTTTGAGTTCCTTAATTAATCTGCTTTCTGTGCAGTGGCTAGAAAATTTATTAATGCTGATGAAGCTTTTCAAAATGTTACTGGATAATTGTGAGATGTATTAAAAATATCCATATCCACATATATAAAGCACAAGGTGTGTATGCATTACTGTGGACATAGGAGTCAACACTGCATGGATTGAAGATCTCATTGAATTGTGAAACTAACAATGACTATGCAATGATTCCAATGCTCACACTGTCTATATCTCTAAAACCATTATCTCTAATACTGAAGACTCTACCCTTATAAATATAGCAAATTTTAACATTTTATGCTGATGTGTTTTGTTCTTTGAAATGTATGAATTAAATGATTAAATCTTGATATCAAGAGAAATGTAGAATTTTTATGGAGAAAAAACTATTTTTTCTCAATAAAATTTCTACAATTGCCTTGATAGAGTTCCTCAAGGAACAAAACATTGACATAAAAGGATTTCCTCTTGTCATTTCTTTTACTGATATTGTCTTTGCATAAAGATTTATTTATATCTGAAATCCCTGATGAGTGTACACCTGGAGGGTCCATCTACAAAACTCTGGAGTCAGGAAGCTAAAGGTAACATCAATCAGCTGTCACAGACTTTTTTACTTGTATTAATTATATATATATATATATATATATATATATATATATATATATATATATACACACACACATACATACATACATACACATGTTGGCTGGGGCATCAGAATACACTGATTGCACCTCTGCAGAGGGGTAAAACCCTGCCAATGAGGCCACCTGTTTGCTATGAGTGGTGACCTGTGATGTCTGGGGATGGTGAGGGTTTCAGCAGTGAGTGTTAGATACTTCCAATTTCCAACACCACCACTTTGGCCTTTACTTGGACTAGACGGGCAGTCGGACAGATCTGATCATGTCTGGTCATGTTATGCACATGTGGCAAACGTCCAAACCTTTTAATATTATATGTGCTAGAAGGCTGAGGGTCAATTGCATTAAGAGAATAGGACTTTGACCTTAAATTGTACAGCATATTAAACCTGAAATTGGCAGAGGCTCTAAGTTTACTCCTGACTCAAATATATTGGTAGTGTATCCCCATCTCAACCAAGGTAAATAGGTTTCTCCCTTGGTAAATTCCCAACACAAGTTGGACTTGATGGGGGTGGCAGACCACAGGACCAGTGAAAAACAAACACTAATTATGGTTTCTTTAAAAAAAAAAAAAAAATGAAAAAAATGTAATCTATCCAAATCAGACAGAAGAGAACAAGTTTGTAAAATATGTAATGATAGAATCACTCAAAGATGTATCTCCCAGCAAGGTGTCACCTTTTCTCATTGAAAGGGTAATAACAAGCAGATCAAACCAAAAATCAGTTAAAAAAACTCAAAAATGGAAACATTTTAGTAGAAGTAAACAAGGAACAACAGGCAGAAAACCTACTAAAAATGGAAAAGTTTCACAATTAGAAATGTAAAGCTTATTCATATGAATGATTGAATACATGTAACGGTATAATAGGAAGTCGAGAACTGAATTTGGCAACAGAAGAGAAGATCAAAAGTGGCACTATATATAAGCAGAGCATTACTGAACACAAGAGAATTGGCATGAGGAGGAACAGCAAAACTTAACAGACACATATATACTGACATTTTAATTCACTCACAATTCCCAAAGATATCAAAATGGGTTTCACTATTGAAAAAGAAATCTACATACAAGCTCCCTTACAGTGCTCCAACTGCTAGAAATTTGGGTACCACAAGGACATATGCAAAAGACAACAAGTGTGTGGCAGATGTGGAGAAAAGGGCCCAATCCCATGTTGAAGACAATTGTCAGAATGAAAAAAGATGTGCAAACTACCATGGGGACAAACTTTCCATTTTTGAAAATATGTGATGCGTACAGGAGGAGAAAGGAAATACTGCAGGTAAAACATACAAAAAAAAAAAAAAAAAATGTATCATTACTGTCAGTAAGAAAAATTGTTGAATTCTAGATTAAACAAACATATCCCAGTGCAGTAAAAGAGATTAATTAGACCAGCCAAGTAGGAACTAAACAAGAAAGTAGATGTCTTGAGATAGTTGAGCAAATGTTGCAATTGAGTACTGACAAGTGGCCAAACTACCATAGATGTGTGCGTGTGTGTGTATATATGTGTATACACACACACATATATATATATATATATATATATATATATATATATATATATAATATATCTGAACATAAAGGTTGGTATAGATGGAATAATATTCCAGTAACCAAAAACATATTTTTAAAAAAGTGCTCAATACAAAATAGAGTGAATAATATTTATTTAAAAATTATAACATAAGTATGTTATAACATTACTACAAAAATAGCCATTTCGTTTCAACAATTCTCATGCTTTGTGAAGTGATGGTGTTGATTGTAAAATAAAAAGTTTTTAAAGAGTTTAAAACCAAACACTACTCCCCACTAAGGTGAATATTTTTATGTAAGATGTAATGGCCAGCCAAATCACAAGTATATGATAATTCAAATAACTTAGCAACAGACCCTAGATATATTTATTAATGCTTTAAAATGAGTATTAGATTTTATAGGAAACCAGAACAGCTAATTAATCTCCAATCTATTATATAATTAAAAAATAAAACTTATGAATATTAAACTTTAAATATAACCATGTATCAAAAAAAAAAAAAATATATATATATATATATATATATATATATATATATATATATATATATATATACACACACTTTACAATTGAATTAAGATACCTTTAGTAAATGACCTTTTCACCTACAAATTTTAATTTTAAAATTCACAGGATTTTTCAAACTGTTTATGGTATCAGTTTGTAGTGATAAACTAATACCATAAACAGTTTGAAAAATTCTGTAAATTTTAAAATCTGATTGGTTGTTTTTCAAATAACCAGAGTAATTAAAAAAGGAGCAAATTTATTGAAACAAAATTAAAATTCGTAGGTGAAAATGGTCATTTACTAAAGGTATCTTAATTCCAATTGTAAAAAAATTTGCTCTGTTTAATGAAAATAAACATTGAGTGCTCTTTTGTGAGTCAGTTAACATATTTCAAATTCTATGTCGTGTTGATTCGTCTAGATTATACCAACGGAATACTTATTTATATATATATATATATATATATATATATATATATATATATATATATATATTTTATGTTTTATACATTCTTTTATAGATACAAATATTTAAGTAAACACTCTGTTTATAATAAACAGTATTAAACAACATTTATTGGCCTGAATGTCCGAGAAATTTTCACAGAAAATATTCGTCCTCCGACAGGATTCAAACCTGTATCTTATACGGAACCGTCATTATTAGTCATAAAATGTCTTAAAATAATTGTCGGACTTTGTCCATTTCATAATGTATGACGTCATTTGTTTACATTTGATACGCCATGAGCAGATATGAATGTACGTGTGAGATTCATGGAAGATTGAAGTTTAAATACAGTAAATTCGACCTTGCTAACCGAGCAACGCCTCTGTGGCCAAATCAGTAAAGGCACGTCAAGTTATAATGCTCCATAAGTTTTCTATGGGGTTGAGGTCAGGAGATTGGAGCAGCCATGTCATAACACTCACCTGCTTCTCATCAAAGTATTCCTTCATCAATTTTGATTTGTAACAGGGAACATTATCCTGCATAAAAATGAGCTTGGTGTGGTCGATTTGCACCCTTTCAGCAGAAGGGAGCAGAAAAGACTCTAAAATTCTCTTGTACTGCTCGCTCCTGAGGGTCTTTTCAATAGGTTTCAAGAAAACAGTTCCATGAAAAGAAAAGCATCCCCAGAACATTATACTGAATGGATGCTTGACAGTACTTACTGTTAAATTCAAAGAGCTTTCAAAGCTTCTTCTTCAGATTTTAGATCGCTTATCCTTTGAATTTAGCTCAACTTTCGTTTCATCGGAGAAGAGAATATTTAATAAAAAAAATCAGGTGAGTCACTTTTATCAAACAGCACTGTATATGAGAAGAAGTGTTAATATAATCAGATTATATATTGGGTTGGGATAAAAGTTCATAGCATAAAAAAAAAAAAAAACAGTGAATTTCAAAGACAGATTTATTTAATCACATATTTGCCATTTTATTAGACTATCTTTCACCATCTTTGAGGCAGCTTCATGATTTCATCCTCCTTTTACAGGCTTCTATTGAATTGAAGTTCTTCTCATTAGGAAAATTTTGTAGTAAAGTGAAGGAAAAGTCAGTTGAATATGTCATGAGTTGTAGGACATCCCAGACAAGCTGTATCAATTTCTGCCAGGATTGCAAAGAGGTTTGGTATTGTCCTGATAGAAGATGACATCCTTTCAAGTGACTAATTCCAGACATTGATACTTTTAATCAATCCAAATGGAAGCATTACATAATACACAGTGCCCTCCCAATCCCAGCAGATATACAGCATCACTATCTTCATATGCAGATCGTCTTTTGTGGCTCATTTCATTTTTTCCTAGGCCTTTTTTTATTCCATATTGTTGTAAACAATCCACTTTTCTTCACCAGTTCTTTTTAAAAAGTAGGTTGTTTTTGCTGTTATTTACATTATTTATATTCAGATTATTGTCTTCATCTTCGTTTTTTGGTTGTTGTTTAATTTATTTAATCCCTGGTGGGTAGACTGTCCTTGTTCCATTGCTCATGTCTAGAGATATCATCTAGTTCTTATTTTATTTAGTACCATTCAGTTACTTCTCATTAGTTTTAGATTGTAAGATATTTTTTGAGATAATAATGATTTAGTGATGCAAGTCATACTAATTATCACATAGCTGGGGGAGAAAAGGTGGATTCATACCTTTCCCAAGAGTATTTGGGCATAAGTGAAAATAACAAACCCAATGGGAATTGGAACTCAGCCCTGATTAGCAATTTCAAGCCATTATCCATTACACCACCTGCACATCTAAGCTTGCAGCACCTGGTATTCCCAAGTAGTCATCCATCTTGGCTCAACATGGCTTAACTTCCATGATCATACAAGAACCAGCGTTTCAACATGACGTGGCCTTATGAAAACAATAAAAGAACAGAATTCATGGCAACAGAAGATGACCATCAACATTGCATTTAAAGATTGTATTTGACAGGAAAGCAGGAAGTTGGAAAAGAGTTTCATAAATGAGAAGTGCAAGAAAAACTATCAGTATAGAAATTATAGAAAGCAATGTCAGCAATGAAATTATGAGACCTAGCTTCCAATCTAGTACTGCGCTTAAATTTGTGAAGTAGAAAGTTAAGGTACTAACAAAAAAAGATCATGAAAACAATCACTGTGAAAATATTTATAGAAAGGCACAGGATAGCCATATTACAGTGATGAAAATGTGACTGAAGCTAAGATGCAAGGTCAGGACCAATAATGTTGCAGATTGTTTAGATTTCATCAAGAATCTCTAGATATAAGAGAGAAGCACCAGACTTGATGTGATAGTAATATTCAATGCACAGATGAATGGTAGATTTATAAATGCAAATATATTCTGGTAAGAAAAATTGTTTACCATGACATAATGAACCAACTTTCCTAGCAGCAGACTTAGCAATTAATTCAATATAATCATTCCACTTCATGTCAGTGGAAAATGTTAGAATAACAAAGCACAGTGAGTTGCTCACTTGAAGGTTATTATCAGCCATGCTGATGGAAGGCATAAGTGTCACTTCTTGTCCCAGATTCAACAGATTCAAGTCATTTTTGAGATCAGCTGCCAATTTGAGTGTTTAAAATTTTAAATGGGGAGGGATATTATAAATTTTGATTTGGGGAAGAAAAACATTCAAATTTATTTAGCAAACTAAAACCAAATATTAAAAATCATTTAGATTAAGGAAATATTATTATTATTATCATCATAATGAAAGACTTTAAAAATTTCTTTTAATTTTGAAATAATTAATTTTATACAGCCAAAGCAATGTACTTTGAGCAACTCAGCAGGATTAAATGAACATTCCAAGCCATCACTTATTAAAAAAGTCATTCAAGATGAAGCCAACCGTGCTAGATAATCAATGAAATATACCTCATATAAAATTCAAAGAAATTCTGAACCATTTCTGAAATGTGAACCAACCTTTAACTTCTCTGCTGCAAGTTGTTTGCTCTGATGTGTGGATTTCTCGATGACTTCCTGCAGAGACGTGGCATAGAGCAAGGCAGCTTTCAGTTGTGTCTCTGTAAGCACCCACAGGAGATCATCTAGCAACAAGATGACACGTGATGACACAATGCTGCAATCTGCAAAGGTGAAAGATAATATCAACTTCAATACAAGAAGAACAATTAAAAAACATTCCCTAAAGAATTATGCATGGGTCATTTGGGAGAGGAAAAATCCTAATTTGATAATTTAAGTCATGTTTTTTTATCCTCATATAAAAGTGCCTTTTCTTTTTTAAATATTAAGAATTAAAAAAAAAAAAAGATGATTCTTAAACTAACATAAATTTAAGATAACTTTCTAGTTAAAAAAAAACTAGTTTCTAGTTTAAAAAAAAACAAAACAAATTTCACCCTGGAAATAATTAGAAAATTACAAGGAAGGCTTAGATACTTTTCATTCATTTTTCCAAGGCTTCAATTTTTATTAGCTTTGTTTTAATAAATGTAATATAAGATTGAAAACCTTTTCATAAAGCAGTGATAGGTAAACTAATCTTTGGGAATTCACTTGTTATTGGGTGTCTCACAGTTGCAATCTTGTACAATAAGGCAGGTTAATTTTTCACTTTTTCTTAGAAAAATCAACATTGCACTGAAAGCTGGGGTTTATGTGCTAAGTACTGACACCAAAAATTAGATTCATAGCTTTACCAATTTTTGAGCATTTTAGTTTTAAAGACTATCTGAAAAAATGTACAGAAATGCCTTCAACTTACAAAATGACTTCAAAATTTTACTATTTCAAGAATAAATCCAAATAAAATTGATATCTTTTGCATTAGATACATTGAATGCAACATATATTCAAACCAAAATTCTAATTATGAATCACCACAAGCAAAATAATCATTTTATTTTCAAAATATGCAATTTTTACTGTATTCAATAGGTAAAAAAATATAAAAAGATTACAAAAAAGGCTACTCAATAAGATTTGTTAGATCATAATTAATAAAAACAGAAAATATATAAAAGTATATATAACACCATAATACTTCTGGGCACAAAGATAAAATGTTTTACATTTGCATTGTTTATTGAATAAGCTAGGCTTACTAAATTATGAGAGGGGTACCAAAAAGTTATTGACCTGACTCACTTCTCAAATTATGGTCAAACAAAATTAGAATTTTAGTTAGAAAGATTTCTTGATTGGGCCAGGAACTTTTTGGTATCTCCTTATATTAATGAAGTAGCAACCATTAACTTAAAAATATAAGGTTCAAAGTTCATTAGAGTTCATGAAAGGGGCTAATTAAAGAAAACTATTAAAACCTGTTGTAGTGATATGCAAATTAGTATAATTTGCATACGAGCAGGTAGCTCATATGATAAATGGACAACAACTAGAACGGAAGTCGAATGCTTACTTAGCAATATACACGACATAACAATGGCGTCGCCGATAGGATACTCTTTGGTCCTTGAAGATCCAGAGTACATAGATACGTGGATTTGTTGCTTTTCTGCTAATGCAAGATGTAAAAAGTTGAAAGACAACAAAAACAGAGGAGGGGAAAATGAAATCACCGACTTTTTCATGGCTACAGCTGGTTGTGAAGCGATTATGAAGGTTGCTACAATGGTTTACCCTCGAGAACTAGAAGAAATGACTTTCAAAGAAATAAGTCAGGTTATTGAGGGAAACATGAGGCCAAAGAAAAGACTGGTGATTGCAGAAAGGACCAAGTTTATGGCAATGAAGCAGGAAGTGGATGAACCGATAGTAAAATATTTACACCGGTTAAGAAGTGCGAGTAAATACTGTGAATTTGAAAAACTAGGAACAGGAGAGCAGACAACGGAAGAAGAATTAATCCAACTAAGATTAATTGAAGGTATGCATAATTCAGCACATAGATACAAGTTAATGGAATAGTTACAACTTACAAACATGCCTTTGAATATGTGTATAGAATTTATACAACAGCAGGAATTAATACATACCTACAACCAAAATAAAAATAAATGCTACGAAGAAATAATGGCTGAAACATATATGGTACAAACAAAAAGAAAAAGTTGTGCGTACTGTGGAAAAATTCATGAAATGAAAAAAGAAAAATGCCCAGCCTTTGGAAAGACATGTTCAAAGTGTTCAAAAAAAAATCACTTCAAAGAAGTATGTAAAATGAAAAATGTGGAAAGAGTAGAGGATGAAAATAGACAGATTTTTAATGTAAAAAAGGATAATATACAAAATACTGGATCTAAGAATGGAGATACAAAAATAAAAGTGAAAATCAACGACTGTATTGTCAAATGCAAATCGACACAGGTAGTGAGGTCACGATATTACCCAGAAATTTGTGGAAAAAATGGGAAAACCGTTTTAAAAAAAACCAACGTACAATTACGTCAGTTTGATGGCTCGATTATAGCAGTTATGGGTTACTTTGAAGGTTCAATAGAACTAAAAAGAAAATATGAAATAGTACCCATTATAGTTACAAATTGCCGAAAAATGCATGGACTATTGGGGAATGACGTGTTAAAAATAAATTCAATGAAGTTGATTAATGAGATAGAAATAGAAAAAACAGGAAAATTAAAAAATTATGAAGCTAGCCTGAAATTAAAAAAAAATGTTTCCCCCTCCTACTACGAAGCGAGAAAAATACCAGTGCATTTATTACCGTTGGTAATAGATAAATTGCGAAAGCTAATAAAGGAAGACTTATTAGAACCTTCCCCTCCAGGAGGAAGTAAATGGGCATCACCCATTGTGGTATTGAAAAAAAAAGATGGTGGATTTGTGGAGATTATAAAATAGGGGTGAACCATAAAGTTTGTGCTGACTCGTACCCTATTCCAAATGTGGAAGTAGCTTTACATAAACTTGCTGGAATGAAAGTATTTTCGAAGATAGACCTAAAATCAGCTTACCACCAAATACCGATAAATGAAAATTTTAAAGAAGTGACGACCATAAACACACCTATAGGCCTGTTAAGGTGGAAAAGAATGCCGTATGGCATAAAAAACAACAAGTGCAATTTTTCAAAAAGCTATTGAAAAAGTAATAGGAAATGTTGAAAATACCATCTGTTATCAAGACGATATATGTATTGGAGATTTAAATGAAGATGATTTAAAGAAAAAAACTGAAAATATACTGAACCGGCTAAGAGACACTGGTATGACAATAAATACAAAAAAATGTGTAACCAACAGTAATGAAATATCATTTTTGGGTTACTCAATATCAAAGGAAGGGATCTCTCCAGATAAAGTACTAATAGAAAAATTCTAAAAGTTGCTACACCAAAAAATAAAAAAAGAGTTGGAGTCCTTAGGTTTGGTAAATTTTATAGAAAATATGTACCAAAATACAATGAGTTGACAGAACCATTTGCTAAGTTAAGAAAAAAAAATGTGGAATTCATTTGGTTAGAACACCAACAGAAAGCCTTTGAAAACTTAAAACAGATTCTGGCAAAAAAGCCAATAGTACAAATTTTTGACCCTAAGAAGGACATAACTCTAACTACTGACGCTAGTGAGCAGTCCATATCTGGTATTTTGTCACAAGATGGGCATCCCATAATGTACTTATCAAGGAGATTAACAACAACTGAACACAATTATTCAAATATAGAAAGGAGGCACTAGCCATAGTGTGGACAACGGATAGAACAAGACAGTTTTGATGGGAAAAAAATTCTTGTTGAAAAGTGATCACAGACCACTGGAATTTATTTTCAACCCAAGAAAAGAGCTACCGAAAGGTTACAACGTCCAGAATATTACGTTGGGCGATTAGACTGATGGCGTTCGACTTTGACATTGAATATGTTAAAGGGAATACGATACCGCATGTTGATGACTTATCTAGATTGAGGTTTTATAGAGAGGAGAAGGACAAAAACGACGAGGAAGTTGAAGACACATTCTTGCACCTTGTAGAAACCGATGTAATATCTGTAGATAAAATGGCTACTGAAACTACAAATGACCCAGTGTTAAATAGAATAATGTTGAGGATAAAACAGAATCGCTGGGGAAATTGTTCAATGGCTGAAAGACCATTCAAAGAAATTAGACATAGAATGATTATAGAAAACGGGATAATATGTAAGGGAGACTTGGTAGTTCCCCCAGAAACACAGAGGAGACAGGTTATAAAAAGTGTACACGATGACGTACATTGTGGAGTGGCAGCTACGCAAAGAAGATTAAAATTGGAAGCTTGGTGGCCGGGGTACTCATTAGACGTAGAAGACTACGTAAGAAGATGCAAAAAAATGCACAGAACTTAGGAATTTTAAGCAAAAGAAATTACATGTATGGCCCCGAGAAGTAGAACCATGGAGCAGAGTACACATGGACCATGCCTATGTCAATGGGATAGGACTATTATTAATATTAGTAGACGCATATTCAGGTTGGCCTGAAGTGGTGAGAGTACCTGATAAAAAAAGTACCACCGTAAAACAAATATTAAGAGTAATATTTTCGAGGAATGGGACACCGAGAACATTGGTGACTGATAACGCACCAGAATTTGTGGATGCTGATTTGCATGAATTTTTAAGAAAAATAGGATGCAGACCTTACAAGACCCTCCCTACCACCCTCAAAGTAATGGGATAGCGGAAAGGATGGTCCAGACGGTAAAGAAGGGCATAAAAGCATGCTTGCAACAGAAGGAGGAAGTCGATGCTTTTCTACGAAGACTACTATTAAGTTATAGAACAATTCCACATGTAGGCAGGCCGGAAAGTCCGTCTGCCTTAATGAGCAGACAATTAAGGTCCCCTTTGACTAGGTCATATGCCACAAATCAAAAGATGTGGTACAAAAGAAACAGGAATATGCAACCCGAGTCAGCCGAATTTATTATGCAGATAGGACATAATACTGCAATATTAAATAAAGAAAATGGGAACAGTATTCTAGCTCATGCTGACCAAATAAGATCCCAAGGAGAAGAATCGGATGAGGAAATGCCTTCAGAGATGCCCTTTATTGACGTAACAGAAGAGTTAATGCAGAATGAAACTGCGGAGGAAGAGGTAGAGAGGGATGAGTTAGAGGAGGAAGAAGTAGAATGGGACAAGTTAGAAGAGGAAGACCACAGTATGCAAAAGGAACAGTTCGATTATAGGGAAAGACGTGATAGATCTAGATCTCCAAGGGAAAGGAGAGAGATAAAGGAAGATGTTCAGGAGGGCACAAGAAGAAGTACAAGAAGTACTCGCGGCATAAGGCCCCTCCATTATAGGAAGATGTAGTGATATGCAAATTAGTATAATTTGCATACGAGCAGGTAGCTCATATGATAAATGGACAACAACTAGAACGGAGGTCGAATGCTTACTTAGCAATATACACGACATAACACCTGTAGAAATAAGATATTTTCCACATTATCATTTTCACCTTATTTTTCATTTTTTTTTTTTTTTATTTCTCCTTAATACTTGAAAACTTGATAAATAAGAAGCAGTTATAGTGAGGAGCTTGAGTTGAAATCTTGATGAGCTAAGAATGTTGCCAAGTTAGAGCAGATGCCTTTATATATTTGATCATTATGATTTTTTCACACACACACACACAAGACAGCAGATTAGTTCTAAATCAGGACATTGTCCAAAATATAAGCACAAGAATGAAAGAGTACAACAAAAATGAAAGAGAAGAAAAACAGAATTGACAAATAACAACAAACCATTTATGTTCTTTTTGACAGCAATCCGCAACTTAGCCTGATTCGCAATGAGTCGAATTGGAGTCTGGGTGATGACACCTTTCGCATGTGGGTCAACAGCCTGTGCCTCAATTCGGGTTGCCTGCCAGTCTACCTCTTTAAAAATAAGAACTTCGCCCCGAGAAACATCCTTGATACGAGTCAGCCGAAGATCAGTGGTTGCATGCCACGTTGGGGATACACTGTGAACTTTTACTCGGGACATCTGAGAAAAGAAAGGCAAATAAAACTTAGCAGTAACAACTGAAACTCATATTGTGTAGGGTGAATCAAAAAGAGTAATGAATATTAATCAGAAAACAGTAAAAGGATTTTAAAAAAAGAAAACTATTAATTAGTTACAAAATTGGCTTAGTCCATAAAATAGTGACTCAATTAGTTTGCTGACGGTAGAACTTCTTATTGTAAAATCATTTGCTTAAGTACCATATTTGATGGCATATAAGATACCTCTGTCCACTATTTACATTTAACATTGCAATATTATAACAATACACTAGATGCAGATATCTATCATCTCTATTGTATGGATAAATATAAGCTAACCAGACACATCAACATCACATAATAGGAAGATATTTTAACCCATTTTTTGAGGGAAAAAAGAGATTTATGTTATCAAATACAGTATATTCCCA
Source organism: Acanthosepion pharaonis (assembly GCA_903632075.3). Taxonomy (NCBI): domain Eukaryota; kingdom Metazoa; phylum Mollusca; class Cephalopoda; order Sepiida; family Sepiidae; genus Acanthosepion; species Acanthosepion pharaonis. The sequence goes on along the minus strand of CAHIKZ030000433.1, from coordinate 559,668 downwards.
CAAAGAGAATATAAAAAAAATTGGTTAATCCGCTTAGTAAAAAAAGCTTTAATATCTCATACACCAGAAGAAATTATTACTTTATCATTTTACATGTTAATATGAACTCCTTGACATAGCTACTCATATTTAAGACCAAAATTCTTAAATTATAATGTAAGAACAATATCATCTCTCTTGTTTCGCCTTTCAGCTGATTTATTTTTGGTAAGTAAATACCAATGCTAAATAACCATTCACTTTCAACAGAAGAGAGAGAGGTGCTGATAGATATTTCCTGGCTAAAAGTGCCATGATGGAAAATTCATTTTTATTTGAATTCCACCAATGAAAAACATTATAATCACTTTTTATATTTTTTGGTGCAGTATATTTTGCCATATCAAGTTTTAATAAATATATTTCTTTGCTTGTTTCACTGACTGTTTTATCCTGTATTCTCTTACACATTGGCTCCTCTTTAACTTCATCACATTTTTTCTTTAATTCAGTGAGGAACTTCATAAAACTGAAATTAAAGTCTCTATCATTATCACTTTTCTCTTCAGATATGTCAGATGAGTGATTCTCCATGACTTGTGATACTTTAGGTGAGGTGTCTGTTTTTCCCTCGGTTATAGAATAGATATCTTGAGTGAACCATTCTGCAATAGCCTTGTCATGAGGGTCATTAGGCATGCCACTGTAGTTATTTTCAAGGAAACCGGTCTTAAACCTGGGATCAAGATATGTTGCTAGAATAAGGTTTTTGTCAAGTAGTTGCTAAATCTAGCATTAAAAGAAGCTTTCCATGATGAAAGGGTTGAGCCTAACCCATCAAATAGTCCCCTTTCTTCTCCCCTTTTAAAAAAGTGATAAATAACTTTAATGTGTGGTATAATATAAAAAGCAATTGTTTCTCTATTTCTTAATAAATTTGTACAATCAATGAATTATTTAAGTATTATCAGTAATTTCTCTAAAAATCTTCCATTGGTTGGATTCTAAACAATGTGGTTTTGCATGATCACTGCAGATAAGAGCATTTTTTGTTTGGACATCTTATAATACTGACTGTTCCATCTTGTCTGGCCACCCTGAATAAATTTATGGTCTGGTAAATTAAATTTTTTCTAGTATTCCTGGTACTTTGCAAAAGCTGCAGGTGAGTGATTGAAGTGCCCAACTATTTGTTTACAAATGGAAAGCATATCCTTGACATACCTTTGTGCAAAGATGGCATCATTAATGGTCAACTGCAAGGTGTGTAGAAAACAAGGTAATGACTCATATTGGACTTGTACAGCTGCTGTTGCCATATTATCTCTTATGAGAACATGAATTTTACTATGAGAAATATTAAATTGCTGTACTGTCTCTGTGATACATTCGCTTATATTTATTGCAGTATGTGATACTTCTAATGAAGTAATTCTGAGAACTTTGGCTTTTTGTGCAGTGATCCAATAAGATGTTGCACTTAAAAAGGACAAATTTTCTGAACTAGCAGTCCAACCATCACTAGTCAGAGATAAAGGAATAGCAGTGTTGATTTCCTCTAGTATTTTATTTCTAACCTTCTTATATATACATTGCACAGTATTTTTTATTATATACTTTCAAGAAGGAATTTGATAATTCAGTCTTACCAGGTGTAACAGCAAAATTGTCCAACACGTGTAAAAGAAAAATTGTCCATTTGTTAGATTAAGCTTTGAATTATTGTATCTTAGAAATAATTAAAGATATCTTGCTGGAATTCTCCAAGGTTTTATATCACTATTGAGCTCTACTTTGGGCAATAAGAATGTATAATTACTCTCCAAGCTTAACAGAAGTATCATGATGAAATCATTCATAAACGAAAATGACATGTTCATCATTAATCAAAGCTAAGGATCGGAGATATATATATATATATATATACATATACACACACACACACTCTGATATATATAGATATATATATATATATATATATTATTATATATATATATATATATATATATATATTTTAAGTCTCTTATTTTTTGAAGTGCATTGAATTATTACCCTTAAATTTGTTCCATTCACTGAAAAATGCCACATATAAAATTTTAAGGTGATTGCATAATATTTAGAGGCTGCTTTTGCTTGTTAAAACTTAAAATATATAAATAAGGTGGACAAAAAAAATAGACCATTTTTTATTTTACAATTAATAGCAAATCATTAGTTGAATCATTACAAATTATGCACATTAGAAAACTAGAAACATATATATATATATATATATATATATATATATATATAATTAATACTTCTTGAATTCACTCTCGGGTGGTCATGTGTGACGTCATGAGCTGCAGTGTGATTTTCGCTTCCAGCGTCTTATATGCATGAGTTTGTCATTGCTTGGAAATCTTCCATGTAAACAGAAACAAACTATCATCACCGTCTTGTCCGTGTATTGCTTAATATATTGTAATGTAATTGTCATCTTTGATAATGGCTTATGTAAACCGAAAGCTCAGATAGGATTAAAAAAATATGTATCAATATTGTGATTTTCTTTAATTTTATTTTTAAATATTATTTAAGGAAAACTTTTGACAATGATGGCAAAAATAGCTATTTCATTTCTCTGATTCAGTAAATTTTTATCTATTCTATCTTCTATCTATAAAACTGACTGTGTGTGTGTGTGTGTGTTTGCGAACTACTCGAGAACCATAAGGCATATTTCCACCAAATTTGGAACATAGATTGTACTCGATGTGTCTGGACAAAAAATTAATCATTTTTCAAAAATCAATAACCGATAATCAATAAATATAATGTTTAAATGGGAATTTCCATTAGTTTGGTTGATTTTAAACTTTCAGACTTGAAGTCTAAACCCTGAGGCCGATTTTAATGAAACTTGATAAGTGTATGCAACTTAGTGTCATGCTTATTATATGCTATATTGATTTTCGTTTCTCTTGACACTGGGACCCCAGGGTACCCCAAAGGGACCCCCAAAAATTCAAATTGCTTCAATTTTGATGAAATTTTGCATGTTTGTTACGCTCTTACAATGAGATAGAAATCAATTTGTCAGATTTTAAAATGCATGAGGGGGCCCCAGGATGACCCTATAAACCCCTTGATGCCTCAATTACTTTTCAAGTGTATTTTGTAGCAGTATTCCCCAATTTCAACGAAAATTTCAGTATGTATTGAGATTATATTGAGTAACTGAAGTAGTCACTTGAAATTCACTGAAAATCAACACTGGGACCCCACAACTTAGGGGACCAGCAGGGATCCCTGAAATTTTCAATTAAGTCTACAATTTACAATTAAGTCGATTAAATAGAAAACTTAAAAAAGATGTGCTTTATTATTTCAATTACTATTAGTCTTAAACCTTTCCTTGGGCTTGAAATTTGGGACCCCTAGGGTAAACCAAAGTGATCCCCACATTTTCAAATTGCTTCGATTTTGATCTAATTTTACATGTATGTTACAATCTTAAAATGAATCAAAAACGATTATCAGATTTTGAAAACTACATAAGGGGCCCCCAAGATGACCCATGAACACCTTGCTGCTCCATTAGTCTTTCAATTGTAGTGGTTAGCAGCATTCTGATGAAAATTTGCACATAATCAACTCAAAATCAAAACTGACAACCCATGTGTCATAAATACATTATGTAAAATATCAGTTTTTTCCCATGGATTTCCCATTTTGGTACTGAAATGGTTTAGTTTGCATTAACTTGATGGCAAAAATTATATCCTTCCTTAAGAAAAAAAGAATAAGTGCAAACGAAAGTGTGTACCGATGAGAGAAGTGCACGTAGGCATAAGACACATGTGCGAGATCGATCGAGATGTGTAGTGTGTACAATTGATTTTGCTCCACGTGCAATGAGCAATCAAGTTATGTAGTGCGTACTATCAATTTTGTTTCACGTGTAGCGTTCATTAGTGCTATGTGATGAAATAAATGCAAAAAATTTCATTTGCATCAAAGTTGTCATCCAGTAAAAAGGTAGGCTGCCTTCATGCATGTATATTTTGAATTTTTGATACTTTAAATTTGTGAAAATCATATTAAAAAAGTTTAGGCGTAAATGCCAATTTCTAATTATGTATTTATCGTCTTCTAATCAGTGTTTAAATAATGCTTACTAACTCATATATTTGGAAACTTGCCCCCTAAAATTTTGAGTTTTATTCTGAAATATGCACTTATAATAATGTAAAGACGCTCTTTCGATTCATTTATAATTATGCTAAACTTAGCGTGTACGTTTTAACGTTCATAGTGAGTAGGTTTCTAGCTGCACGTTAATTTTTATTTTTATCACTAGAATGTTTTTTGGTAATCTATTTTTAGATAAATCCTAACTTTACGAGCTTGCTTATAATTGTTTACCATGTTCCCATAGTCTCCCTTATAAACTTGCATTTAATTTATTGTGGCTATATTTCCATTAATGTGTATAATATTCTTACTTTTTAATTGATTACTTCATTGTTATTCAAAAAGCTTAGCCAAACCCCTCCAACTACAGCCTGACAGAAAATGCCAATAAAGCAAAATCCTTCACTTGGACGTGCTACTACTACAGCCAAACGCATGAAAGCACGGAGAAGAAACGCTTCGCAACAAGAAACTCAAATTAGACTGACACAAAATGCTATTCATACAGCTAATGCAAGGTCAGCAGAAACTAATGAGCAACGGTTAACTAGACAAGGAAGGAACACTGCCAGAACTTCTGCTACTCATATACCAAATTATTTCTTTCTATGCTTTTCATATATATATATATATATATATATATATATATATATATATATATGTTCATAGTACAATTTAAAGTTTCATGGTTTTACCAATTCATCAGGCACAATGAGTTGGTAAAATCACAAAACTAAATTTCACTATAAACATAGGTATATATATATATATTTATTTATATATACTTCTTAGCTCTGTCTAACCACATTGAGCACTGTTTTGTTTACATCTTATATTAAGTAAATATTTATCTGCTTACCTGTGTATGTACACTAACACAGATATATACAGTTGCTAATTATTTGGTTTATATCTACATATATATGTGTGTGTGTGTGTGTATAAAGAATATAGTTTTAAGGCGTGCTATATTTATGGGATAAAGTGCTCAATATCAAAGATAGAGCATATGTAAATATAAAAGTGAACATTAAAGTCAACACTGTTTTATGCTAGATGCAATTGTCAGACCTGATGATTAAGCTATAGTTGTGAGGATAACACGGTATAGGGACTCAAAAAACTTGACTACTCACCAGGTTGCAATGAGTAAAAAAATAATTATATATATATATATATATATATATATATATATATATAATTTTTTTTTAAAATATGATTCCATCGCTACATAAGAGTTCTTATGTTTCAAAAACAGAAGCTAAAAACTTTAATTATAAAAATTAAATTAAAGTACCTAGTTCTGTTTCACCCTCAAGCAAATTTCTGAATAACAAATTTTGAAATTTATGGAGCTTAATAAGCATATATATATATATATATATATATATATATATATATAAAGATTCTAAATTTTTTCTATTTTTTTTTAAATGCAGACGTTTTTTTACAACTTAAAAAAGTAATAAAAATTGTCTTAAAAAAAGAGCCCAGCAGAATTTGTTTTGTGTTTATATTACATAATTTTGATTATAATTATTAAATAATTTCTAATATTAAATGGGTGAATTAAAAATGTTTAAAAAGAAATTAAAAATAAAAATTTTATTTTGAACTGAAACAGATTTTTTAAACTAGCAAACTTTATGGAAAGTTTGAGGACTGAGTAAAAACTTGCACTTTTTTTTTAACGCAAGTAAAATAAATTTACATAATACTTAATTTAGGTTTTATTATGATCTATAGATTTAGTTTTATTGATCTTTTTATCATTAGTACCAGGAATGGAAAATTAAGTTTTAAACAAAAAAAAAAAAAAATCCAAAGAATTGTTTTCAGAATCGGAAATTAGGTTTAAAATTCTCCGATTTTGATGCTGATTCCAATGCCCACAAAAGTTCCAATATTTCTGATTCTCAATTCTGATTAATTGTCCCATCACTAGTTTATACACATACAAAAACAATTCAAAATTCTTTTTAAAATATCCAAGGTCATCAGATTGTATTACGCTTTAAAATATATGATTAGTAAATATAGTTTTACTTAATGACAATATTCTCTAACAGTTACACCATTGAAAATGAGTTTTAAGATTTAAAAACGTTATAGATTATTCTAATCAAAATTGTAAAAAAAATAATAAAATCTTGTAAAAATTCATTTTTCATTGAAAAAATGTTTTTTCTTAAGACAATGTTGTCCTTAATAATTCATAAAAGCAATTAAAAGCTTTTCTAATTAAATAATGTCTCAGTTTTATTACATTTTTTTATTTTACAATTCAGAGCAGATTTCGGTAATATGGGGTCTGATTTTACAAAAAGAATTGAGAATTTAAATTCTACAAAAAGTTTTGCTTTAAACTAATATAGTCACTAAAAAGTATCTTGCTGAATTTCTCCGAGTTTTCATAAAATTAGGGTGAAACATGTAAAAAAAAAAAATATTCATATTAAGATTTTCTAAAAAAAAAAAAAAAAAAAAAATGTCTAAAATAGTTTCATTCATTTGTGAATCCTGAAAGTTTCATTAAAATCCATCAATTATTTGATTTTTGCAAGAATTTACAAATTAATGTCTTTCACTCTAAAAAAAAGACGCTAAAATTTGCTATGCAAATTATAGTACATCCACTGATACAAGAAATTTTTAATCAAAATTTTGAATGCTCTAAAGTGTGTCTAGAGCAGGGGTCAGTGTTATAATGACAGGTTGTGGGCCGGACAAAGGACATTAATGAAAAATTAAGGAAGATTACATATGCAGACCCCTGTCAACCTAAATATTTAAAACCATAATGAAAATAAACATTGAGAAATCAGAAAAACAAAAGAAAATCTAAAATTAAAAAACACCTAACAAAAATCACTTTTCCTCAAGGAACATCAAAATACTTCAAAGTGAAAAAAATCAACTGAAATGGATGAAATTATGACATGTAGGTTTGAAACTGTTATTGAAAATTGTTCCACAAACGAACCACACACACACATCAAACAAAAACGAAGCACATATACCCATACATACAAGTACAAATAGTTGCAAACATACACTTAAGTATGTACACATGCGGTATCATCCACACATTCATGTATGTATAATGCGCGTATGTTTAACTGTCTTTAGATTTCTGCTACCTCGCATGTCAGTCCCTCCCTGGCCTCTTTCACTTTATCGTTCCTTTCACTTCTGTTATCTTTTAATGTAGCCAAGGGTCATAATAAATATGTATCCATTATTTGACATTAAACGTAGGCAATGCAACTTGGTAAAATAAGTCTCATGAAAGATAACTGGCAGATAGTCTAATATTTTTAGTGCACTGAGATGTGTAGACATTCTATGGAAAATGACATAACAAATTTCATTTGAAGGTCGTCTCTCATGTTAAAAATAGTCATTGGTAATCAGGCTTGTGGGCCGGTCAAAATGCCTTCGCGGGCCAGATCCAGCCCGCAGGTTGCCGACCCTTGGTCTAGAGATTATATGCAAAAGAGGTATTGTCAAATATTTTATGTAAAATTCATAGATATGTGTTATCCAATGAAATAATTTGTACTAGCGAGAAAGCATGAAAGCAATTAAGTCCCAATTTTCAATTTCAGATTGATATTTAGTATTTTTTCAGTAATTATAGCAATTTGCAGTGTCAAGAGATTATTTGCAAGAACTAGAATTTAGTATTATAGCTTGTAAAAAAGAACTAACAATGAATGAAAAGAACTATATAATCAAAGAAATTAGCAAAGGAAAGTTTTCACTTCAAATTTCCAAGGATTTGAAAAGGGATCATCAAACAATCAAGAAAATATGTCAAATGGGAATTCAGGAATTTAACAAAGCGAGATCTATCACATATCTGAAGTGAATTAATAAGAAACCCAAATGCACCAAGTGCATTCATATTTGAGGTCGCTGGAGCTCCTATGGTGTCAAGGGAAACAAGGTGTAAAGCATTAAGGAAGTTTGCTGATGTAAAAAATCAAATAAAGAAACCCATTTTAACAAAAAAAACATAAGGAAAGAAGATTGCAGTGGGCAAAAAAGTACATGAAAACTGATTTCAGTAAAGTGCTTTTTACAGACAAATTAAGGATCACCCTCGATGGGCTCGAGGATGGGTTTGCAAGGAACATGACTCAAGAAAAATTTTTAAGTGCCAACAAGGCGGCGGTTGGATCATGATATGGGCTGGGTAATGAGCTTGTAGGTCCATTTAAACTGAAAGACGGGGTTAAAATGAATTCCAAAAGTTACTGTGATTTTCTAGAGCAATATTTCTTTGAATGGCTTGATAACCAGTCTTTAGCCAAGCATAGATCAATGATCTTTATGCAAGACAATGCACCAAGTCATGCATCAAAGTTTAGTAAATCCTGTTTGAAAGAAAAGGGATTTGTTGAAGATTCTCTTATGGACTGGCCTTCAAATAGCTGTGACTTGAATCCCATTGAGAACCTGTGGAGCATCCTCAAGAGAGATATTTATTCTAATGGAAGGCAATTCAATAGCAAGTGTGACCTCTGGGAGGCAGTTAAAGTTGCTGCAAACAACTTACCAGCTGCTAAAATTGCAAATCTAACATCAGATGTTGACAATAGGCTGCTAAGAGTTATTGAAAAGAAAGGAGCATTTGTGCAATAAATTTTAGGAGGTTTTTATTATTTTTTTTAATATATCTTTTATTTTTAAAATAAAATTTTTTTAATGTTTTTCCTTTAAGAAATTGACAAATTTGTTCTAAAATCTTTTCATATTATTTTTTACATTAGTTTTACAACTAATGATAATGTAAAATTATCAAAATAAATAGTTGCAAATAAACTACTGACAGTCAAATTAGTCTGTTTTGTTAACTTAGTAAAATTTTTCCAACCAAAAACAATAGTTTTCTCTATCACTATATATCTAAGTTAATAATATTGAGTAGAATCTAAACAACATCATAATAGGACTTTAACAACATTAATCAACATTAAAGACGCAACTCTTTATTCATAACTTATATATAATCTCTAGATGCAATTTGAAGAGGACTAAAAAATTTAATTAAATATTCAAAAAATACTTTGAGCTTTTCTCTTAATAATAAAGATTTTGATGATAAAACTGTTTTCATTAAGTTTGGAGCATTTTTTCACCACGGTTTTCCAATTTTTAGCTATTTTGTGAAGGTACCTACTTAGTTTTAACCAAAGCTCTTTATATTTTTCATGTCTTCTGTTTACATTTATAACAAGTTTCTTCAATATTTTTCTATTGATCACTCCACTTTTAATTTTTCTCTCATTTCTTTGGTTCTTTCCTTGCTCTTATATTGACAATGCTTTCAATTTCTTCTATGATCTCTGTTCAACTTTTTACAACATTTTTGATCCTTATAACTCAATAAATCTACAATATTTTCTTTCGCTTTGAAGTTACATCTTTCATATAACTGATGAAAATTTTTATATTAAAAATTAAAAAATATCTTTATTATATATCGTATATACTCATGTAATGCGTGATTTTGTATATCGTGGGACACCCAAATTTTCACTTATAAAAATAATTTTATCATGTATCTCATCTATGATGTGAGTTCCTCTTTTGAGAGACCAAATTACAATAGACTAACCTCTTTTTCTCTATTTCTCTATCCCATCTTCTAGTTAAAGGAGTTAAAAAAAGTAAAAGAGAATAATAAAAGTATCATAAAAGTATTGTTAGTAACATTATACTCATTGCGTAAATGCATACAGCCTCTGTCTTTGTGGGTGAAAAAAGTTGTGGGATAGATACAATTTTGATAGTTAAAGCATTTAAAAAATTTGGAATAGCAAATGCTTTGGATGTTAGTGAAGACAATGCCTTATACGAAGATGTAGAAGATAATGAAGCCGTCAAAGATTTGGAAGATGATCAGTATGACAATTGCTTTGTTGACAAAGAATTCAAAGCCTTATTTAATAATACAGACATGGAGAGCAACTTTGAAATAAGTTTATTGATAATTTTATGCATGTTTTTCTACTTTAATAAATGTTTATTTACCTTTGTATGCTAAAATAAAAATAATAGTTCAAGTAATAATTGTTTCTTTATCAAGTAAAAAAATCCTTCTGTAGTTACCTCTAATCCGCTAATTTGGAAAGATTAGACAGTAGTCTCGATCAGATAAACATCTTATAAACATAAACAATGGAAAAATGCATATTCACTATGTTTGTACTTTATAATACAATATTAATATGTGAATATTACATGCATAATTATTGAATACGGTTAAGTAAAATATCAGTTTTATCAAAATCATGTTTATTTTAAATACAGCAAATGAATATATAGTTTGATCAATGGCATAGCCAGAGCCAGCAGTATATACACTAATTTTATATCTCATGTATGATTTGACCCACTTAAAATAAGATTCAAAAGTCACATGATATGCAAGTATATACAGTATATATTTATCTAAAATATGATGAACAATCCCCAAGTTGCATAATAAAAAAATATCACACTACCAAATAAATTATTGTAAATAATTCTAATAAAAACAGATATTATAATCTTAAATCTAAAGGTCATATTTTACCAACATCTGGTTAATAATTTAATTCTGAAAATATTGACTTGGATAATTCATATGATATATTTATCGGAAAAATATATCCTGAAAATTTTACCATCAACTGGTTAATAATGATTTTATTCTGAAAATATTAGCTTGTATACTGAAATAAGTGTAATGGCTACTGAAGTGTAATTGGTAAACCAAGTTCAAATCCCTGTCAATTCCATTTCATTCACTTTGCACTAATGCCCTTGGAAAAGGCATGACTCCATCTTCCTCCAATTATGGATGAAATAACCGGACAAACTGGGCCCTTTAGCTTTCTATGGCAGCCAGTCTAGAAGGTAAAAAATTCCTTATTCAAAACTGAGGTCTGTTTTGGATACCTTGTGACACATCATGTGTCATATTAGCCTTGACTAATATAGTCAAAACAGCTATGGGGGAAATGTAGTTTTTCAGTTCTAAACCGATCTATTAGATCAATACACATATCAAAAGCTGAGTAGTTTAAAACATGGACACTGAGACCAACACCAAGCAGCAAGTCTGTTTAATGCTTCAATGCAATCTTCAGGTCATGTGATTGAAGATTGTGCTGAAGCATGAAACAGACTGTTGCCACTTAGTGCTAACCTCAGTATCCACTTTTATATTTACATATACTCTATCTCTGATACTGAGCACTTTTACAGATAAATATAGCAGTGGTGGACTAAAGAGAAGGCCCAGGAGGCTCCGGGCAGCACTTTATGAGGGCGGCATTTTGCAAGTGAAAAAAAATTGAAGACATGATCATTCATTTTCATGTTATGGTGTTTTAAAAAAGAAATCTAATATTTTGTTTTTTAATTCAATTTTTTTTTCCAAATTCATTCCTTTTTGTTTGGAAGATCACTAACACATGACATGCCACCCTGTTGGCGACCTCAGTTAACTAATCAGGCAACTAATCAGGCAACTAAATTTTTTAGAGATTTTTAAACTAAACATTTTCAGAAAAATCAAATCTAGTGCATATTACAAGATTAACATTTTACATTAGTATTACAAACTATGAATCTTAAGTTTGTGATATAAAAAGGTAATGATGATGTGAACACGTGACAATCTCTGACATTATTTTTCAGTTAAAAAATATGAAAATAGCGTTTCTCTACATTCCAGTTGCTAGGTACATTCTGTTTTTGTTTTTATTAGTTACTTTGTTCATTTGATTTCATTTTCGTATTTTGCTTTGATAAAGTCCACATTGGACGAAACGCGTCAGCAATTACCAGTTTTCCTATTGTCATTTTTATTCATAAATAAAAAGGTAAGTTAAGATTATTTAAATGTAAAATTTTTAAATATTACACTTTAAAGTCTTCCAGAACTATTTTGAAAATATTTTTAAATATTTATTTAGGATCAAGTGTAGAATCTCCATTCCAACTCAGCTGTAGAATCTGGCAAGCATGTCTGGGGGGGGGAAGAGATTCTTCAGTTGATGCAAATTATTTTTTTTTTTACATTGAGTAGTAGAAACACAAAAAAAGATTAAAGATTTGTTTCTCTAAAAAAACAAAAACAAAGTTAAGTCAGAAGTGTAATTATTTAATATTGACTTTTAAACTTTATTTTAAGACAAATATTTTTTTTATATAACCAGCTGAACTGATGGAAATAAATAAATTGTTATTAAATATATCTGTCCTTATTAGTTTAGTTTCATTAACATCTTTCATAATGCTGTAAGGTTAAAAAGTATATGCCAGCAAGATAATGATGAGGAGGTTACTTTGCCTAAAAAATTGTCAGTCAGTTCTCTTAAGAATAAGATAATGTTTAATTCAAGTATCAGAAGTGAACATTTCTTATAATATTTTAATGATTTTTTTTAATACAAATGTTCACTGTTCAGTTATTTTTATTACGACTATTACTATAGATTAAATTTTAAATTATTATATTGAATATAAGAATGAAATAAAAAGGGATAAGGAAAATGTATAAAAAAAAAAAGAATAGTAAATTTTAAAAATTGAATTTAAGAAAAGATTTAAACAATCACTGGCAGTATAGGATAAACTCCTGTAATTATTTACTTCTATTTTTAAGCAACATTTCACTATGCCATTATAAGATGTGAATGGGTAAAAAATGTGTCTAGCTAAGTTTGGGATAGTTAAAAAAATATCAAACTTTTTTTACAACCCCACTTTCAGCCTTGTGCCAAATTGTATCTTAGTGCAATAAATAAAAATTCTCTATGCTGTTGAGTATGCTCTTTTCCTATTTGTTTTCATTTCTATTTTTTCATCGATCAAAGTAAGTAAATGGTAAAAACCGAGTGGTGCAGCTTACTGCAAATTGAAAACTACCAGAGAACACGAGGAAAGAAAATGTGTTGCATCTTTACAGGTTTTCCTACAGAAGAAATATGTAGTTGAAGCAAAATTCAAAGACAAGAGATGCTGAATGTACATCAGAACTAGGAGGGGAGGAATATGAAGAAACTACGAATATTGTGGAGACAAATATAGAAATAAAAGTTGAAGAGGAATTTCCTGCAGGAATTAATGTTGTTAAAGAAATTGAAAGTCACAATGATGATGTGTCAAAGGAAGAGAGCTCCAGTGCATGTGGTAAGGACAGGTATGGATATTAAGAAGGAATTGATGAAATTACTGGAAATAAAGAAATAGAACAGGAAAACTGATTGCTGTGTATGAAGACATCACATTTTGGCCACAAACTTGCTCAGAGCAGTTGCTTGTTGATCTTGTAACATTAGGACTTAAAAGTTTCAAAACAAAGATGAACCATTTGCTCCAACTGTGACCAGGGAAAAATAGTTTGAGGGTAATGATACCACACTGGTTTTACAAAACTATGAAGAATGGAGAGACTGTTTTGAGATCATGATTGCTGTGCTATAAGACAAGCAAATCATTTTATTGTTTCTACTGTCGCTTCTTCCTGAAGACAGAGCAATGCAAATCAAGTCTAGCAAGAAATCCAGGATTTCAAAAAAGTTCTGGAAGCTTAATTCAAAAATGCCTAAACATGAAAATTCATCTGACCATCAAAGAACTTTCAAGGAATGGAAGATGTTGGAAATGACCTTTAATAAAGGGAAAACCCTTGACAGTAAACTACAAGAACCAAATATGAAGAAAGACAGATTTGGAGAACTGTTTTTTAAAAGTTAATTGAGAAGATGTATATAGTTCCAATAAGGGTAACTTATGAGCAAGTATGATCCTGTTCTTGGAAAGCATTACTTGAAAGAACTAAATGATAACCAGTGGTACTTGTCACCGAAAATCCCAAATTAATTCATTCATATCTTGGGAAAACACAAAGGAAAACATATTGGATTGAATTCAAAAAGCCAATTATTTTGCGATCATACTAGACAGCCCACCAGATATTTCTCATACTGATCAGATGAGTTTCATTTGTCAATATGTCATTGATGAAGACAAAGAAGTGGAAGTAAAGGAATCATTTCTTGGTTTTATCACTGAGCATGAGAAGACAGCTTATGATATCAAGAAAATGGTTTTGGATCAACTGGAGAAAGAGAAACTTGATTTCAAAAAATATAGAGTGATAGGATTTGATAATGTGCCTAATATGGCTGGAGTTCATGGTGATGTTCAATGTCTTCTATGAAACATAAATGAGAAAGTAAAATTTGTGCCATGTTCTAATCATGGTCTGAATTTATGCGATGTTCATGCCTCAGCTGTGAATGCAAGTGCAATTACATTTTTCAGAGTGATTGAGAGACTACATACATTTTCTCCTCTTCCAATCACCAGTGGAAAGTTTTATCTTTGCATGTAAAGGTCATGATGAAGCATTTGGTAACTACCCATTGGAGTGCATGTTATGAAGCTATTTGTGCAGTGAAAACCGAATACTCGCCAGCAGAGTAAAGTAGGTAAACCACTGCTAGTGGTGGACTACTTAGACAGCATATTACCCCCACTTATAATAGTGTCCAACATATTTATGAGAATTGGGACATAACCATTAGTATTCATAGCTATATTGGTATATAAAAGTAACCCACATGGATGCAATCAAAATTTTCTTTAACTGAAACAGGGACAGGCTGGTGTCTTAATCAGTTAATCAAAGTGAAATGAAGTGTGAGAAAATGGAAATTCCAGCTGAAAAGTGCATTAGAAGAAAGAGAAAGCTACCTGGGGAAAAGAAAGATGATTTATGTCAAACACTTGTGCAGGAAGTAAAGAGAAATCTTTACAAATGTCATGATCAACTTGTAAATGAACTGAAGCACAATTTGAATCCATGTATCATCTGTAAACTGTCTTTGCTGGATTATCATCGCAAGCAATCCTGGAAGATACTGAAGGCAAGTTAGAGTGAAAATTTAAAATTCTCAGTGGTGAATACGGTGCTGACTTAGATGTATCTAGGCTGCCTTTGGAAGTTCTCCGACTGGGACTTTTTAGCAACTGCTTCCAAAGTGGAACGTGACATGGGCATGATGACCAAATCATTGGCTTAGATCAGGGGGCATCAAACTCATTTCGATTCAGGGGCCACATAGCTCAGTTTTACATCAAGTGGACCGGAGATGTACAGAAAATGTCAAGGTGAAGAAAATTGTATTGTTTTTATACAATAAAAATTGTTACATGTTATATTGCAATACAATACTTTGAAATGGACCAAATTAGCTCACATTGAATTCTTTACAAAACATTCTAACATTCAGAAAGCTATGACTAGGCTAAGCTTTAACTTCAACTTTCTGACAATATTAGCCCTTTAGTAAACTTAGTGTGATCCAGACACTTAACACCTTTTAGCCTTGACAAGTGCATCAATATTAGGGGTGATTTCCTGTGATGCAGCTAGTTTCAGGATGTCATTTAAATTTTTGTTTGTTACCCTTGAACAGAGCTTGTTTTTTTACACTGCAAATCAATTATCTCAAATTGTGTATCAGTTGGCACATCAGAAGGTTTCACGGAGAATGGAATAAAAAAAGATTATGAATTCTGTCTCCAGTTTATCAAATACTTCAAAGCGTCACCTGAATTGTTAAAATAAACTGGAAATTTTCTCTCTGTACTGGCCCAAGTCTTCAGCACTTCCAGCATTGCAAAGATCTTTTAGATATGAAAAATGAGCAGGATTGTTGTTTGACAACTGTATCTCCTACAAAACAAGTTTAGACTTGAAGGCTTGCAGGTTGTCATAGTATTGTGTGACAACTTTGTTACAACCTTGCAACATTCTATTCAGGTTATTCAAATGGTCATTTATATCCACCATAGATGCAAGGTCCTGTACCCATTCCAGGGACTGTAACTGTACCACAGGCTTCCCTTTTATTTCCATGAAATTTACAGTTTCCCCTCATAGTTAAAAAAAATGGTTCAGTACAATACCCCAACTTAGCCATCTTACTTCAGTATGGTATAGTAAATCATGGCCAACATCTTTATCATCAAATTGACAATGGTTGAGGCCTCTGGCACATATAAAGTTAACAGTTTTAACAACTTCCATCACATGGTCCATTTTCAGGGACTTACAGCATAATGCCTCTTCGTGGATAATACAATGGAAAGTCCAGAAGCCTAGCCTTCCATTTATATATGCACTTTCGCCTTCAATTTCGCTACAACACCAGCTTTCTTTTCAGTCATTAAAGGTGCACTATCTGTAGCAACACTGACAGCACAAGCCCAATCTACTCCAACAACTGAATTGAAGATGTCTCCAAATTTTGTCATTCCTGTCATTGGTAATAACTGAACAAACTCTTCAGTAACTATTAAACTTGCATCAACTCCACAGATGAAAATTGCAAGCTGAGAAATGTCTGTAATGTCAGTACTCTCATCAATAGTAACTGAAAATGCCAGAAAAAATGCCACTTTTTTCCTTTGGCTATATCAGCTACAAGGTCTGAAATACAATTGGAAATAATATTCCTTGTCAGCAAAAAACTGGCATTTTTCAGGACACACAATTTCTGTAGCTTTCACCAAACAATTCTTCACAAATTCGCCATCAAAGAATGGCTTGGATGCCACAACAATTTCTTTAGCAATGAGGTAGTTGGTTTTTACAGTCACATCACTAACCTCCATACTATTACTGAAAATGGACTACTATTTCTTCAAACCAGACAACAATTTCTTTATTTTGTCTGTCCTTGCTTTCACTTGCAAATTTCTGAATTTATCGCTATGATGACAGTCATAGTGGTGGCGAATGTTATATTCTTTCATAACAGAAATTTGCTGCATGCATATTAAACACACAGATTTTCCATTTACAGATGTGAAAAAAATATGAATGTTCACTTCTCTTGGAATACTCTGCATTTTGTATAAACCTTTCATTTTTTTGACAATGACATAGAAAAATCTAACCAAATTTTAAAAGCAATGCCACAATATACTTGACACAAGTAATATGTTAGGCTGGTTTCCGAAATACCCCTGAATATAGCATACCTTAAAACTATATTTTTAAAGACTAAACAAATTGTTTTAGCTTTCAATCAAGTCATGCTGTAAACATTGGTTTTTATCTAATCAACAAAGTTAAACATCATTGAACTTGATTAATATTTTAATTGGTGACCACTAGATAATATAAACACCTCATGGCCTTGTGCCAGACAAAGCAAGAAATAAAAAGAAATTGTCAATTTGAATTTTCTAATGATTTTTGGAATTTGTTACTTTGTAACTTATTACTAAGACAAGCTCAGAACTGCAGTTCCTCTTGGACTCACCACATTCACACCTTGACTCATCTGACATGCATTTGTAAATAATATATCAGAGAATAAGACACCTACCTGCAAGCATGCCTGGAATGTTTTCGAGAGGAAGAACACCTGAACAGAATTTATGTGTACATAAATGCCATCAATTACTCGTTCCACAAAACCATATTTGCCAGGCCTGAACAGAAAAAAAAGATCATATGATAAGAATATGATTTTTTTAAATTATCAACAAAAGTGTTACATTGCTAGTGTTTAAGAGAAGAACCACTGCTGTTTATATTAGTTTTGTAGTAGAACCAATTTCTGTTTGAAGCTCTTTCTACTAAATCTAAGAAGCAGAATGATAGTCCGGCATAAGGCCACAATAATGAAGCATCCAGTGAAGATTGAATTTGGTATTCCAGAAAAGAACTAGAATGAACATATTAACCATCCATCTATACCAAGTTTCTAATTAAATGAATAATGTATATAATACCTAAGTAAGTTGGAGCTTAAAAGGTATTAATAATAAACAAAGATGAAGAGTTGAAAGACATTAATCTTTACAAAAACCTTTTAAATAGTTTAAATAAGTTTTAGTTATGTTTTTTCCAAAAGTGATAAAAATACAAAGCTTTTAACTTCTCCATATCACATTGACACTAAAAGATCAACTATTCTTATTCTATAATAATTTTGAGCTTCATAATTCAAAGGAATTAAGTTCCAGAACATTAGTTGAATAAGCAGTTTTCTAACATTGTTTTTAACATTACAAATCTTCATTCCTGATGAAGACATGAAGCATAGTTGAAGTGTGCTAACAAAAGAGCATCTATCAATTATGGCAATGAAAGATTAAATGTAACTTCATCAGTAAATAATAAGGAAGGATAATAGAACAATTACCAAAGTGGGTGAAACTGTGTGCAGATTTTAGTCTTGAAATAATTAAAATTTTGCTTGCAAGATAGAGGGGGAGATGGTATGAACAATTATAGCCAATACCAAAATTTGTTTGCAAAAATGGAAAAAAACAGTCTCACCTTAAGCTTGCCACCTGCGGGTTATTTGGAGGCCGTGGGTTCTCACAAGTTTCTACTTCCAGAACGACTTCATCCAGGTACTGAAAAAAAGGATAAAGTGTATGAAATGAAAGCCAGAGTAAAAGGTAGGTGATATAAAATTAAAGAAAGAATATATTAATGAAATGAACACAGCCAAGATAGCTGTCAGCCAAGATAGGTGTCTTATGAAGAATAAACAAGAATTTAGGAAGGAATCAATAAAAAAAAGGATGAGTTGTGATCAGGTTTCTATTCTTTGACATGTTTTAGCTAATCTTTTTCTATCACTTCTAAGTGGGTTATGCTCAAGTAATGGACAATAAATACACTTCTATCACCTTTTAAAAGTTATTTACTGGAACATTTTAGAGAAGGGTGTTAGCCAAAATCCACCTGGGCCTCTTGAGTTCAATTTACAATTCAAGCACTTTTGAACAGACAGCAAGATTCTTTCATAAAAATTTTGTGGTTTAGAAATAAATCACACAATGTTCAAGGCCCACTTCATTTATCATAAATAGATGATTTATTAAAAAAATAAAAAATAAATATTGCAATATTATCTGAAATTCTTAAATGACTTATCAATATTCCATGTTGTTTTCTGTATATGTGTGCGTGAGGGGGGAGTGCCCCCCCCACACACACACACTTTTAACATTTTGTACAATTCATTGTACAGTACTTTCCAGAAACATAAAAACTTGAAATCAAAATAACAGAGAAACTGTTACAATAAACATCAGGAATAAACAGGCAGAATCCTAAGAATAAAAATTTGTCATAAAAGCTTTACATGAACAAGATCAAAGAATGGGCCAACTGAAATGTTTAATAAAAAAGAGTACAAATAACAAAGATGAGTCTTAGTATTAGGCTGTTACATACATTTGTTTGTTTCAACTGATGTTCTTCAAATGTTCTCAAAGAATAATATTTCATATCATTTTGTTGCTTCTTAGTAACTCTGGTCATCCTGTGAAACTGTTTAATGTTATCAAAATTTTATTTCAGATTAGACACCTATTTGAGATGGAATGTTAAGTAGACAATAATGAGCATGTTCAACATCTCTTTGCTTTTAATCAAAGCCACAAAGCTGCCAAAGCTGTTCAAGATATCTGTGTTGTATACAGAGATGACTTCATTATAGACAGAATGATATGAATGATATGAAATGTTTCAAAACAACAAAATGGTCAATGCTAAGCTGTATGTTGAACAAATGAACAGATTCAAAGAGGCAATTCATTTGAAGAGTCCTGACCAGAGATATTGATTATTCAACATGACAATGCTTGTCTCCACATCGCTAACATGACCAAAGAGATAAAGAGCTCAGTTAAAATGCTCTGCTATACTCACCATATTATCTTAATTTAGTTCCTTCAGACTACCACATTTTTTGGTTGATTTCTAACAATTTGAGGGGTTTTTCATTCAACAACAATGTGGAGTTTAAAATATGGCTTGATGAATTTTTAAGTTAAAACCTAGTGATTTCTATCGTTGAAGCATTGAACAGTAAATCATTGGCAGGAAGTCATAAACAATGAAATGGAACAGATTGTTTAATGATTCCTTAGAATTATTAATAAATAATAAATATTAAAATAAATTAACAAAAAAGCCAAAAAAATTTATGTAACAACCTAATACATTTAAATAGTCACCCATTCAACATTTAATTTTGTGGTTTAAATAGTTATTAATGTTTCTAAAGCTTACAAGCAGGTCAGCAATTGATAAAATTACTATCACTTAATTACAAACCAAAAACTAATCAGAAAATGTTCCATCATTTGATCATACAAATCAGCATCCTCACTTTAGTTGCTATGATCATTACACTGAAGCCAGAGAGTTCTCTGATCATCATGAGAAGGACAACTCACTGATCCAAGAGAGGATCTTAATGATTCATTAAATAAGAATACTTCAAGTAAAATCAACAGATAAAATTATTCATTTTAGTCTAGTTTATCTTTGATCTTATTTTTATTGCTTTTTAAGCTAAAAGATAATTAGTCAAGTTTATACTGAAAATGTTTCCTCTAAGGAATCAAAACCACATACTATATTTCTTGGCATAGAAGATGCTGTTTCCTTCCCAAAATAGACATTGAAAATTCAACCTTACAAAGTTACATTTTTATTTTAATTAAATGTTTTTAAAAGTCAAAATTGGGATGCAGCTTTGAGGTTTCAAGATCAGAAAATATGGTAATTCTTTATTAAATAGAACTCCCAACGACATTACACTTAGCAGGTTGAACTCAAAAATTAATCTTAATGGATGCTGCTAAGTATGGGTTCTCATTCCTCTACCCCAACTTCTATGTACCATGTCCCTTCCGGATGTTGATGATCATGGCTCTACACAATCTCATGTCCTTTGTAGTTCTTAATACCTTTTGTTTTTTTGCCATCTCTTCCAAACCCTGCTCTGCTATCCATTTCCTGAAGCTCACCAAGTAGGTTGTGCATTGCTTTCCTCTGGCCCTCTTACCATCAATCTTGTGAGTATCGAATTTCCTGTGAGTATCGAATTTTTCAACTTCTGAAGCCCTCTTTCCTCATTATGTGCCCCAGAAATTTCAACTGTCTCTTTCTGATGTTAAGCGTAAGTGTTCTTTTTATTATTCTCAGTATCATTCTATAGAACCACACCTACCCCAACACATTTTCTTTTAATTTAACAACTCTATGGAACAAATAGCATATTGATAAACTCCTCCCAAAGTAATCAGCAAGATAATCTCAAGTTGTCGCCCTTTTATACACTTCCATAAGAAGAATGAGAAACACAATTCTAAATAGGAAAATGAAAAGAAGCAATCATGACATGTATTGAAATCACATGAAATCTCTATCTGAATTTTAATGCCAATCTGCAGTTAAGTGTGCACCCAAGATAACTTACTACACTCCTATGATACAAAAAAAGAAATAATGATGCCATTAACTAAGGCTTGAGGCTGGACAATAACTTGGTTAACCATTGTATAAAAGAAAAACAACTTATAACCCACATCTATTGTTTAGATCTCATTGCCCAATTGTGGCACTGAGGCCATGAACTATTTAAATGTTAATTATAAGTACAAAATGGAATGTAATCTGGAAGAGAGAGAGAGAAAATGGAGACATTTTCCTTAGTAGAAATGGAACCATCTGGATTTCTTCTCTACTAAAGTTTATTTTTATCATAATTAGAGAGTCTGGTATGTGGACAAAAACAGATCTGTAGAAATAAATTTATCTCTTCCTTGAGAATTTAAGCAAACAAATATCAATGGCAGGAGAGAGAGGGAATTATATTGTTGCTGATGAAAACAAATTGGGGAACTTGGGGAAATGTAAACAAGGAACAACCCATTTTGAGGGTTGAATTTATCCTGTCATTGTCTAGCAAGTGATATGGTTTATATTTTCACAAGGCATAGATAAGTCCAAGAATGGAGAAATAATTTTATCTCTTCCTTGAAGAATCAAGAGAATTAAAATGAATGACTGCAATAAAACTACGCCCTTTCACCTACACACTTTAAAAATTAGATTTATCACAAAAAAGTTATAACTGCCCTGGGAGGTAGGCTGAGGTTGAATGCTGAGAAGGAAGAGAGAGAATTTGGCACTGCTTGTGTGGAGTGATGGCACGAGATGTAAAATAAAGCAGGTTGGAGTATAAGGGAAGAACAATCTCTGTAACTACTCCCAAGTAGGTGGATAATTTTCCAAATTTGGAAAGTTGATTAAGAAAGCAGAAATAGAGAAGAAAGAACCCTTATTAGGTGAAAATTGAAAAATCAACAAATCCCCAGGACCCTATGGCCTCATGCCAGTTTTGAGTTGAAGTGCATATAAGCAGGTAGCTTTGAGAGCTCAAAGACTTGGGCTGTGAAGCCTGCATGGACTACATCTGGAATCCAAGTCAGCTGCCACCAGATCTCCTGACTCTCAAGAACTTTGAACTCAAAACTTTAGACAAAGTCCAGTGTCACTATAGAGATTGATGTGGGAAGGGTTAATTTTTGTTGTACCAAGAACAACATAAACCAAAATAAGAATGATCCAATGAATCTTTTGGTTTTATTTTTTGTTGTGAAGATATTTCTTCCCTTAATTTAGCACCTGCGATAAGTCAAACCAGCACTGGGATTACTACGACATTTGATCTCCCACTGCTCTGAGATCAAGAACACAACATAACAGAGTTGGTGTGGATCAAAGCAGCCAGCAATCAACAACCAGCTTCAGTGTTGACAAGTGCAGAGTTAGCCCTGTGGTTAAAATGTTGTCCTAAAACCCTGAGGACTGGACCACTAAACATAGTTACACCACTGGGTGTAGGCAGCAATAAAAAGGGTTATACAAGGAGAGACTATCAAGAACCAATTTAAAAAAGACAAAATTTAAACAGAATCATTTGCAAATCCAAGACAATAGTAGAATATCAGACTAGTGGACATGGGAGTTGGTGCAATTGGTTAGTGAAGCCCATTGTCACTAAATAAAAATAGGGGAAAAAGTAATTTTAAGCCAAAATCTAATGCATCAATTACAGATTGAAAACCTTCAAAACACTATCTAATTAAGTTATAACTCTAATATGCATAGTTGAATAAGTATACATCTAATGGTAAATATTTAGCTATAATTTTAAAATGACAGTTATTTAATATTCATATTTATAACACCCATATATAGTAGGTTTTACAAGCAAATTCTGCTTAGAGAATTCAAACATGTACAAAGAAAACTAAGCTAAAGGTTACACAACTATAAACTGGTAGATATGATATAGTACTGACAAGATTTTATTGTGAACTATCTAATCTCTAAGCTATGAGATTGCCAGTCACTGTGCAGTATTGATTTCTATGACCACATGGTTTATATCTATAAATGCTCTATCTCTGATATTGAATACTCTTCTTCTGTAAATATAGCAAATTTTAAACATCACCTTATAGTAGTACTAATAGTTTTATATATATATATATATATATATATATATATATATATATATTATATTTTAATTTAAAGTAAAACAGACGACTTTACACAAACAAAAACTATTATTACTACTATGAGTTGGGGAACAAAGTCAAATAATTCATCTCAGACCTTCAGACAACTTAAATCATTAATATGTCCTTAGCAAAACTAATATGAAGTAAGAAGGAATGAATGTAGTAGAATTAAGATTGTTTTATCAAGATGGTATACATGTTGCTTTATAACAAGTTTATATGATACGAATTATTAGGTTGTCCCAAAAGTTCATAAACACTTGCGAAAAATTGAATTTTTATGCAATTTTTAATCGTTTTTTTACTTAATTGTTAATTTTAATAATTTTGAAAAAATTTTATTTCATTAAAATTTTTATTTAATTGTTTTTATGTTTATATTGTTATAGTGATCTTCATCTTTGTATTCCAGATGGCAATTGATAAAATTGAGCTGCGAGTTTTGATTAGATTACTGCTGGAAGCGAGGTCTTTCAACCAGAAAAGCTGCAGAAGAGATTTGTGTTGCGAAGGTGAAGGAACAATTTCATATCTGGCGATCTCAAAGTGGTATAAGCGTTTGATTCTACCGACATGAGTCTTGAAGATAAGCCTGCTTCGACACAGCCATTAAAGTTGGATGATGGAGACTTGCAAACTGGGTTGGACATTGCGCCTTCATCGAGCACTCGAGAATTGGCTGACGAGCTTGGAGTTGGCAAATCGACAATTCACCGACACTTGAAGCAACTTGATTTTGTTCACAAAAAGCCGCACCAAGATTCGCACAAACTCACCAAAGCACAAGCCAACAGACAAGTTGCAATTTGCCGTCAATTGCTCAGCAATCCATTGGACGAGCGTTTTTGGAAGCGCATTGTGACATCGGAGGAGAAATGGGTCTATCTGGTCCAGCACAATCGAGACAAGTGATGGGTTCAGAAAGGGCAAGAGACACCGTCGGTTCCAAAACAAGATCGACTCGGCAAGAAAGTCATGTTGTGCGTTTGGTGGAACTTTGAAGGAATCGTGCATTTTGAGTTGGTTCCGAATGGTCATGCCATCAGTGCCGAACTTTACTGTCAGCAACTAGAATGGGTCTACGAAAAGTTGAAGCAAAAGTACCCGGCTCTGATCAACCGAAAGCACGCTTTGATGTAGCAGGACAATGCCAAGCCACACACCACCAGGAAGACCAAAGACAAGTTTGAAGAGCTGGACGGCGTTGAGATTCTGCCACATCCAGCCTACAGTCCTGACTGTGCTCAATCAGATTACGGCCTTTTCCGCTCAATGCAACACTTTCTGAAGGGCCACCGATTTGACTCATTTGATGAAGTTGAGGAAGCGTGTCAAGAATTCTTTGATTTGAAGCCAGCTGAATGGTACTTTCACCAGATCCAAAAGCTTGCAGATCGATGGCAGAAAGTCTTGGAAAATGATGGTCTTTATTTTGAGGAATAATTTTTGTTGTTTTTGTTATTACTTGGCGAGTAAAATTTCAATTTTTTGCAAGTGTTTACAAACTTTTGGGACAACCTAATATTATTTAGTGGTCATTTCATATACCACAATATTGTGAATTCCTGCAATTTAACAGAAAATGTCATATCATCCAAAACATTATGATAATAACAAAAGTTTGTTTCTATTTCTACATGGGATTTTAAAAAAAAAAAGACTTTCTGTGTATTCTTTCTTATTCTTACATACCAAATATATTCTAATGTTTATTTCATTTATGCTAACAATAGAATTTTTTCAGATCTTGATGTTGTATTTCCTTACATAGACATGAATGTAGACAAAACCAAAAAAAGAAAGTGAGCAGCTATCAACTGACAAGCCAATTGCATGACATTCTTAAAAGCCAATAAAATCTGCATAACAATTCCCCTTTATTTTATTTTCTGTAAACTGACTTAAATAGGAGGAGACATCCCAAAGAGAAAAAGAATGTTCATGAATTAAAAGCAGCAGTGATAAATTGATCTGCCAATGTTGAGGAGGAGGAGGAGGAGGCTGTCCATTTTATTGTTCACCATGAAACTTTGGGTTTATAGCTGTCAATATGACTCAAATACAAAATTTGAGCTAAGCCTGATTTCCAAACAGACAATAAAATTATTTTGTGACAATTTATCTTTACATTTACTTTGTTTATAAAAAGAAACAGGTAGAGAAACAGCAATAAACTAACTAGAAAAATTTGAATAAACAATCAATTGGCAAAACCAACAGATTTACTGTTTTAGACATGATCACCAATATTCCGATGGCTCTCCACAATTTCCCGTCCTTTGTAAATATTAGTAACTTTTGTTTTTTTGTTATCTCTTCTAAATCTTGTTCTGCCATTCATTTACATAAACTCATTAGATGGGTTATGCGCTGCCCCCTGTATCCCTCCTGCCTGCAATCTGTCCTGTGAGTATAAAATTTTCTAAGCACTCTTTCCTCATTATGCACCCTAGAATTTCTCTCTTTCTGATGTTAAATATAAGTGTCCTTTTTGTTTCCATTTTTTCTAAAACTTTGTCTTTGCTCACAAGTTCAGTCTATGGTATTCTCAGCATCCTTCTGTAGAACCACATTTCTATTGTCTCAAGAGATGGTCCAGCATTCACTGCCATGTAAGAGGACTGATATTACATAACAGTTCAATACTCTTTTCTTTGTTTCTAATGAAATTTTCTTGTTTCTTAATACATTGCTTTTAGCTACTGCACATAAAAAACTTGTAAAATTTATATTTGTGTTGTTGAGTTTGAAATGAAACATTTAAGAACATTGAATGAATTAGGTACACTTAATGAGTGAATTAGACTCATTCCATCATTGGAAATTTTAGACAAATCCTACTGGAGAAAAAATTAGGGGTAACAAAAAATATATATTACTGTAAAATGGTAATACCGAAATATAACAACAATTTTTTTTGAATTATTGTTATATTTTGATTTTTAGCATTTTATGGTAATATATATTTTTGTTACTCCTTTTTTTTTTTTTTTTTTTTTGTCATGAATGGTTTCATTTTGTTATAAATTACTTTTTAATATGTCTGCTTTACTGCACTAATAAAATGCTACAAGAAAGAATTTTTTTCCATAATTGTTTTCCTTGTATATATGCAAAATAATAAATATGCAAGCTTGGTCAAAAAAAAAAAAAAAAAAAAAAAACTAAGGTTTTACATTCAGAAATGCCAAAGTTCATGTACAACAATCAATACTTTTCACAATTTGTTATTTGCCATCTCCAAAAGATTACAATACACAATAATGAGAATTTAAAATTTCTAGAAGGGAAAGGAGGCCAACTTACCAAGCAGATAGGTTGAGTTTTTAATTTTGTCCATTGAATCTGGAAAAAAAAAACAAAAAAAAACTGATCAGCTGATAAGAGACTCACTCATTCTTGTGTGTATGGTCAACATACAAGGTTGGATGAATAAGTTCATAGACTGAAAATTATTTTGTCTGTAATTTTCACTGTTTAATGTTCAATCTCTAATATTCATCACTGAATTAAGTGTATTCACAATGAAGGAAATTATGTTGAAAATTAACACTTATTTAAAAAAAAAATGACTTATCATAAGGCTACAGAATTAACCATAAACCTAGATACATGTGGGGTATGGCTGCATTTAAGTACTAAGTTTTATATTTCATATACATGTGTATATCTCAAAACACACATAAACATGATCACAAAACAGTTTGACAGAGAAATTAGTAGATATTCCAAAGCTGAAAATTATCAAAAGTAGGTATGTTATTTAATCATCAAATGTTTTATAGTAACTGAATAGAAAAAAATTGTTTAATTTTTATCAATGCACTACATTAGATTCACAATTGGTATTAACTAACCGATGCTGATAAAATTTTTAGATATATTTATATTTATATGCTAAATATACCTTGTAAATTTTGGATTATAGTATATTTTTATTAGAAGTATTTACAATAACTTATTTGGTATTATGAGTGTTTATTATGCAACTTACAAGCTGTCCATAATCAAACCATATAATAATTATCAATGTGTATTTATTTTATTTCCTGTCCTACCTTTGCAATAACAAGCTTTGTTTTATTACAGTTCTCCCCCATTGCAGACTATGCTTATCTCTTATGTTTTTGGCAGTCTGATTTTTTTCAACAGGAATTTGCAAAAAGTTACTGTAAAAATTACTCCCATATGGTAAAGTACTATATTCAACAAACAAAAGATATATAATGAAAATTTTTCTATGATATATTACAAGGTTATGATAAAAAATAAGCTGTCATTTTTTTATGGCATAGGTACACTAGTATTGTAAATAAATATATATATAATGGTAGAGTTACTGATATTTATCTTTTTTAGTTTCAAATATATAAAGATTTTGATTGACTATAAAAAAAAATATAACCACAAAATAAGTTAAAAATATCTTTCTCTTAAGTGATAGGAGCACAATGTTGGAGATTGCAGCAAAGTAGAAAAGAGATTGTAGAACAATCAAAAGATAAATTGAAAGATTTGGCAAGGTAAGAACAAAAAAAAAAACTGGCTTTCAGGATGTCACAAAAAGTGATTTCTGAAAAATTAACATTGTTTTAAGTAAGAAAAGTGCATTGATTAACAAGTAATTATTTGCAAATGTGAAGAGATAGAGAGAGAGAGAGAGAAAGAATATTTAGAATATTGGTTAAATACATGAAAGGAACCAAACTACTACTTTTAAGTAAATATCAGAAAGAGTAACCTGTAAGTTAGGCAAAGAAATATAGGCAAACTGATTTCCCAACAGTAATTTTTAATAATGAATAAATATAGAGTTGTATTAGATAGAACTGATGACTGAGTTAGAGGTTGGCTTCTTCATGGAAATAATTAAACATGATTTAGATAACAGGAAGATGTTTTTGACTAGTATTTGTGTCAATAAAAAATTCTTCGAAGATGATCATATCAAGATAAATACAGAGAATTATTCTAAGTTCTTGAACAAGGAATTTTTAGTGGTACAGGTCATAGGAGTATATTCATGCATGAGAATTTTCCTTCCCATACCATAAAAATGAATATTGCCCACCCTACCAAAAATGAAGACAAACAAAAACACTAAATTAATGGAATGCTTCCCAGTCTTTCCAGATGTTATTAACCCAATAGAACATTTATCCATTATTAATATTATATATATATATATATATATATATATATATATATATGGGAGTGGGAAAACTATTCAATCGAGAAAAAAAATTTGCATAGTAATAAAACAGTTCTGAATAATGTTAAAGTTGATGCAGTAGAAAAGTTAACAAAATCATTGGAAAATTGATGACGGTCATAGAATGTCAAGGAGCTGATAGACATAGAATAACAAAATAATTTATTCAGATATATAGGATATCATGTTAATCAAATGTCTAGTTATATAGCCTAAACTTTTTGGATTTATTTAGAAATTAAAATTTGTCACACTTTGCATAATAAAACTCAACACCTATAAAGTATTAGGTTAGTCAGAAAGTCCTGACTCACTTAGAAATTGGAAAAAAAAAAACAACAAATTTTGATCTCTGTCTGGTGGAATTTCCAAGGAGTATTGCATTTCAAGTTTGTTCCACAGTCACATCATCAACACTAAACTGTATTACTAGCAGCTAGACCACATGTACAATAAACTAAAGAAGGAGTATCTTGATTTGGTCAATTGAGGTCTAGCTTTGTTTCAGCAAGAAAATGTGAGGCCACACACTGTCAGGTTGACAAATGGACAGTGTTTGGATTCTTCCACATACACCATTCAGTCCTGATGCTGCTGTGAGTGACTATGACTTATTCCACTTAATCGCACACTTCCTCCACAACCAACACTTTTGATGAAGTAAAGTAAGCTTGTTTACAGTTTTTTATTCCAAGCCAGTAGACTGGTATCTGAGGCAGATGCAGAAGCTGGCTGATCACTGGCAGATCATCAAGAATGATTGACTTTATTTTGATGAATAAATGTTGGTGTTGCTTCCTAAAATTTTGGTGTTTTCTTTTCACTTCCTAAGTGAGTCAAGACTTTCTGGCCAACCTAATATCAATATTTTTACTAAAATCTCAGACCACTAAATAAGTTATTGTAAATATTTCTAATCAAAATATATAAGCTGAAATTAATGTTTTTTTTTTTCATTATTATCCTGAGAATTATATCAACATCAGTTGATTAATTTACTTTTGTATTTATTCAGACTATTCTCATCTTGATCATTATAGATGTCATTACAGACATAATGTTTTAGTCAAGTATCCTCTGGCCATCATCAGGTCTTTATTGTTTGGCTGTTATAAAAAAAAAGATTTCATCTGTTTAATCAGGATTTATTTTTGCCTCCACACCCCAAGCTTAAAAAAAGAGTTCTCAGAACTTTTACAAACACTTAATATAAATCAACATATACACTTCATACACCATTTATGCAATTTATCTACCAAAATAGAAGGGAACACATTTGGTCGTTCAAGGCCAGAGTGCTCCCAATCACTACAGAAGTTAATATAGATAATGTGATAAATAATGCAAGATACTGATGTCTAAGTGTAAATATATATATATATATATATATATATATATATATATATATAGAGAGAGAGAGAGAGAGAGATAGATCAGAAGGTATGTAGGTAAAAAAGAGCTATTGTAAATCTTATGAAAGTAAATGTCTACTTTAATCAGAACTGAAAATAATCTAATTGGAAGGGGACAAACTACATATATCCTGTTTAGAAAGGATAAACTATAAAGAACAATCCATATCTGAAGGGATGTACTCCAAATAATCCTGATGAAGAGGGTCAAATATAGCAAAAGGGACTGGGGTTAGAAATTGACGGTTACTTGTGTTAATTAATATGCAAATAATAAGATTGTGGTAAAGAGAAAATTTGAATTGTTGAACTTTGTATAGACAGAATGTTATGTAAATTAAGCTATAAAAAAAACTAGTTGTTTTGAACAATTGGTTTCAATTTCACAAACCGTGAATGTAATAGAAATTATTTTTATCATATTTATAGTTTTCTCCTTATGACATAAACAAGAAATAAAAGTTTTGCTAGACTCAACAGATATTCAATATGAACATTCTGAATGCTATCGGAGAGAAAAGATAAAAATAAAAAAAATTGTTTCTGAAGACAAAAAGAGAAAAGAGGAAAATAACAAAAGCGAAAAAAAACACAAAATAGGATGTGTGAAAAACCGAAGTCTGAAGAGAAAAATGTTCAAGAAACAAAAATGGTAACAATAAGAGAGAAAAAAATGAAGAAGAATCAGTGAAAGAGTGAGTCAATTTCTGTGATAAATAAAGTGGAGTGGCAAGGAATGTGTAGTAAATATAAAATGATCCTACAACTGAAAAGAGAAAGAATGGACATAGAAAGAAAACAGACAAAAAGTGCCTGAGTAGGAAATAAGCAGAAGATTCCAATGAGGTGTTGTTGCCTGTGGCAATTACTTGAGTACAAATGAGATTCAACACTGAATATTACTGTGGTGGTAGGGGAGGGGTTGAACAGATACAACAACTGGAACAAACACACCAATACAAAGATATACACATGAAATCATTATTATCATGAAAGTTTGAGTGAACACTGCTGGTCATGAACCAAGTTCATTTCTAAATAGACCTTTACTCATTCTCATGATTCTTTGAAACAAGTATACAATGGTGGCTTGCCATTGCCAACTTTGAGTGCAGTTGTCACAAGCTTCATTTAGTGTGTACCAAAGCTTGAATATACTGTATTTACATTTAATATTAAAGTATTGTGGAATTAGGCTAGGTACAAGTAGTCTGGATAAACATTAACCTAACAGGCACTTCACCTGTGCATATAAAACCTGGGAAATCTTTGTAGATTAGTTTTTTTTTTAAAAATGGTGGTAATATGTTATCAAACAGTTATGAAGTTTAAATTATTTCTTAATAATATGTTTCTTTGCAATAAATGGGAAAAATCTTAATTGCCAACAGTTTTGGAAATAAATGCCCAGGGAATAAAAAAGTAAAAAAAGACTATATCTGTTCAAATAAGTGTATGGAAAACACCTATTGTAGTAGAGTGATGGTTGTTGTTCTATTTTCACAGTCCATTACTAATGGGTTCTGCCCCTGTTGTAAAATATTAATCTAACAATTACATCAAAACATGTATAATCAAAAATAGTACAAATTCTAACAATTCAATATTTAGACAATGGATTAACCCAGTCAATGTAATTGTGATGAGATCTTTTCTCTTTGCTACTTGTTTGCACTACTGGTGAGGGGGAGCAAAATCTCCTCTCAAAACATTATCTTTCAATACAGATTGTACACCTGAGGAGGGCCAAAGAATAGAACATCTGAAATGTTCTGCTTACAATGAAATCAGCAAGAAATTAGTTTAATATTCCAACTCATGGAATAATAATTAGAATCTAAACTTTAACATTTCAAGAATATTTAACATTCAATTGTCTCTTCTTACTGGAACCACTATGGAAATTTGCAATGGCTAAAGTATACAAGTAGAGAATTAATCTGTGTAATAGTTAAAACAAGGAAAAAAAAACCCTGTTAGTAGTTATACAACACCATAGAAAATGGCTTGACTTCTGGTAAAAAGAGGGTTTTGGATGTGTTTTGTGTGTAAAGTATCCCAAAAAGAAAATGGTGACTTGATAAAAAAGGACAAGAAGTCGGCTGACCACTCACCTCAATGGGATGTCCCACCTAAGAAGGGCATCTCACCTAAGAAGCAGCTGCCAAAAGAACAGAAAGTGCCATAGGGAGAGCAACAAAAGCAGCCTACTGAGAACTGAGGTGGAGCAGCAGGTAGAGCAGCTGCAAAAGCAGACTACCATATAGCAAAGACTGCAGCAGCTGAAAGCAGAGCAGCCACAGCAAAAGCACCCTGCCATAGAACAGGAGCAGAAGAAGGAGCCAACTACTGTAGAGCAGGAGAAGTTTGCAGGACAGCATCATGTGGAGGAGCAAGCTCTACTACTTTCAGGGTTGGACTTATTCATGGAGGTAGAAGAAATGCTTCCACCTCAGTCCTTTTCATTGAAATGACAGAGGGATGAGGATGTAGAAGAGGACATGAAGGTTATGAAGAAAGAGAGGAAGTCCAGACAAAGTAGAGCAGAGAAGGACCTGATTACAGCAAAGACATAATCCACTTCTACTTCACCATCCAGAGCTGATAAAAAACTTTTGCCAGGTAAGCCAAGGAGTTTTCCTACTTCTCCCACTAGGGCTACATCTTCCCCTCCCCTAATACTTCCCAGGAAATGAAAAGAGATTCACTTAGAGGGGTGATATGTGTTGTGTGGACAGACAGGCCCTTGAAAGGGACATTTTCTTCCAGAGGAAAGCCCTCTTGAGGCCTTTATTTAAGTGCTTGACAGTAGATGACAAATGTACGGAAGATCCAAGGAATTTTCCAGATGCCCCGGGTGTGATTACTCTGATCAAAAACACCAGGGGTAATCTCAAAGCATGGGATCATCTGGCTGGTGCTAAGGATGCTTTCCCTAATATAAGGATGGCACAAATAGAGTCACTGACTTTGAAAAAAATGTCACAAATGTGTGCAGAGAAGGTCTCTGTTTTGCTCCATCCCTCTGGATGTCTGTCCTGGAGCCCAAAATAGACAGGGGGTGGGGAGCTATTGGGAGGTTATTGGGTAATCATAGCTTGGTTGATCTGATTGAGTTTGGGCTTGTCGATAGATACCAGGTTGGTAGATATGGACATGGGTTCTTAAATGGCCGTCTCTCCAAGTAGCCAACTACCTGAGCAGAATGTTAGTGAAAAGGGTTGACCTAGATTTACTAGATTATCCCATGTTCCACCGTTTAGACTATTCAGATTGTAGACTCATCTGTGCCCAGATGGTATTAAGTAATAGGCTTAGAATGGCTGGACACTGGAAGTTCAATCTGTTCTTACTGCACAGGTGGGACTTCCAGCAACAGTTGAATAGATTAGTGCAACGGTCCCTGAATTACAGCCGTAAATGCTTAATCAACCGAGCCTTATGTAGCACCCTAAAAGCTACCTCATGGCGGCGATCATATGTTGTTGGGTCGTCGCAAACAGTGAATCTGTAACAAAGCCTGTTTCCAGCATCCATGTCTTTGGGGGCTGGGATTATTACACTTGCTGAGACATTGATACACCTCAAGGTTGGCTTTCCTACACTGCGTTTTGATGGAAGACTTGATTTTGGCATGGAGTGTTAGGGACACCTCTTGTAGCCTTACCATCACTCCTGCCACTTATTGGGTTAAACACCATCGTGGAAGGGTGTTGAGTTTCCTCAGCAAGTGTCAGTTGGCCTTGAAGGTTTTTTCTTGGTCCAGTGACCTTTCTTAGCTGTGGCAAGAATGGTGGTATGGACATCACAAAAGGAGGGAATTTTGCGAGATGAACGTTATTTGCATTGGGATCTAAGCATCAGCTTAGGGTAAAAATTAGATCTGATAGAAAGCAAATTTGACAAATTTCTGCAAAAGGTGGGTGACTGAGGTGAGTTTGGTTCATGTGGATAAGTCTAACCTTGATTTTCTCTTTTAAGTCCCCTTGATGCAACAGGGAAGTTTCCTGTGAACCCTCCCCTGGTTAAGTTCAACACTATTATATTTTCCTAGTTAATGTGAATAACTGTTGTTCCTGGCCTGTTCCCAACATTCTCTTTTCTTATGATCAATGCTGTGATTCCCAGTTTGGTTTTGTCCCATTTTCATCTCAGCTGAGATTGCATTTGATTCGCCCATTCCATTGTTTATTTTCAACTTTTTCATTCCATTAATGGATGTGCTTCTTGATTCTGTCTATCGGCAGAATACAGCAGCCACTCTTATTATTTTGAGGGGGTGTGTGTGTGTGTGGGGGGGGTACTACTAACATTTGTTTTCTTTTAGTTTTATCTTTGTTTTACATTTTTAGTATGTTTTCTGGGTTCATATTTTCATGGAATTTTTATATATTTTGGACTTTCATCAAATTTTTATGTAATGGGGTGTTTTGTAGGTCCCCTGTGAATATGTGGTATTGTGGTATATGCAGGATTGAGAGGTGATGGATGAGTTCATGTGGTGAATGAGTAAATTGTAATGAATGAATGGGTCATGAGTGATTAACTAGGATAGCTAATGAAGACTATCCTCTCCCCATTTCCCCTTCGGCCTTGTACCACAATTTTGTATTTATACAGAATAAATAATCTGTGGTAGAGAAGAGAAGACACATGTGTTAGATTGCTTGACTTAAGCTATCTACACTAGTGAATGAAATGGATTAGGGAATTTTATTTCGAGCACAAAGAAACTGACTACAAGTTAATAACAGTAGAATGAAAAATTTTAAATGGTTTGCTTATCAGATGTTAAAAGATAGTAACAGAAGATGTAATAAATAAAAGTAATTGGCAGTTCCTATCAAAGATAAAACTTATTTTCATGAAAATATAAACTTAAGTTTCTTTTTATCATGAATGACAACTTTTCCTGATCTAGTGCTGTTACTACAGTAATAATTCAGTTTCATTGTTAAACTTGTGTAATGTGTACAAAAGTTTATTGCAGCCAATGAGTTTGTTTTCTTCTTCAGAAGAGGAGGAAGAGGGACTAACATTCTCATCTTTGTTGTTTTCCTCACAAGGGACAGTAGAGAAAAGATGTAACCATAAATTGTATGCTAACAATTTCTTTTCTTGCACTTCTCACTTGTGGAACTCTCTTCCAGCTTCATGCTTTCCACTCAACTTTGATCTTCAAAAATTTAAATTCAATGTAAAACATTATCCCATGTCTTCTTAATTCATGTTCTTTTATTGTTCTCTCTCCTTAATGTTTTTCATTTTCTCATTCTCAGTAAACCCTTGGATCTTAGTGACTTTATGTGGATAAAGAAACATTTTCAGTTTGCTTTAGGACATCCAGAAGTTTGTTCATCCAGATGAACATCAAAAAACAATAGATAACTTTGTGAAGCAATTAGTACAATTCCCCCCACCAAATTATTTTAAACTGTTGAGTGCAACATACAATAGAAGAAGCAAAAGATGAGAACTGCCAAATTTTAAAATAAGCAAATTAACTTTGACAATACCTCATCCAAGAAAGAGATTAAAAAGTTGTTTTAAAATTCTGAGATTAAATATTTTTATTATTATATGGATATTTTATTATTTTTACAAGTTTCATCTTTTTGTTGCTTTTTATTTATGACATATTCCTTAAATGCCATTAAAATAAATAATAAAAGGAATTTGTGCTACAAAAGCAATTTTGAATCAAAGTTAAATTAACATACCATAAATTCAAAGAACAATTGCAGAAGAATGAAGAATGAGAATCATTTTGGTAGCATAAACTGTTAAAGCATTATCCGTGAATGATGAGTTTCTGAGGTAAAAGATGCAAGTGCAAGTCTTGCCTATAGTATCTTTATTCTAAATCAGTACAATTTACAAAAAGATATCAAAAAAGTTGATTTTACTACAGTATTTGTATCAGATGTTGCATATTTAATACAAATATTTTATTTAGAAATGATGGAGGTGTGATTTTTTTCCTAATGAGAATGAATATAATCTCTCAATTTTAAACTATTTTTTCACCAAGACAGTACAGTAGATAGTAATCATTTTTCATTTGCATTTCTCCATCACAGCACTTTAATTCTTCATCAGCCTTATAAATTTTGTCCAGTGCAATATTTTGCAATGGGTCAGTTTTGTTGAGCTAATCCAGTCTATAATCTACATTATTTTAGTTCCTTCTTTTACATGCCATGTCCCTTCAGAATGTAGGTAATCATGACTCTTCAAAATTTACTGTTATCTGTAGCCCTTAGCAATGTTAGTTTTTTTTTTTTTTTACTATTCTTCCCATTTCCTGATCTGACATCCATTTATACAAGATTGTTAGGTAAGTTACATATTGTTTCCTATGTTCCTTTTGCTTTCAATATAACTTGTGAGTGTCAGATTATCCAAAACCTCTTTCCTCATTACTTCACATTAAAAAAAATTTTTTTTTTTTTTTAAATCACCTCAATACCAAATTTTTGAAGAAGATTAAATTTGGACTTTTTTGCTTATCAATACATTCAACTGTTATAACTTATAAAAATGATTAAAAGTTACATATTCATGTGCATATTATTTCTGTGCATAACTAATTCCTAAATACATTTGAAAAAAATCAAAATGCCAATATGAACAGGTTAATGTAGAGAGTTCACAATTTTAGCTATAAATGTATGTGTTTTATCATACACTGATGATGAGTTCAAACATGTCTTTCCTGTTTAATAAATTTTAGTCCTCCATCTACCCACAAAATATTTCTTACTTAATCAGACATGGACTCTACCAAACTATAAAAACTTTGCCCCTGGGATTCTATACCAAGATGTTAACAGCAGCAAGTAACTTGGTTACTAAGCACATCCCATAAGTATTCACCACAACTAAATGTGTGATCCCTCAAATGATGCCATTTTAGAAATAGTCTGACTAGTCTTTTGGACATAATTTGATCTTAATCAAAATCATTCAAATCCTTCTTGCACATAACAGTATCATTCAACATATCAGAATGAAGTACTAGAAGCTAGCTTACAAACTTGTGTAACTATAACCCAGACATTTACAGTTGTTATGAGACTATATCTGTTATTATTGTTACATGTTACAAATTATAATTTCTTATGTCATCAATGCACATAAATAAATATAAATTTTTATTACTGTAAAATCCAGTTAAAGAAAGTTGGTTTGTTTCTAACTCCCAAATTTTGCATAAACCTTTTTTTTTCTCTATTAAACTTTTTATTGTAGCACATGAAGCAAGAGAAAACACGTAAGCAGGAAGAATGAGTATTTATGGATTCTATTATTGGTAACAAGTCTATGGTAAGAAAATCAATCACTGAAAACCAATTGTCTAATGAAAAAAAAAAGAAAAGAAAAGTGAGAGAAAAAACAGCTAACATTGAACATGTTGTTCTTTCCAACTGCAATAAAGGGTGTTAATGAGTTTGCTAGGTGCAGCTATTGACTACAGTCTGTTCCATTTGATGTCATAACCTCACACGGCTGTTTAAAACATTTATTTTTGTCATATGGAAAAATCCAACATGGCACGTAAACGAAATATTCAGTGAAAAATCGCATTCGTCAGTAACATTTTAAACACCTCATAGAATGTAAAGTTCTTAAAGCAAAACTATACCAAACTGTTTTCTTGAATCCTGGCTGTCTAAAAATGACGACATCAAGATGAAATAATGGAAACTGACTGTGAAAAACACAATTATGCGCAACAAGTTTTCAATCAATCAGTAAACTTCTGGACCTTTTCAGGCGACGTTATAGGATCCAGACAGCTATTGTTCGCACATGGAATTATTCACTAGTAATTAATCTTCAATTTGGCTGTGGAAAATGTCACTTGGCGGTTAGCATTAAGAAATTATGCCCAATTTCCTGAGATAAACCCCCTTTTTTTATGAAAAAATATTTATTTTTACTTCAAAGTAATATCATTCAAACTTCATCCCTTTTTCCTTAATTTGGCATGAACATCATTGAATAAAAGGAACGACTAAATGGCCCGACAATGGGAAATACGAAAGACATGCAGTAAAAAAAACAATGTCGTCTGCTAAGTGTTGTTTTCATCGCAGGGTCACGGGGTGTTAAAAACAAAACAAAACACATCAAGCCATTGTTCAAACATAGGTTTGAAAAAAAAAAAAAAAAAACCTTATATCAAGACCTACCAATGTTGACCCATTTTTGTTTTTTTTTCACTCTTTGCTCTTATCTGGGAGAGGTAGGTTTTATTACAAGCTGACGACAACTTGTTCTAAACATTTATTGCTGGCTGACCTTTGACCCAGACATGTCAAAGCCAATTTGGCTTAATTTTACTTTTGATTTCTGGTGGTCAGGAA
Source organism: Acanthosepion pharaonis (assembly GCA_903632075.3). Classification (NCBI taxonomy): domain Eukaryota; kingdom Metazoa; phylum Mollusca; class Cephalopoda; order Sepiida; family Sepiidae; genus Acanthosepion; species Acanthosepion pharaonis. The sequence continues at coordinate 521,101 of CAHIKZ030000433.1, read as the reverse complement.
TTGCAGATAAATCTTTTGCCTTTTAAAGATTTCCATGGCCAGATATCAATTTTTTTTAACCCCCAGCAGTCATATAATTATAAATTACCAATGGACTTTGTCACATTTTTATCCCCTAGGAATGTTGATTTCCTTCAAAACTCTCAATTTTATGCCTGAAATAGTTTGATTATGATTTAGGCTTTCTGATTTTCCAAAAACAAAAATTTAGAACTAGAAAAAAATGCAAAATTTTCATTATTTTTTCATATTTTACCCCCTGAAAAAAAATTGAAGTCATTTACACCAACCAATTTTACTTTTAAATGAAAGAATATATCCTTTGCTTTCAGAAAATACCTAGTTTCATGGGGTTCAGAAAAAAAAAGTTTCCTTGATATTTGTTTAGATGTTTCAATATTTTACCCCTATAAAAGTATGAAAATCCATTTTTTGAGAGAAAATAAGCTGTGACAAAATGACTTTTGCCATTTTTGTGATGATTTTTACTTGGGATAGAAAATTTTTACCATAGTAAACCTGAATTGACTTTATTTAAGTTCAGTGGGGCTATAGGAAACCTCAAACACTCATCACACTGAACCAATTATAATGGAAAAATAAACAAGAATCAACAGATTCATATAAATTGCAAGGTACTTAAATTTTGGAGACAGAGAAATTATTTGGTTATGTAAAAATATTGATTACTTTAATCACATGGAAATCTTAGCTTGCTTTAAAAAATACAAAATGATGAGCAGTGTATACTTTTGATTAGTATATGTAATCATTTGAAACTTGTAACTAAACCATAAAATATTGAATTTAATCAAGAAATTCAAACACTGGACTTTTAAAATTAATCCTTAATTTAGACAAAACCAGAATAGAAAGCCTTATACTGATATTAAAGAGAACAGATGAAAACACATTAGGAACAGTTGGCTCTAAGACAAACACGTAGATATGAATATCAATATTAAAGGTAATAGATGATTCATACATTACCATTTTTTACATGCTGAAATTTTCTTTATATTAGCATTAAATATACACTGCTCTTACTGACTGAAAGAGAAAACTGGTGTTAGACTTTATTGTTTTCTCATCAGATGGGCAGACATGCCTGTGAAATGTTTTTATGAAACCTTCCAACAAAAGTGATCCCCAAGCTATCCTTTTTAACAACCATCTAATTCAAAACAACACACTATGGAGAATGGAGAAAAGAAAATATAATGTTCTTAGTTTTATTTTATCAATTAAGAATAAACAAATTAATAAATTTGGTTTCTGTGGTGAGCTGGCTGTAAAACCTGATCTTATTCATTTGGAAATGATTTGTTTAGAAAGTAAAAGTATATCCAACATGGCAAGTTAATATTTTTAAACATTTACAAGCAAATAAGCAATAAAGTAACAGTAAAAAAAAAAAAAAACAAAAAAAAAACTCACCTTTATTCCTACTCTGTTGCATATGGCCTTTGATAGTCTCAGCCATGTAGGAAGTTCCAAGATGTCCATCAGCACCGTCTCATCAAGTTCCAGATTGGCTAATTCTCCCTCCCCTCGTAGAGCACTCAAGCTGATCTTGTCAGGGGATAGGTTTTTGGTGAACCTGAAAAGAATAAGAGTAAATATAAGAATTGGTCATTTAGTAGATGTGTGTATGGTATATAATCATATTAAAAACAAAAGATATATCAACTGTTAGCAAGTAAACACTTCAGGCTTGATCCTAGCAGTCAAAGGTCAAATAGTTGTAAGATGAAAGTTTACTTGCCAAGTGTTACTGTATTTTTTGCTTTTAATACTACCCTAAATTGCTCTGTCTTATTCTGCAATGTGCACTTGCATTTATTTTTTTATGCTTTTTTCATTTTTAGGGTATAAAACATTTCCCTAAATATAAAAATAGCATTTGCATTAAAATTTTCCTTCACTAAAGATTACATATATAGTCACACAATAAATTTTGGTGGTAAGGAAAAAACTGAAACAAAAACTGCAGTTGTATCTTAGGACAAACTGCATTTGCATTCAGTATACAGAGACAAAGCATCCGTTTTAATTTTTATTACTGCCCACAGACTTTATGACTATTCTCTCACTTGACTTTTTCTACACTAGCAAACTAAATAATCCTATTAATATTGGTGTGTGTGTGTGTGGGGGGGGGAAGGTGAATTAATGATTAAACACCAAATTTTGTAATTGCTTTTTTTCCCCCAAAAGAAGTTTCTTACACTAAACCTGTGTTACACATTGGGGCAGGGAGAAGATTATGAATGGTTAGGAATTAAAACAACCTTTATTTAAAAAAAAATAAAAATAAGCCTCTTTTTTTCATATATATATATATATATATATATACACACACACACACACACACATATACAGTAGCGTCCAAAACTAAGGGACAAAATTTTAAAACCTAATATTTGTTAGAAATAACAACTGTGAAAAGCTGAAATTTTGACAACTGGTAGTCGTTATCATCCATAATAACATACTAAAATTTGAATCATTTGCAAAGGATAGAAAAAGAATTATAACAATTATTTATTTATTTTCAAATTTGGAACGTCCAAAAGTAAGGGACAAAATTGAGAAAAACAATGTAAATGGCAAAAAACAATAAAAATACATGTACAATCAATATTTAGTAAATGAGCCCTTGCTCTCAATGACAGCTGCACATCTTCGACTACAAGAACGAATCAGTTCTTGACAATCCTCAATACTAATTTTAGACCATTCTTCTTGAAGCTTCACCCACAAATCCTCTGTGTTAGTGGGATTTCTTTCCATAACTTTCACTCCTAAGGTCTTCCAAAGATTTTCTATTGGATTTAAGTCAGGACTTTGCGGTGGCCAATCCATAATTTCCAAATCTTGCTCGCTAAGGTAACTCATTACCACCTTTGCCTTGTGACATGGGGCATTATCTTGCATAAAGGTAGCCCTATCGAAACCTGAATTCTGTATGATTGGCACATGATCTTGAACAATGTTTTTATAGATCTGCGCGTTTACACGAGTTTGTAACCAGACAAGAGGCGTTGTACCTTGGCTAGAAAACATTTCAAATACCATGACGCTTCCACCCACAAACTTGACAGTTTTCTTAGTACACTTTGCACTTAATCTTTCACCCATACGTCTCTTTACATTGTTTTTTCCATAATTTCCAAATAAATTAAACTTGCTTTCATCACTGAAAAATACTTTTGCCCAATTTTCATATGTCCAAATTACATACCTGTTTGCAAACTCTAATCTCTTCTTCTTCGAACTAACAAGTGGTTTCTTCCCTGGGGTTTGATTAAACAGCCCTATTTCTTGCAGTCGTCTACAAACAGTCTGTCTTGACACATTAACACATGAGGTACTATTCATAACCCTTTTAATTTCTGTGCAAGACTTAAAACAGTCCTTTAATGACATACGCTGCATTATTCGATCTTCTCTTACCGAAGTTTTGCGGGGTCTGCCGGTTTTAAAAGCACTAACTATTTTGCCAGTGTCATTGTAGGATTTAACAACCCTGCCTACAACACTCTTGGAACGTTTCACTTTCTCTGAAATCTTTCTAATGGTGTGCTTTTCCTTGTGTAGCTTCACAATAGCTTGTCTCACAAAGTAATCAAGTTTTGGGCGTTTCGCCATGGTACCGGCTGATGCAACGTTTACAAATGACTAAGTAAGACTTATTCTTTAGAGGAAATCAAAAAATTTGAATATAGCATACTGTTTACATTGTTTTTCTCAATTTTGTCCCTTACTTTTGGACGATCCTATTTTGAAAATAAATAAATAATTGTTATAATTCTTTTTCTATCCTTTGCAACTGATTCAAATTTCAGTATGTTATTATGGATGTTATCATCCATAATAACATACTAAAATTTGAATCATTTGACTACCAGTTGTCAAAATGAATCATTTGACAACCAGTTGTCAAAATTTCAGCTTTTCAAAGTTGTTATTTCTAACAAATATTAGGTTTTAAAATTTTGTCCCTTAGTTTTGGACGCTACTGTGTATATATATATATATATATATATATATATATATATATATATATATATATATACACACACACATACATATACCTCACCCTATGTTGTTAATTGGTTCCAGCGATCACAACTCAAGTCGAAATAACCAAACTGCAAATAAGCACTTCCCATTGCTAATTACAATATTTATGATATGTACGTACAGTATTCTGAATAAAATAATAATTTCCACCTTACCTTCCAGCGATATAACATTTCTTCAGAGGCATGGGCAAAAATGTATTCTAAATCACAAAGAATGTCAACAGCAGAGCACAGATATAAACAAGTCTGAATTCAAAATCATTGTTTGAGTGGAAAACAACACAAGAGTGCTGCCTGTCAACAGGAATTTGAAATAAGAACATCTGCTGAACATACTTTATTATGCTATTTTTTTGTTTTTAATGATTATATAATATTTTTAAATTTATTTAAATATGATTTTATGTGCCTATTGTTTTCTTAGTATTTTGATATTTCTAATATTTTTAATAGTCGACGTAAACTCAAGTAAAACGACCTAAAGCAACTTTTATTTTTCCATATATTTAAGAAAAACCAACGTATCTTTGAAAATGACTTCAACTCGAAACGACTTAAACCAATGTATTACTGCATGCATATATATATATATATATATATATATATATATATATACACACAAAATTGGTAATCCATATGGAATTTCCAAGAGGATATATCCATTAAGAGCTCTATGTCAAAAGACAGAGCAAAAATTATTATATTAAGACAAACAAAATATTAATTCTATCATTTATTTATTTTTTTATCTGATAATCTGATTTTTTCTATATGCCAATCTATGTCATATCTAAGATCATCTCTAATGAATCGTTTATGTTCAATTTTCAATTCAATTCAGAGTTCAATTGTATGGATGAGGATGAATTCACAGTTTATTCTGTTTTTCTTCACCTTTTCTTTCTCCATACACATTTATAAAAAATTTAAAAAAATAGGACACAAAAACGTTTTTACTTAAGTCTTGAATGGAAAACATTTTATTCTCTTAGAATAAGTTCATTTTGAATTTGTAAAAAGAAAAGTAAAAGCATATACACAGTTAGAAATGGAAAATTTATCTGCCCTAGTAAAAGTGAGACCAAACAAAATCACAGAAAGGAACATTTATTCAATTAAAAAATTTCCAGTTTTCTATGTCAGACATGAAGTAAGTTTTTTCAAAAGATTAAAAAAAAAAAGTTGTAGATTCAAAAGAAGAACAAAAAACTTTATGCTGACAAAACAAATGAATTCTTCTATGAATTCATGTTATCTTACACCTAGCGCACACACACGAGTTAAACATTTTTATCTTGGTTATTTAACAGAATAAAATTGAAAAAAATGTGTTCCCTTGTCAGGAACACCTCCTGACAAGGGAACATGTTTTTTTTCAATTTTCAGTTTTTCAATTTTCAGTTTGGTTTTAATAAAAAAAATTGACAAAAGTCTGAATGGGTCAGAGAATTAATAGAGGATTTTGGAAAAAAAAAAAAAGTTATTGTCTTTTGTAGGATTGGATCTAGTCAAAGAAAATAATTGACAGAGCAGTGCTAACTATTTTATTGACCCGCCATCAAATTATATGGAAAATCTCCAACATTTTTGACAGACAAAAAGAACCATTTACTTAGTATAAACCTTCTCACATGGTCAGGATAAAATATAAGTTTCTTTTTTTTTGTTTTTTGTTTTTTTTTTAATCATTTCACCCTAAGTAAGACAATAAAGCCACTAAGATGTAAGAGGTCACTAAGTGTTAGAATGTGAGAAAAAAAAAAACACTATTAAAGAGAGAAAATAATAAAGAACAAAAATGAAGACAGAAGATAACAACTGATATTGCATTTACATTTTTGAAGATCAAAGTTGACTGGGAAGCAAGAAGCCAGAAGAAATTTCTATAAGCAAGATATGCAATAGAAGAAACTCTTAGCATAGAACTTACAGTTACATCTAGCAGCCATTTCAACTGTGAATGATGAGACCTTGCTGCCAATCTAGTACTGCACTTAAATTCATAGTCTATGTACCAGAGAGGAAAGTTCATCAGAACAGTTACCATGAAAGTATTTATAGAAAAGGTACAGGGAAGTTACATTATGGTGGTGAGAAAGTGACTGGAGCCAAGATGCCAGGTCAGGACCAATAACATTGCAGATTCTTTTGATTTTATCAAGAATCTCTAAATATATAGCAGGAGCAACAAACCAAATGTGGCAGCAATATTGAAAACATGGACAAATGGTAGACTTATAAACATCTTAAAATAGAAAATTAAAGGGTCTATATGAACTATTTTTCTCATTACACCAAAGTAAACTACATTTATATGAGCACCACTATCCAAGTAAATTGTAGGAAGACTGTTTTTTATAATTTAATTTTTTTTAAATCATTTATTGTATTATAAATAAAATTTATTTTTCAGAGCAGTAATAGTTTTTTGAGGTCATGGCAAATATACTATTACAGGCTTTAGACATTAAACATCAATTTTGTGCCTGAGAGAGAAGATATATATGCTTGTCAGAAACTTAAAATACACCATAGCCTTAAGCAAGTTAAAACTCATGGATATTTGCCAATACATTTTTAATGATTTTCATCAGTGACTTTAAAAAGATCATTAATGCTGACAAAAGATTAACAAAAGCTTTTTTGGTAAAAGATGAACCAAAGGTTCTTGCAACCAGAGAAGAAAAAATGTGTTTGTTTTAGTTCCCACGGGCACAAGATTAATTGTTGATAGAAAGTTTCTATTATTGTTGTTGTTTTCTGGAGCTTGATTATTTGTTTTTGTTTTCCTAAAATTATGAAACTTAACATCATCAGAGTGCTGTTCTAGACATTGAGCTACTAGAGTGTACAATCTGTATAGAGAAAAAGACACATTTATGCATTCACGCTTTATGCATGGCATATGTTTGACGGCATCTACTACTACTACTAGCAACATGTTACCTTTATTGAAAGTATTCTGATGTTATTAATAATTGTTAAAAACTTAGTTTTTATGTTAATTTCATGAGTAATTCTAGCACTATAAAACCCATCAAGAATATCTTGTATCTGGCAGTTTTCAAATGGATTTTCATTGTTTTAGTTCCATTACAATTTATCATTCAATAAATCATTTAAAATATATTTTTCTTTAAATAAATAGATCACTAATACTTTTCTGATGATTTGCAAATAGCATCACCATGAGGTATAACTAGAAAATTTTATTCAAACTAGATTCAATAATACATTGTAGATGATACTTGGTATAATTATCCATTAAATACACTTATACAAGTATGTATGCACTTTATAAATATTCATAAATACTTATCTCATTATGGTCATGATGGTTCTTATCATTAATTTAGTCTGATTGCAATTACTTATCATGCATATCTCAGAATTGGTCATGACTAGTCAAGAGATCTTGACTTTTATATCATGTTAGATGCAACCTAGGTTGTTGTAAACTGAATAAAATATTCATCTAGTCCAGTGATTCTGAATATGGAGTAAATGTCACACAAGAGAAAGAGATCTATTTTGCTAGGAGGCAATTTGCAATTTCAATGCAAAAACTTAAAAGCATTCCATGGTAGAAAATTGAGTACTGTTGGGGCTTAAATGATTAATTCTAAAAATCTTCAGATAGATTGAATTTTTTAGCTGTTGAGGTGAGATGAATTAAAAAAACTCTTAGGAAACATTGATCTAGTCTGTTAGTTTCAAGGAGCTAACAAACAAGTTCAAATACTAATCTGGATGTGTTTATGAACCAAGTATAAAATAAATGGAAATGTGTTTGACAACAAAGAAAGTGTGCTCTCTGACCAAAAAGAGTTCCAGTGTTTAGCTTTATATTTTAAACTTATAAACTAAGATCTCTGTCAAATTGATCAATGATTTAAGCAATGCTACTGTTTTGACAGAGCTCATATTATTTTAATACTATTTTCATATAATTTTTACAAGTACACAACATATTCTTATATTAAATTCTTAAATTCTTTGTAAGAACATTTGCTCAAATAAAGTTTGACAAAATAAAACACTTTTATTTATTAAGTGAAGCTAAAGCCAATTAATATAAATAATAATGTTAAAATAAATAATAATAATAAGTGGCTAATCAACCAAGAAAGAAGGTTTCCAAAACCCAGCTATCCTATGTTGAAGAGAATGTAGGAAGCCTTTTAAAAATGGATCTGATCAACTGAAGACTTAAGAAAAAAAATCAAATCACATTTACTGAATTAGTATTTCCAATCAGACTATAAGATTTGTATAAGATGTATGATCACTAAATCTTCAACCAACTTCATAACAGCTTCACAAAATTAGATCCAAATGATGTAGAATAGAAATAAGAATTCCATGAACTATTTTCCAAATTAAAAAATACCCAAAGGTTTACTTTATTTTTTTCTTTATTAGAGTAGAAACTGGCTTTATGATAAACACAAGGCACTTGCAAATACTTAGTATCTATTTTTAATTTCATTTAATGATATGTACAGCTCAGCCATAAAAATTATTAGAGGGTTCTAATGGAATAATCAAGAGACAAAGTAAAATTGAACAATTTTATTAAACTTGAATTTTATCATACAGAGGGCAACATAAATACCTCCCACATAATCATAAGACATTAGTGACAATGGTGTTTTCATCTAGCTAATGTCTTACCATTATATGGGAGGTATTTATGCCGCACCCTGTAGATTACATTACATTGGCAGATTTAGTTTCCATGATAACCCAGAAAAAACAGTTGAAAACAGAGAAACTTGAGATTTCATTTAAAATACCATACTCATTGCCACAAGCTATAGAAGGGAAACCTAGAAATATATCCAAGGTTATGTAAGCATGTGAAGAAAGCTAAAAGATAACCAGAAAGTTTTCAAAAGCTTTATAAAATATTTCATTTTAGAGGTCACAAAAAAAGTGACAGAAAGAACATTACATTTATATCTTAACTGATTAATATTACCCAATAATACCCTGTTGAAGAATGACAGAATGAGAATTTTATAAGTTTATCATAAGACTTAAGATAAAAAAAAATAGTTAATTCATTGAGAAGAGTCTAAAGTCATAATTGCAGCTTCCAAAATAAGTTAGTTTGGTTGATGATTCAGTAATGAACTGCCAAGAGAAAAGAGGAAGAAACAAAAAAAGAATCAGTTTTCAGTGATAATTTAATAACAGATTACACTTGAGCACAAAATAACAATAAATAAAATAACTTGATTTATAAATACATTCTTCTCCATCCCCCCCCCCCCCAATTATGGGTAAATAACAGGAAAGACTTGGTACTATGGCCTTGGAAGGAAACTGGTCTAGGAGAAATTCTGAATTCAAAACCTGAAGAGGGTTGGTTGGGGACCTTTGTGGCAGCACTTGGTGCACCAGGTCTCTGTATCCAGCTTTTAAAAAAATTGTGGCTGGTTCTGCACAAAACCTTCACCACTATAATCAAATCATATGTGCTGATGTCTGGCTATCAGTTCTTAGGAACTGAGCTGCTTGATCCTCATATGTTGAATACAATTGGAGAGTCCACCATAAATACACAACAAACAAACAAAAACAACATATTTCCAAATATCTATGGTGCTTATTGTAGAAGAATATCATGAAACAAATCCAACATCCATAGAATCAGCTTTTTAATAGTCATCACTTTTAAAAGTTAATATAATCATAGAAACCTATACTTTTAAAATTCCATCAAATACAGAAAGAAAACCAAGTGTAGGTAGTCAATATGTAGCAGACCCCCTGAAGTGGGGCATGATATGAAAATGGCCCGAGCACCCTGTATCAGTATGAGGTCACAAGAGGCCCACTAACATTTTTGAATTACAGACATGAAATCAGACAGGTGAAACAAAATGGACAACAGAACAAGGATATATATGATTAATGCTAAGTTTATTTAGAAAGCAGAAGCTGTAGGTTAGATTGGTCTGGTAATAGAAAGGTGGCCAGACTGGTCATGTCGAGGGTTGGAAGTTGAGATGCAGACGTTCCAGTTGTGCTGATGGTTGCAACTTGAGATGCAGATGTTCCAGTCGTGCTGATGGTTGCAACTTGAGATGCAGACGTTCCAGTCGTGCTGACGGTTGCAACTTGAGATGCAGACGTTCTGGTTGTGCTTGCCGTTGGAAGTTGAGATGAAGATGATCCGGTCATGTCAACAGTTGGAAGTTGATATGCGGGCATTGTGTACATGCTGGTCGAGGTCAGTGTTGAAATCTCCCATAGTTATTATAACTGACAGTATACGGGAAAGGTTATTCAAGTCGAAGTTAAGGGAAGTCGCTGGTTGCTGCAGGCGATTGCTGCTGGTCATTGCAGATGATCGCTGCTGGACGATCTTTGGTTGCTGCAAGTGATCACTGCTGGTTGACTGGTCATGCTTCGGACTGGATGATGTGTCAGGCAGGAATGGTATCAGCGACGGTATCTGCTCAGCACCAGGAAGCTCGTGTTGTGATCTTGTTGGGCATATCGAATGTTGTTCAGTGTTGGCATTCCATATCTGCTGGTCAAGTCTGATATCCAAACCTCCCGTAGTAATTATAACCGTAGTGTATGGGAAAGGTTATGGATGATGTGCAGGCAGCAAGTAGGAACAGAATGCCATGAGTCGAAAATATGCATGAAGCCAGAATAAAGGTAGAAGTAGAAAGAGAAAGAAAGACCCAACTCGTGTCCAGTTGTCACATAAAAAAAATTTGGGACCGTAACTTAATACACAGACTGGTTAGGCATCCTGGCTACAAAGGCCAGGAGCCTGCATATCAACCCCAGAAATTGTCAAGAAGTCACTGTGTTATATTAAGGGGGACTAACAACAGCCACATGTCTCACAAAATACTAAAAATCTCTCTAAAAAATGAGTTGAGATTCACGACAAAAAAAACAAAGGTCTAAAAATGCTTAAGAGGTGTGTTATGACTAGATTCGTAACTAAAAATTAATTAGCTCAATTCTAAAACAAAATGAGACTAAATCACACAGTGTGTAGGGAACATAATCAAAAAGGTCAAGGTCAAAGTGTCCTGTTCATTCAGCCACAACAAATATTCAAGTAATGTTATGATTAGTTTTATAAAATAGCCTTATTCTGTAGGTAATGCTTATATTAATTCTTGATCACTGATAATCTCTTTTCTTTTGATTTTTCAATGCGCAACATAAAATTGGGAGGTGAATCTTCTAAAAACAAGTTATATTTTATTATCACTTTTTTAAGTACAGGAAGTTAGTAAAAGTGGTAAAAGGGCAAAAAACCTTACCTAAATACACACACACATATATATATATATATATATATATATATATATATATATATATATATATATATATATATATATATAGAGAGAGAGAGAGAGGGGGTAATTTCTAGAGAATTAATGGATTTGTTTTTAATCTAACATTATTATTGCTTCAAACATTATTTCTAGTGGTTTGAAATTTTAGATTTTATATATATATATATATATATATATATATATATATATATATATATATATATATACACACACAGAGATAATAAATCCATTGGTATATAATCCAAGTGGATCCTAATAATAGAATATTAGAACTGATCTACAAAAAGAGCTCAATGTATTTATTATAACAGAGTATATAAATTACATAATAGAGAAATCCCAAATTACCTCATGAGTATAGACTATTTCAACTAACACTGAATATGATTCAGCTCAAACAGTAGACTGTATTCATTGTTGGAACTAGAGATTTAAAATTTTATATTCAACAAAGACAGCAGTTGAAAAATTGATACAGAGCCAACCCATAACACAGCAGATTAATTATTAATTAAAAAATTTGTTCCCGCTAAAAATTACCAAAATATGCTTACAAATAAGCTATAAGATTAACAATAAAACATTTTTAGATAGAATATATTAAAAAATTAATGAATAAAAATAAAATAAATATATTTGTATTAACCATTTAAAATTTTAAATCTTAAATTATTAAGAATGCAAACCATAGCAAGTAACCTTTTTAAAAGATATAAAAGAAAAAAGAAATAACCAAAGAATAGGGAGTTCAGAAGTAGTGGAAGGTTGAAGATAGGATTGATATGGAGAAGGCAAGATATAGAAATAACTATAGTAACATGTTTAATAATAGAAGGGTTAGATAATTAAAAAAATAAAGTAAGATCAAAATTATATAAGTTAAAACCTACTTCTATGACAACATTTTGAAATGTTGTTATAGAAGTAGGTTTTTCCTTTTATATTTTTTTTAAAAAGGTTTTTGTTTTTTTTTCCTTATGCTTTAAATGTTGATAGACAAGGTTTTTAAATGATTACTCATCACTATATATGCTAAGAGTTACATGTTTAAAACTAATTCCATGGCACATGATTTTAAATGAAAATTACCATTTTAATATTGAATGCATCAAAATACATTTGAAAATAAATTCTTTATTTCTTTGTTATCCTCCATAATACACAATATTATTCTTCTTTTTCATCCCCTGCACAAAGAAAAAGGTTTCAGTCATGTGATATTTCTCTTACATCCACTTTATTCTTTCTCTTCATTATTTCCCTTCTCATTCAAAAATTTCCTAACCCTTTATATAAAGAAATTAACCTTTGTTTATTGCAAACATATATACCATTCTACAGCAAAAACATAAAACATTTCTACTATATATGTTAATGATATAAACAAAATGAAATTTGTTTTTGCCTGCAAGTCTTAATTGAAAAGGTCATTTGAATTGACAGCTTGTCACGTATCCACATGTTTATAAATCACAAGTTTTAATCAATCAGTTTTATGAAAACACTTCTCAGTTCAACTTTTAGCATCTCCAGTTTTAATTGACTATTATAAAAATTAGTATTTTTTAATTCTTATAAAAGTCTTCTTTAATATTTTCCTCTCTCTCTCTCTCTCTCTATATATATATATATATATATATATATATATATTAGGTATATATGAATCTAGTAATGAAGTAAAAATCTTTGAAAGCATGCTTGCAATATTATTGTTGGTAAAAATTACTTCTGTCTCTTTCCAATTTCCTACAATTTATGCTTTTTCATTTAAATTATACAAAAATGAACATTCAGAAGGACATCATCAGTTGAATTTCAATATTAAAATTTATTGATCAGCAAATCTCATTCTGTACAAAGGAAATGTACAACAGGGGAATAATAAAAATGGGAGATTAAAAAAAAACAATATTCTGCAATCAAGAAGGGCAATAATTTTTTAAGAAAAATAGATTCAAGAAAATGGAGAGAAGGTGGGTAGAGAAAGTGAGAGACAGAATAGAATGGAGATAAGAAAGAGAAAGTAATGGTGGATCAGAAGAAAGAGGAATAAAAGCATAAGTGTAGGAGAGAGTAAAGATAGATACAGGCAAAAGAAATAAAAAAGATAGTGGGGAAAAAGAGATCAGAAATAAAAGTAAATGAACAGCAAAGAGAAAAAAGAGGGGGAAATTCTGCAAGATAAAAGGAAACTAAAAGAGTAAAGGCTGGAAAGAAAAAAAAACATGCAATGGGAACTGAACTCATTATCAACATATTCTAAAAGCAATATAATGACCTTTGCACTATCAGGGATGCTACAGAAAAAAAATAGTGCCAAAGGGACAATTTATTTTGAACTAAACCAAAATGATCAAAAGAAAACTATCAAGATAAATTTTTACAATTATTAGAACCAAAGTAATATGTATTGAATCCCAAATAATTTTTGCAAATTTTGTCTTCAGAATCTGACAAAAATTAAAAAAGTATCAGAAGCCAGTACTGAAAATTTTATAGCTTATTGTGATGATATTTTGTAAATCTAGTCTGGTATAAAGCCACAAGAGTGGAGTATTTGGTAAGGATCAAGCATTAGTCTGCAAGACCAGCTTGTTGACCATTGCTCTGGAACATTTGTTCTCAACCATTTTTTTGCCTATGAACCATTTTCACCATATTTTAGAATTGATTGTTGAACTCAACAGGTGTATTATAGAAATGGAGATGGTCAAAAGATCAATATTTGAATCTGCCAACTTGTGATCCATAAAGTTCTTGCTGGAAGAGAAATTTCCCCATTTCCAATTGACAACCACCACTCTAGAGTTTAGTCTGTTGCAGGAACACAATAGTGAGACACCTAGCGAGAATCAAGCTTACTATTATGCAAAAGAAATTGTCAACTCATCAAGAATGATTCTCCTAAAATGTACTAATGTTAAATTATTAGCACTTTTCTTTTACTTAATATGAGACAGAGAGAGAGAGAGAGAGAGAGGGGTGTAGTGAAAAATAGCTTTAAACTTTAGTGTAATTACTATTTTTAGTTGTCTTTTCAAACTTCTCAGATGTTCTTTTAAAAAATTACAAGAAATTTGGTTACAAATTTTAATATTTTAATAATTTTTTCTTCAAATTTATTTTCAGTCATAAAGATTAGTTAGGAAAATCTTTTAAACTGATTGAAAATTCATATAATTTGTTTTGTTTTTACCATAATTTACTTTATTTTACTTCAGTAACATAGATATTACCACAGCCGAGCTAAAATTTCATTTTATATTTAAAAGATATTTTTCTGTTTTCCCTAAGAATAAAACAAAAACAGTCAGTATTTGTCAAAATTAAAAGCTACAAATAAAGTAATAATGCCTTCAGCAATAAATTATTTTTGTGTTTGATTACAAATATATAGCAAAAAATATTTTTTATTCTATCTGATTATTTGAAAAACAATCATCAACTCCTGGGTAACTCATGTGAGACCAGACAAGAACTACAAATATTTTAGTATTTTAAAGACTATTCAAAATGAATTAATAAAAAAATAAATTAAAGCAATTAAAGATATCTCTCAAGGAAAAAGTTTCAGAGAAGGGTACAGTTCTTTCTTCATTTAATCTAGTCACTGATCTTCATTTGTAAAGCATTTTACAAAGAGGAAAAACATTCTCGAAAATTTAACTTATAAATAAATTTGGTTACAAACTTTTATTTATATTCCCAATATAAACATTAGATTGATTCAAAATATTTTTGAATTTTTCAATGTTGAATCTTATGAATTGATGTTTGGGCTTTTTTTTCTTCCCCAACTCAATAAGATTTTATATATATATATATATATATATATATATATATATATATATATATATATATATATTATAAATTGATTTATTTAAAATATGTTTTTTTTTTTTCGCTACACAGTTCTAACCATGTTTCAAAAATGGAAGCTAAAAGATACAAATTTAATTTTGTAATTAAATTAAAGACATTAGTTTCATTTCATCCTCAAGCGAATTTTGGAGTAACTTTTAAAATTACTGTGTTTTAAAGACACAGCTAAAATCATAATTCACACTTCCAAGGTTACAGATAAATCTACTTCAACTGGACAAGGGGTGTCTGGGTGTTCATTATGTCTGTATTATTGTATTCGTTATTAGTTATGTTTTGGTAGTGGGTAGGGGTTGTATTTTTCAATGAAATCTGACATCCGTTGAATGCATGTCGTCTGGATTTTTTTTAAATTTATTGTTAACAGCAAAAGTTCTTACGGCATTTTTTTCTATTTGTATATTTAAAGATTTTTGGGGGTGTTTAAGTTAGAATACGTTTTATTTAACTACGATTTGAAATATTTTCATTTTTAATTTTTATTATACTATATTTTTTTAAGAACAATTAAATGTATTAGAATCCCTTATAGTATGTAGAATTATTTTTACATCAAGTATAAGTATGTATATTAGGTTACAAAATTTTTTTTTTTTTTTTAATATTATTTAAATAAAATTTATGAAAATGACGGTAAAAATAGTTACTTAATTTCTTCTGATTTAGTAAACTTTTATTTTTTATATAAACCTAGTAATATATTGTTTCTCATGTAAGTACAAAGGACATGGGTCATTCAAAAGCTTACATCTTCTGGCATTTCATATTAATTTTATTTTACTGTAGGTGTTTTATTGGATTCTTTTAAGTGCGTGTAGTACTAAGTAAAAGAAGTTTAGGTTAGAATTCATTTTATTTAACTACAATTTTAATTACAACTTTAAAATATTTTCATTGTTAGTTTTAATAGACTATATTACTTTATAATAGAAGGAAATGTATTAGAATTACTTATAGTAAGTAAAATTATTTTTCCATATCAAGTATATGTATATTACAATTTTAAACTTTTATATTTAAATATTATTTAAGTAATATTTATGGCACTTACTGCAAAAATAGCTAATTCATTTCTCTGATTTAGTAAACTTTATTTATTTATTTATTTTTTATGTATATATATATATATATATATATATATATATATATATATATATATATATATATATAAACTTAGTAATATATAGTTTCATATGTATGTACAAAGAACATGGGTCATTCAATGGTCTACATCATCTAGCTTTTCGTTATAATTTCATTTTTCAGTTGGTGTTTTATTGGATTCATTTAAGTGCCGGTAGTACTTTTTGAGAGGTGTTTAGGTTAGAATACAATTTCTTTAACTACAATTTTAAAAGATGTTTAGGTTAGAATTCGTTTTAACTACAATTTTAAATACAACTTTAAAATAGTTTCACTGTTATTTTAATAGACTTTTCTTTTCTTTTTTTTGTAAATGTAATAGAATTACTTACAGTATATAAAATTATTTTTCCATGTTAAATATAAGCAGGTATATTACCTGATCAAACCTTTTTAAATTTATTTTTAAATATTATTTAAGGAAAATTTTTGACAATGATTGCATAAAATAGCTATTTCATTTCTCTGATTCAGTAAATTTTTATTTTTTTATAAACTTAGTAATATATAGTTTCTCATGTATGCACAAAGGACATGGGTCGTTTAATGACCTACATATTCTAGCTTTTCTTATTAACTTCCATTTTACTGTAGGTGTTTTATTTGATTCTTTTAGATGCCAGAAGTATTTTGAGAGAGATGATTGATTTTTATATTTATTTATCCTAAATGTACTTTGATGTTGGTTGAATCTTTTTTTGAACTCATGGCTAGTGCAACCTATATATATTTTTATGTTTTCAGGACTTTCAATCAAAAAGATATTGCATTGGTATACTAATGATTCAGTGCAACATTTATTTTGTAGAGGGCACTTATGAGGGTTTCTACAGTTACATAGTTTTTGCTTATTTTCATCAGTTTTTATCTTTATTTTTCCATTGTCTAAATTTTTTTGGTTTTGGTATAAGTGTTTACTTAAGATATTAGCATTATGGTTCTTAATAATTTTTTCTAAGTTTTCTGTACAGCTGTAACTCAATTTTAGTGTGTTTTTATTGAAAATAGTACTTAGTTTACTTTCACTAGAAAAATGCTTGACTATTAATGCGAGGAATTTATGTCCTAATTTGTTCTTTACCATCTGGTTGTATGGGGGAGTATACCAAATAATTTTTCTACATCTGTTTTTTCTATGCTTTCCATTTTCATTTTTTATATAAGTTAGCTTTGGGTTTTTGTAGCCACTCTCTTTTAGAGCCTTATTATAGGAATTGATATGCTCATCGAAAATCTTGTCATTTGCTGAATTTGTACTAATTTGTTTACTGATAGATAACGGTATATGCTTAATTATAGATGGGGGGTGATTTGATTTAGGGTGTATATATAAAGGATTGGTGTTGGGTTTTTTATAAGGTGTGTATGTATTTTTATTTAAATCTAATGTTATATCTAGGAAGTCCACTTTTTTTAATTTAGTGCTAACCGTAATTTTTAAGCACATGCTTTTAAATTCTTTATATAAAACTTTTCTAATTCTATCTAATTTGAAGTTAGTTGAGTTTCTACTTTCTTTTTTATTTATATATATATATATATATATATATATATATATACACACACACACATACATACATACACCAAATATTCCTATAAGGCAGAAGCAATTCAGTAGTGAATCTAATATGTACAACTATGTATACTGAACAAAAGAATATGATACACTGTAATTTTTCTAATGCATGTATGAAACTGATGATGATATTTCTCAGCTACAGAAGATCCTAATGTTTTTTTTCTTTTTTGCTCCGATAAAATATAGGCCTTTATATGGTTCTGTATTCTACATAGGGTCTTATGCAGCTTTTTGTTAAGTTAGTAAATATGCAATAAAAAAACAATTAAAAGCAGATGCATCTTACACCCAGTTCATCCCTTTATAAGAAACTTTTGGATAGAAAAAGGACATCTTTTAATTTATAATAATATATGAAATGTTAGGAAAACCACTGCTTGTTTCTTCTCTTTTTCTTGTTTACAGAATGTGCTAAGTTAGTAGGGTGTCCTCTTTTCTATATTCTTACAATGGTGAATTGAGACAATTCCTCTTTCTGCCTGATAAACACAGTATTTTTAAGAAGAAACCCTGTTTATCTATCTTTCTCCAAATTCTTAGAGAGCTAACAATATTTTTCAGTTAAAGAAACTGCTGAATATCTCCATCTTTAAAGTTAATATCTCTCCCTTACTTTTTAGAGGTAAACAGAATTTGCAAAGGTAAGGAAATTTGTATCTCAGTTTCTTTTCCCTTCTTTCTTTCATTATCTAGTGAGTCTATACATTCTCTGTATCTTTCTCTAATTCTTAAAGTGACTGGTGAAAACAAGTAGAAAGTACCTGCCTCATACTCCCTGTCAGCCTTCATTCCTAGGGTATTATTTGCACAGACAGAATCTCTTATTTTCTGCATCTCTCTCTCTCTCTCATTTTCTCCATCTCTCTCTAACTTTTATCCTTTCAGAAAACATGCTTTTTGCCTTCCATATGTGTATGGCATAAGAAAAATCACAGAAAAAATGCTTGACCTTCAGCTTCACATTGGGAAGGGGTGGTAGACAGATTTTTCCCTCAATTCTCCATAAAACTTTCAAACACACATAATAGATTCAATGACAAGTAAATGCGTTTGACAAATACAAAATTTTAAAGAATGAAGAATTTAGCTTAAAATATTTATTCATTCAATCAGTGAACAATAATTAAATTCAAAACTACAAAATGAAATTATTTGCTTTGAGTTAGTATATCAAAAATATTCAAAGATAAAATATCTTTACAAGCTTTAATTGCTTCTTTTTTTCATCGGCAACTATAACAGTTGGTTATCCAACTGAAAATGTTGGCCTTGAAGCATAAATATACAAAATCCTTATGCTGTTTTAGTTGAGGTGGATCAATAAAGCCACAAACTGATAATTATTAACTGAATATGGATCTGAAATTTTAACTGTATAATATGTGATTGATGGAGGTACATTGGGTTAAATGCATTAACAAAGGAGATTATGCTGGAAAATTTATATTTGTTGTGCAAAATAAATACTTTTTTTGTTATTAGACTATAAACTTATTGACTAAATGGACATATGTCCATGTTTAATCTTGAACCCAAGTAAATGGCTTAATTAAAAATCATGACACTACCAATGCAAAACATGCAATATAAGTTTCATTTCATAATTCCAAATAGACAAGTTATGTTTAATAAGTATAGCTAAACTTGCATTAAAACCAAAATTGCCATATATAGGTTAGGGCTCATAAAAAAGTTAAGATACAAATTATCTGAATTCTTAGATGAAATTTTTCCTGAATTTGATTTTTTTTACTATATTTTCTTCATTTGATTTGATGATATACAATAAATTCTATAGCTAGTTACACTTTTCAAGTTGGTGCTAGACAACGGCAAAGTCTTATTGTAGAGTTAATCATAAAAGCTTACTGGTTAAAATAAATAAATAGATGGAAGTTGGGTTTTAAAAGATTATAAAAGACCCGATTTGTACTCATGATGAGCAACCAACACTGCTGGTGCACTGAAGAACCCCCACCTCCACAGCATAGTAGGAAAATAAATATAATAATATAGTTTTATATATCTAAAAAAATAAAATAAACCCTTACACATATTCATCAAACCTAAATGATTAAGGAAAACTAAAAAATGTTTTAGAAGTAAAATAAAAACACTGAAAAATTATGTCTTCATTGGTTAATGTTTTTAATGTTCTTATGAATTAAAAATTTTAATTTCATTTTTGACTGTGTGGAGAAATCTTTTATTCTTTTTACATTCTCTTATAAAATTTGCCTATCAAAAAAATTGGCTAAGAAAAAAATGAATAGGAAATTGTGGAGAGTCATGATTGCCAATGTCCTGAAGGCACATAAAAGAAGCAGCAGCAGTTTTAAAATGCACCACCTAATTATGTTCCAAAGTCCAGATGTTAACAATAAGCAGAGGATGTGTTTCATAATAAATAGAAAAAAACAATTAAATACAAAACAAACTTAAAACTTTTCATTTTGTAATTATCTCATATTTTTTTACTAAATAATTATTTTTAACATATATAATAAAGATATTGTTAATAAAAAATAATATTTGGTTTCATTTGAAAAGGCTACAACAATCTAAAAAAGAAATTACTTCTGACTGCAGAGTGATGTTTAGAAGAAGGCTGGTATTGAAGGATACTCTTTTGTATCAAATACATGTACCCTCTGGAACAGTCATGCTAGTGGGATTTTTTTTTTTTTTTACAATGATATTCACCCTGTACAAGGCCCAAGAACCACTCGAGGTAGAAGGTTACATGAAAAATGCTTTAGAAGGAACCAGAAACTCAATTCTAAACAGGAAATAAAGGATAAACCTCTACTCCTGTTCAAAAGACCAAGTGGGGAGTGTGAACCAGACAGTAGGTGAACCTATATTTCCATGAGGAAACCTATATTTCTGTGAGGGGAGGGGATTTTGAAGGGAATAATTTAATCTTTTTTTTTTTTTAATCATTTCACCCCAAGCAAAACAATAAAGTTACTAATTCACAAGGAGCAAGTGAGTGTTAGAGAATATGAGAAAAAAGAAACACTATTAAGGAGAGAGAACAATAAAAGAACAAGAATTAAGACAGTATATGACAATTGATACTGCATTTAAATTTTTGAAGATCAAACTTAACTGGGAAGCAAGAAACCAAAATAGAGTTCCACAAGCAGAAAGTGCGATAGAAGAAATTGTTAACATAGAAGTTATGGTTACACCTAGCCATTTCAATGGAAATGAGACGACCTTGCTGCTAGTCTAGTACTGTGTTTAATTCATAAAGTCTAGGTACCATAGAGGAAAATTCATAAGAACAATTACCATGAAAGTATTTATAGAAAAGGCACAGTGAAGCTACATTATGGTGGTGGGAAAGTGACTGAAACCAAGATGCCAGGTTAGGATCAATAACATTACAGATTCTTCTTCAGATTCTGGGATTTTATCAAGAATCTCTAAATATATACCAGATGTAACAGCAATATTCAAAGCAAATACAAATGATAAACTTATAAATATGTAAGCTAGATTTGAGCAAGAAAGAATTTCTAGCACAACACAGGGAACCAAGTTTCTTAACAGCAAAACCTAGCAATTGATTCAATATAATTTTTTCACTTCATGTTAGCAGAAAATGTTAGCAAAAGAAGGTGCAATGAGTCACTCTCCTGGAGGCTAGCATCAGCCATGCTGATGGAAGATAAAAATGGTTTTCTTAGACGATTAAAAGAGCACTTGTATTTTTTGGTACAGATGTATATTGCAAATGAAACTATTTCAATCTTCATTTGGGCACTCCAATATTATAGTCATGTGCCAGACTAAATTAAGCCTAATATCTACCAAGGTGTTTGATACATATTGGGGCTGAAGAAGCTAGTCTTATAGACTATTTCCCTTGTATAACAATTTGATACTTTAAAATGTGCACCACTGCTATAGCTATGATTGAATACAGGTTGCAGCAAAAATACCTCCCTTATAATGGTAAAACATTAGCTAGATGAAAACACCATTGCCACTAATGTCTTACCATAATGTGGGAGGTATTTCTGCCACAAACTGTATAAAGGGCACTTGCTGTAAAGAGTTGGATCATCATTGGATGTTCCATCAATGAGGAAACTAAACTCAGCATAATAAATACCTACAGCAATAAAATACATTGATCGTTTTCTAAGGATCATCAACTCTTTGAAGGATATTTAAAGCCAGAAAATACTTTTTTATATTGTATGATTTTTTTTTTTTTAGAAAGTGATTTAGTGATACAGGTTTTACTAATTAACCCATAGCTAGAGGAGAAGAGGTGGATTCATACCTTTCCCCAAGGGTATTTGCACAAAAATGAATATAACAAACCCAACAGGAATTGGAACTCAGCTCTCTGATTAATAATTTCGAGTCATTATCCATTACACTAACTGCACATCCAAGATTACAACACAAGGTATCGACTCTGCTGAATGTTGCTTAACTTCAGTAATCATACAGGAACTGGTCTTTTAATATGATGTGGCCATAAGTCTTGCAATGAAATAGGTCATAGACAGAAGTTCACAGTGAAAAAATAGGTTTATATATAATTATACAGAAATCAGAATATACATCAAGGAATTTTTTTAATAAAATATAATGTTGATTAAAAAGCAGTGAATAACCTACTTAAACAAGCTTGCATAAATAGTTGGCAGAACAGGAATTAGGAGGGATAGCAAAAAAGACATACCTTACTAAGAGCTACAAAGGATAGGAAGTTGTGAAGACCTATGATCATCCACATCCTGAAGGGGTATGGTACATAAAAGATCATATGACTAAAAATTAGTTTAAAAAAAAAAAAAAACAATTTTGTACTAAAGCAAAATTCTGTGACTTCTTAAGTTGGAGATTGGTACTATTAAAGTTTCAATTAAACTGATATTTTATATATTTAAAGATTTGTTAGGTGATTTGGACAGCTTTAGTACTGCTTGTGATGACCCTACAACAAGAACACTGAGCTGAACTCATGGTATCACTCTCTTAGAATTAAGTGTCAAACTCCTACCCAAAGAACTAAAAAATCTAATAAGCTTTCTTTATACATTTTTCCTTCATTCTTTTCTTTCCTTCTTCATTAACATGAACTTTTTCTATTCATTCCTAGTTCTAGGAAGATTATTAATGCTCTTAAAATATCTAAGGAGTTTTTAAAAAAAGAGAAAGAAACATATCAGGTTGGAATAAAAGTTCTGCTTGATTTTATCATGTATATTACAAATGAAGATGCTAATGTTTATAGAAATATCTTATCAATATACCTCCATTGTCTCCTAGAACCTCATTCCATCTGTCAAAAAGATTGTAGATGCTACATTTGTAAAATTCTTTAGGTTTTGATGCAAAATATGAGTCCAACTCTTGTTCAACTTCTCCTGATATTAACCTTAGGCCAGCCAAATGGTTCTACAAGTCTCTAAAAAAATTGATAATCAGGAGCAAGGTCAGGGGAATATGAAGGATGAATTTTCCCAGCAGAGCTCCTCCAACAGAACTTTAGTTAATCGTGCATTGTGAGGACAAGCATATTTGTGATGGAGGATTACTCTCTTTCTGTTGACTAAGGATAAAGGTTTTCTGTCCAAAGTTACTTTCAAATGACAAAGTTGTTGGCAGTAGAGATCAGTATATATTTTTATTATTATTGCCTCCAACAGTTCATAATGGATGATTCTTTCAATATCCCATCTCATACTCAACATACTATTCTTTGGACAAAGTTCTCCTCTCAGTTGCTGAGCAGGTCTGTTTCCTTGACTGATCCACTGGCTACAGCACTTAACGTTAACATTTCTCATCATAAGTAACAAGCCTGTCCAAAAAGAGGCACTTGAAGCGTAAGCACAATGTGTCAATTGTTGGCAATTCTCTGGAGTCAGGTCATGCAGGGACCCATTTCCAACTATTGAAACCTATTCAGTCCTTTTCAATTCACATAGAACTGTCGTATTATAAACATTAAATTTCTCATTGAGTTCCCTAGCCATAGTGGCAGGATTTGTTGTAACAGCAGCTGAATAGAGTTCTTTTGGACGACCCTCCCATGGACCATTCTCTAGACTAAAATTCCCAGTTTTAAAACAAATTCTTTCACTCAATGCATTGACCCCATAAGCTGAACTTATGCTTGATGGATTTTGCTGTTGCACTTGCATTGACACCTCAGAGTAAAACATTTCTAATGTGTCTTTCAATTCGGATGAACATATAGGGCAAGTTCCAAACTATATTATGAATAATATTCCTATAATCTGAAAGGAAAAGACATAAATTACTTCTTGTAACATTATTAAACAACATAAAGAAGCAATACTTTATAAATTATTATTCAATATTTTCACCTCAAAAATTGAACAGAACTTTCATTCCAACCAGATACCAGTTACTTCCAATTTTTTCCTGCAATTTAAGATACAGAAAAAAAATTTAACCTTCTTATAAAGATAATTCACACTGTTTTAATCCTATTACTATCTCCATTAAATTATAATGATTATCATATAATCTATACTATTATTTGTAATTAGGACCATTACACTTTCCTACCTAGGATCAAAATATAGTATCTGTTATACTATCCTGACACCTCTGTGTTAGAATTAAAATTTATTTCCAAGAAACCTACATAATAATATTAAACAGGAAGAGATTAGGAGATAGTTATAAACACAAACACAAGCTGTTATTTTATATTGAGCATTGTTTTAATACTACCAGCACTCATTGTTGTTATTATTATTATCATCATCATCATTATTATCTATTATTAATATACAACTAGTTTATGTAACACATAAACTAGTTATAAATCTAATGACATATCTATGTCACATATAGGATTTATGAAACAAATGTTAAAATTCATATTTATGGTCACACAGCAAATGCTGATATTAAAAGAAAGAAAATGAAACAATAACCATAGGTCTAGACTCGATATTTACAAACAAAGTTTTTAGCTTTTCTTATTACTGACCACTCCTGCATTTAGTTTTAATCCTTTTCTGCTTCTAGTTGCAACGAAGAAAATTTAGCCATTTTTTACTTTAAATTTCTTTTAGCAGGTTTCAACATTCAACTTGTATGGTACAAATTGAAAATTGAAAAGAAAGGCATTGTCAATAGACAGAAATTGATGCAAGCATTACAAACAGAATAGGGATATTATATATATGTGGTGGTGGAAGTAGGGGTAATAGAAGTATTATCATTATATTTTAAATTGCTTGACATATTTCTGTATAAAAATGAAAAAGCTATATGCATTAATTATGCATATCTCCTGATTATTGTATAATTTGGGTCATTACATGTCAACTCATCCATCAAAAACACTAACCCTTTTCAGAGAATTACAGTTTTTTTGGTATTTTATTCTATACTACTAAAGTTGTTAATATAGAAATTTTGAATTTTTTTAGAAGAGATTTTTATAAAGGTTTAAGAATAAATTTTAATTTTTTTTATTCTGACAAACAGATATTAAATGACAGACAATTTAAAGGGCTACTCGAGAGCTTTAAAATGAGACCAAGATCAATCCTCTACCTTCAATAGTTTTTTTATTATATTTTTTTTATTTTTTTTGCATATTACATACTATACAGCTAAAGGAAAGGATCGACAAATGATGACAACACAAGTTCATTTGCTGTTTTCCTCTGTCTCTCTTGCCTTCAATATATCCTGTGTGTCAAATTCTCCAAGCCCTCTTTCCTCATTATGTATCCTAGAAATTTCTGAGTTAACAGACATGCAAGTTAAATTAAATGTGAAAATAATTTTATAAGCTTTCATTATTAAACATCATTCCAGCACAGTACAATTCCCTTGGAGCATACAAGCTCTTCCTTTCTCAAAATATGTGTGTGTGTGTACTAACTGAAATACCCATCTATTCCATGTGGGCAAAACCGATTATAATGACTGTAGAATAATTATTTAATCTTGTAAGACTTAGAGTAAAGTTATTTTTTATTATATATGTTATATAATGTTAACTGTTGGAGATATATAGTCCTGAAGAGCAGTCCTATCTAAATTCAGATGCCAAGGTGAAAGAAATGAAAGGAATAAACAAGAAATATCTATCTTACAATGTTTTTGTCATTATTCACGTGCATCAGTAACACAGGTCATGTACAGTAAATGTTCAATAGTAATAATAGCAGAAAAGAAAAATTCCATGAAAAGTAAAAAATATATTTTTAGGAAAAAAAGTATTCTGTAAAATTGCTTTTCCAAAGCGCACAAACATTTTTCTTGTCCAGCCAATAAAACTAAAAAAAAATTAAATTGTTACTATGAAAAATATTTTCATATAAACAGAAAAGCAGTAGAGCAACTCTTTCATTATGAACAAAGAAATTATATTAAAATGTTCCTTTTGGTCCAATAATTATACACACCAAATTAGGTTATACACAAAAGGGTTTGACCACACATAGCAAAAAACAAACTTTCTTACCTGCTAAACATACAGAAAGAGTGAAAAGACAAAGAATATGAATAAATGACAGAATTAGCTCAATAAATAGAAAAGCAGTTAAAAATATTTGAAACATTCTGAGAGCGGTTCATTTACAAACATTTTCACCATAAAGACTTAATATCTTCAAATAGTCAAGTAGATATATCAAAGCTTGATTTGTAAAATTTTTAAGGTTTTTTCACACTTGTTACTGGTCCTCCCACAATGATTGCAGGAGGCAATTGAATATGTATTATGCCTGTAGAGAGATATTTGAGGGTGGAAATCAGTGTAAACATAGGTAAACAGGTAGATAGATATGTACTGTGTCAATCCAACCTAAAAAAAAGCATAAAAATTTTATAGTTATTATTTTCCCTTCCAAAGCTTCTGTAATTCAAATCTAGAGTGCACCCTTTAAATGGGTATCCTTTTTTCTAAAATGACTATTCGTAATTGAAAGCAGAAATTAAGCATATTAATAATTTTAACTTAACAAATAAATCTGATTAACTTGTAAAAAGTATAAACAAAAATGTTTTTGTTCTAAAAAAAAAAAAAAAAAAAAAAAAAAAAAAAATAATGCAGATTAACATTTGAATGAAGCAAGTAAATTGAAATATTTCAAGAATGCACATTTTTTTTTTATTTATTTCTATCACACACTCAAATTAATGATTTACATATAAATTATGTGAAAGTAGGGAATTTTTTAGATAACAAGGCATACATAAAAACAAAGAAATTTAGCTTAATAATCAAAGTGACTTGCACAAAATTCATATTGCTATTTCTTTATTATTATCTTGTCTCTTTTGCCAGTAAGATGAAAAAATGGGCACAAAATAAGATTTTGAATTACTTGCATACCAGCTAATAGGGTACTAGGGATTTGGGTTAAAAAAGAATTTTACTATTTCATAAGCAATCTTTAATATGATGTTTGTGTGTATTGCTCCTCATATTGTGAAAGAGATTGTGGGGATCTGATAGGGAAAGAAAAATCTATTTAGTGACATAAAGGAAACTATCAACTCTGAAAGAAGACCAGTGGAAATTTTATTTTTAAACAGAATCATTCAAAATTTATCTTTAATAATTTTATATTTAATTATTAAAAAAGCCATAAGTTTAAAATATAAGATGAAATGAAATAAGTGTCTATAAATGACACAAGTGATTGCAATGTACAAAGTGTCCTATTCAAATAGAATAAAATGTTTTGTATTTTAGGTGGTACAGATGTTGTTTTCAAGCAAAATACCATTCAGAAACATAATGAAGAACTTAGTGTTGAAAGGCAGAAATGTCTTCAAGTACCATGATAACTTTTGAACAATAAACATTTTTATAACCATGCAGAAAAAAAAACAAAACAAAAATAATTCAGAAAGTTCATCATCATTAATTGTTTTTATTTAAAGCAATGACATAAAAATATTAATTATTTAATAAGTTCTTAAAACATTAATTATTTTTTCAATTTTCAATTTTTTTTTTAAACATACTTTACGGAACTGGTTTTTATTTTACCCCTTATATGCAGTTCCAAAACATTTCTCAACAATAATGATTTTAATTTAAAATTTACATTTGTCTCTTAGTTTGTATTTGGTTTTCTAATTTCTTATCTTGAAAAAAAATGTTCAGACTTGACCAAAGTCCAATCATTTTCTTTCAAGATAAGAATCAGAAACCAATACCACATCAAAAGACATTTGACTTGTACCTGACTAAACAGCATATTATTTCCAAAATTTAAAAAGCTATTAAAAACTATCATATAGGCTCATTTACACACATGCATCAACATATATAAATAACATGCCAGCTCCAAAATAAACATTTATTGTCTGGGCTTGTAAATATAATTTTGTAATTTGTATATACCTTTATTAGCCTTATAACTTTAGCAAAAACATATGCATTTTACTGCAGACATGGTATTCAAAAAATCTGTGGGTTATAAACCTCTCTTGGGTAACACATAGAAATTATTGCATTCCATAAATTTCTACCTAATACATATATTCACATATCTACAAATCTGAATATTTTAGATTATTGTACACCAGTTTTATTTGAAAATAGGAACATGTTAACTGAATTCACTCACCAACACCACCATAAGTCTGTATAGAGATATAAAATTACACACAACTGTGAAACTTATTAAAAAAAGGGTATTCTAGGAGCAGCTTTGTTATTAAAACAAATGGAAAATTTCAAATCAGTAACAAAAATGTTGGGGAAAAATACTAGAAAGAAAATATCACCGATTTTACATACATTTGACCCCTTTACAAGTAGTCACATGAATATGATTTATTCCTAAGAAGTTCCATCAAAGTTGTCCTAAAAAAAAAAAAAAAAAGGTATTAATCTATTGTCTGGTTCACACTCCTCCCCAGTCTTTTGAACAAGAACAGAGGTTTATCCCTGGTTTCCTGTTTAGGATTGGGTTTCCAGTTCTTTCTAAAGTTTTTTCATTCTCTTTCACTCCCAATAGTCATTTGCATCTTAGTGGGGCATTATTGCATTGGTTGGGGGTGAACTGATTAAAAAAAAGTTTAGCTTAAGTTTCAGATGCATATATACAACTAATATGCCAATTAAGGATCATTTCAGTAAATATATATTGTCATAATTTGTCTACATTAAGAATAATTTCAACATCTTTTGAAAACATGTCTCTTATAAAAGCACAAATTAATGGCAAGTGTATTTTTTAAAAACAATAACAAGACAAGAGTATTTTAGATATAAAAAAAAATGTTATTTTGGTACCGCTTTAGTGTGTATTCTACCAATCAGTGTATCCATTATCTAACATAAGGGGAAAAGCAAAAATGGAAGGCAGGATGCCATTTATTGTTGTATTATAAAATTTAAAATAAAAAAAAATTATAAAGTAATAAATTTGACTAAAAAATTATCAAACGCAATATGTGAATCCTTTATATAAAAACATTCCAAATGTCTTAATATATTGAGAAAAAAGTCAGGACATGCCTTAATAATGTACAAATGTGGTAGTACGATATACACTAAAGCAGAAACTGATCGGTAAAATATATTTACAATGCCTTAATAATGTAGACTACAAATGTGGTGGTAGGATACACACTAAAGCAGAAACTGATCAGTAGGATACACACAAAGCAGCACCAAAAAAATAATGACAAGACTAGTCTGTTCTCATTAAAGCAAAAAACATTCCAGTATACAAGAAAATTATGGTTTAAGGCAAAATAAAACACTCTCCACACAACTAAATTCATCCAGTTATATTATCCTGGCTTATACAGAATATATTTCAATGTAATGCATATTTCATCTTGTATCTCTCTAATTTCTTCAGAGATGAATAAAAAAAACTAGTGTAGCATCTCAAAAAAAAAAAAAAAAAAAAAAATTAATACATGAACACTCACTCCTCATGAACAGGTAAACAGATTGATGTACATATTACATGGGTATTAGAGATTTTACATTTAATAGTACCTCACTTAATATTTTGTTTTTACATCTCAATCACAATGATAGAGAAAGAATGAGAAAAATAAGAACAATGGTATATAATCAAACCATGCACTCAAAAACATTTTTTTTTATTCTTCTTCATTAGATGAAACAAATGAATTGGAAACCTCAGCGATATGTGAAAGCAAAGTATTTTAAAAACTGCCTACAAATTTTGGATTATTACTTACAAATGAAATTTATTGTTTTATTGACAATAGCACATAATAATTAATAAAATAATACAATAGTGCATGTGCCTATTTTAACAAGTGAAAATTACAAAAATATAGTTCATGAGTTGAGTTGAGAATTTCATGCTGCTTCAGGTTTGTCAAAAACATAACCTTAATGAAGCAATTCCATGCACAAATATATTACTGATTACAAAGAGTAGGAATATTGTATAGTGTTAACCATACAATTAACAGAGTATTCCTATCTTTTAAAAATCAGCATTGAAATTATTGAAACTCACACTGAAAACTGAAGCCAGAGATAAAACCTGCAAACATCTGAGACCAACAAAAACTATATATATAATTATTTATTTAAAAATATGATTGCGTGTTGGAATCATATTTTTAAATAAATAATTATATTTATGCTCTACTTTTGTATCGAGCACTATTTTTTAAAAATAATAACAAAAATACTAAAGAACTTTGGATTACTTACCTAACGAGTTCTTTCCTATTTTCTATATATTTTTCATATATATATATATATATATATATATATATATATATATATATATATATATATATATATATATGCTGTTATGGGAAAAAGAAAGATTATCTTTCTCTTTGTGATGGTACATGGAAAATTGACATTTCCAAAAGTCTTATTTTACATATTTCACATTATGGCTGGAGAAAACTAGTCAAAGCTAAGGCAGAGTGATCCTATTCCATTTCTTTCTTTTAAAGCCATGACTGAATATAACAGCTATTATTTGAAGGGACACTAAAAAGAAACAAGAAAAGACAAGGGGACCCATCTAATCTGAACAAAGATCAGTGAAACATAGCTGTTAAGTAGTATCTGTATCAAACAAATTTATGTCATTCTAAAAGAAGATTCTATTCCCATTAAAAATTAATATTTCTAGAAGACATTGATGTAATGCAATTTCTTAAATGCATAAACAGCTAAAGAATCAACATGGCAATTTTAATTTTAGTGTTCACTTTGTAGATAACCCAAACTTAAAAACTCATTCAGATTCAAGTGTATTCTAAATTAATTTGAATTAAGATTATTCTTTTCAACTTATAATTACAATATATGGAATATAAGCACTCCTTCTCCTATGATTGGATGGTACCAAGTAAAAGCAAAGAATTTACCCGTTGAACTGCCTTGTAATAATTCATGTAGTGAAACAAAGTTGCTTTTTAGGATGTTACTTTCAAATTTATCTGTTTCACATTATGTTATTTATTTGTTTATTGTTACATTAAAACAGACACATACAAACAATATCAAAACTTTTAAAAATATATACGGAATAGATAAGGTCAGGTAATTTTCTTTAGTTTTTAATAATTCATTTTCCAAATCTGGCTTCCTTTTACCTTGCACATTATAATGACTAGTTATCTGCAAATTATATACAGAATAATTTTTGTGATGAAATACAAAACAGACAGCTACTATTTTTAATAGTTTTTTTTTTAATATTGAATAAAATTCAAAGAAAAGTTTTAAAATTATAATTCAAAGTTATCATTGTCACTTTCTATATTAATGGTGGCTTCTGTGCTAACACTAGCCTTCTTTTAACATGAAAAAAGAGAATCTCTGTATATTTTTAATTTAACACTTATCCTATAACTAGCAGCATGGCCCAGCGTTGCCCGTGCTTGATTCAAAAATCATACAACTCATACAGCAATCGCTATCACTTGACTTAAAATATTTTTGCCCTTTGCCATGCTGATGTTGATACATGCCTTACTTCTTGCCTATCTCACACTGTGAATTTTTTCTAAGCTCTATACTAAACATTAAATCTGTTATGAAAAAAGAACTAAACAAAATGAACACAAAACGATCAGCTTTAAAAAAGGACTCGTAACTGGAAAAACCAAATGAAAAAAGAATGTTAACAACAAATACTTTTTCACACCCAACCCAGTTCTGCGAAATCAGAATCAACGTTGAGTTTAAGCAAGCGAATGAGCCAATTGGAGTAAAGTGCCATGCAGATTTAAATTTTTCCCACTTGTGATGAATGCAGCTATCGATTTTTTTGCATGCTAGCAAGCTAGTTAACATCCATGTCAGTCAGCTGTTGGCTCTCACGCTGGCCAATAGAATCTTCCTGCCTATTCATGGTAGCCAGCTATAGGCTCTCACTCTGGCCAGTAGAAAATGGCTGCAAACTACATGAAAACTGCCGTAGAAGCATGAAAAAATCGATTATTTCCACTATCGATGGGAGTTGGGAAATGCAAAGTCGGTCTTGGCCTTCCCACTAACTCGTAGCATGTGCATGTAAATTTTGGTGCAAATACATTGAAAATTGCGGCCGTACATTTGTTGCGCGCACACACACACATCCTGCCTTTTATAGATAGAGATTAGGTACAAAAATAATTTAATGATTTTTTGTTTTGAATAAATTTAACCTCTTAAACATTTAAAGGTTGAAATAGTCTCTTTTTTGTACACAATGACATAAGATATTATTAAGGTTATAATAAGATTACAGTAGGTAATCTTGCAATATGTTCTATTTTGGATGAAATGGTCATGGTTTGAGAGGTTGGACCTAGTGTCCCACTAGAGATATAAACTATTAATATTGTGGGTATTTTGTGCTCTGCAACTCAAGAGGTATTAGGTCATGAAACCACTTTATTATAAAAAAAACCTAAACTTACAACAAAAATTGAAAACTGTCCCAGTTTGAGGCTTGGGAATTACAAAAAGCATAAGAGTAAGGTTATAGTCATAATTATAATTAGGGTAGAGTTTCCAGATTCATTAAACAAAGCCAAATCACTTAACAAAATATCATTTTTGTTTTTACTACAATATTTTCCTAATTCCAAGTCCCTGATTTCCCCCTTTTCTAAATAACTTTAGATGTTCATTTTTGAGGAAAGAATATTAACTGATAACAAAATAGAAGTAAAAAAAAAAAAAAAAAATAATACAAAAAGTATCACTGAAAAGAATTTAGTTACAACATTCTTTGCTAACATCAACCAATCCCCAATAGTACAAGAATCTGTTACACATGAAATTCCTTACAGCATATATTGAGTTAGACAAGTATCAAGTAACTATTAAACAACTGAGAATTATACAGCTTCACATTTAAATCAATGTTTTGAAACTTCTTTTTAATCAATTCACCCAAAGCAAAGCAATAAAGCCACTAAGATGCAAGGGGGTTACTGAGTGTTAGAGAATATGAGAAAAAAAAAAAAAAAAAAAAACAAGGAGAGGAAATAATAAAGAACAAAAATGAAGACAGAAGATAACAACTGATATTGAATTTAAATTTTTGAAGATCAATGTTGACTGAGAAGCAAGAAACCAGAAGAGAGTTCTCCAAACAAGAGATGTAATAGAAGAAACTGTTAGTATAGAACTTACAGTTACATCTAGCCATTTCAATTGTAAAATGATAAGACTTTGCTGCCAACCTAGTGCTGTGCTTAAATTCATAAAGTCTAGGTACCATAGAGGAAAGCTCATAAGAACAGTTAATATGAAAGTATTTATAGAAAAGGGACAGCAAACCTATGTTACAGTGGTGTGAAAGTGATTAGTAACTTTCAATATGTTACTCCTTTCTGCATACATCTAAAAAGTTAAAATTGCCTGCATGAATTTATGTTAGTGTGACAGAATTATAATAGAACAGAAAAAATAAGAAAAAAAAAAAAAAAAAAAGTTATGGACCACTATCCTTGATAAACTGACCAGCATCCACTTAAACTGGCCAGAGAGTTTACATTGCAGCTCCAGATCAATAATAAGGAATCTTTTGTGCAATCAACAAATTGTACTGTATTTCTTTTATGAGAAATCACAACAATTAGTCAATATAATAAATTTCTACATTAGCCTTGAAGTTGTTCAAGGAGTAAAATGTGTTATAAGTTTTCCTCTTGTCATTCTTCTTATCAATAATTAATTTTGTTAGATTCTTTTGCACTAAAATGATATCAGTTTTGAAATGAAAAAAGTACCAATTTCACATCATTGTCATTGTGAAAGCCCTGATCATTCAGTAAGTGCTACATGAAACAGTACCAGTGCTAATTGGGAGGGTGAAAAGTCAGGTGGGCAAGCCAAATGTGATAGAATTTCCTGACCTAGCTATAACAGTTTTTCATGAGTCATCTATGCTGCATTGGACCTGATATAATTATGCAAAAAATATATATAAATTTAGCAGCAATAGACCTGTAAACAATGTCTTGATTTTCCACCACCACCAAAACATTCTTTACAACTCAAGCTTTGGCATTAGCTATAACATGGACACTCTTCTCTGTCCATCTCTGTTTGCACATTACCATTTGTTAAAAACGTGGTGCCTATTTTTAAAGCTTTGTCAATTACAACCAAATGACTCAAGAGTGTGAGGACACAATGTCTCAGCTGGTCATTTGTGGATTAGCTTCCACACTTGTACATGTTGTTCTGGCCCAACTCTAATATTCATTAAATTAAAATCTTGTTTATCTGGCTTGCTCCACTAGATGAAAACTGTCTTTAACAAATAATTGGACATAGATTCAGCTAAAGCGAGACCCAGCAGATGTGTACTCAACTAACTGCTCACAAGAAATTCATTTTTTTTTTCTTGTCATTGTGAATACTTTGATGCATATGAAACTGAAGATTGTAAAGTCTGAGAATTTACATACATACACAGAACTAAAAAGATTTACTCCTAAAACTTCTTAAACTTTGTTTAATATTTAGGAACTTCTTTACCAACTTAATTATTTAATTTCATTTTAATAGTTCAATAAGAACTGAAAGATGCAACAGTGGCTAATAAAGATGAAACATTTTTAATAGAGGATGGATATAGACTTAAGGATATCTAAAATATGACATGCTGACAGCAACCACGATGAAAAGCATAAAAGAAACTATTAAGTCTGCTGATAATAATATTGATGCATTGTAGGAAATGATAACTGTTTCAACAAATCACTGTCCCAAAAGAAATAATCTTATTTAAAAGGAAAATATATATGGCAATAAAGATGAAGACAACAGTCTGGATGATGTAAATAGTGAAAATATATTTATTCTCTACATTTATCTGTCATCAAATAAAGAGTGAAAGAAAAAAAAACAATCAACTTATCCAAATTTCCTGTAACAGGTTTATTTTAAATAATTATCTCAAAAGAGAGCCCTTGTCTTTATTGCCCTGGTCTCATTCAGGCTAAAGGATTAAATTTACTATTTTCAGTAAGTAAAATATTCTGTAGTGTAATTCAAATAGAAATTCTATTGGTTGGAGTTCATTTTTTTGGCTAAAAATAACTGATTAGTGCCCTTTTTTAGCCATCTGTCATCACAATGAATTTTTCTTTATTAAAAAATCTTCCAAAAACAGATGTAAGACAAAAAAGAATTTCTTTACCAAGATTTTCTAAAAATAATAATTTCAAAAATAAATTAATTCATTTCTGAATAAATCCTGAAAGTTTCATTACAATCCAACAATTATTTGATTTTTGCAAGAATTTCCAAATTAATGTGTTATTTTACCGGAAAAAAGGTGCAGAAATTTACATAACCAGCTTTGTTACACTATTGACGATTAAAAAAGAATTTTAACCAAAATTTCAAACATTTTAGAAGGGAGTAAAAACTTAAGAAATAATTAAAAAATACTTTAGTCTTCCCTCTTAATAACAACAAACATTTTGATGATAAAACTTTCTTTTTATTAAGTTTGTGGTCTTTTCTCATCATGGTATGCTCTTTTTCAGCAAATTAGTGGAGGTACCTAGTTTAAAGATTGAAATTTCTAAGTTTCTTTAGAGTTATGTACCATATATATATATATATATATATATATACACAAAAAAGAATCTGCATTGTCATTGGTCTTTACATGGTATCTCAGCTTCATTCATTTTCCCACTGCCATAACAATTTCCCTTACATTTTCTATAAATATTTTCATGATAATTGTTCTGATGAGTTTTTCTCTTTGGTACCTTGACATTATAAATTTAAGTGAAGAACTAGACTAGTTTCATAGCTTGCATTTCTTGCCTATGAAAATCATCTGGCTTCTTACATTCCTGTCAATTAAGATCTTCAAAAATTTTAAATCAATGTTAATCGTCATTTTCTGTCTTTTTTTAATCCTGTGCTTTTACTGTCCTTTCACCACATTAATGTTTCCTCATTTTCTTTCACTTGCTGTAATCTCTTGTGTCTTAGTGGCTTTATCGCCTTGTTTGAGATAAAATAATTAAAATGATATATATTTCTTTCTTTTCCTTTATGTAGTATTGTTATTTCTATATGAGTTGAAGTTTGTTACTGCCTACTGTAAATACAATAATTAGCAACAAAGCATACCCAAAATATTGCTCATTTTTTTAAATTAATGTTTTTATTCTAATAAGCCTTGTATATCACTTACAGACATCCAGTATCCTAAACAGGTTTTCAAAGTTTGTTTGGTTTGGTTTGTTTTATGATATATCAACCTCAGTGGGTCATTTAATGCTAAGATTTTTATTGCTGGTAATATTTTTTTTTTTTTTTTTTAAATGTATTGCTGGTAATAATTTTTTCAAAAAATAAATTGCTGCTATAAAAACCTATTTTTACACTTTCATAGTGTCTTGACCCCAGTTTGAGGGTTAACTATTTGCCCATAGCTGGAACAGATGCTACCACCCCAGGTCAGAGTGGACCTGGGAACACCAGCAATTAAGAGATGGTTCCACGGTCCTTGAAACCTCCTGATCAGAGACCTTGCTGCCAGATGCAGCTTATCTTACCCAGGATGCTTCATTGGGGGGTTGGGGGTCTTACACTTCTGCAGAGGTGCAGTCAGCATATTCCAAAGCCCCAGCCGACAAGGGGATCAAAATTTGTAATGTGTAAACATAGAAAAGAAATTTACTTGTTTGAATTAATGGTTCTAATTTTCCAGCTGTTCACATTTAAACATTATGAATGAAACAATATAAGCATAGTATATAATGTACAGATTTCCAGTAGGATATCAAATTGGATTTTGTTTATAGATAGTTATTTACAACCATTATTAATAATAATAATTATTCATTCAAATCAAAAACATTTATAATTGAAAATTATTTTATTGCTCCAATTAGGCTGGATTTAAATAATCAATTTTCAATTGGTTGACTGAAACAAGACTATATAAAACATAAGTACAGTGAATATTAGTGAGGTAATTCATACTTATATTTATTTGTATTTCATGTAAAAACTAATGAAAATATATAGATACCAATTAGTACCCATTTGTAGATTTCATATTTCAACCTTATTCATAGGTTGGAACAAAATAAATGGCCATTTTGAACCAGAAATATTAAAAATCTCATAACTCAACTAAAAACAACTCTAAAAACAAACACCGTTAGAATCTACATAAGGTTGTTAACAATCCAGTAGTGAACTTATTCCATCATGATAACAAAAAAATGCAGCTTCTGGAAGGAATTTTCAAACTGGTCAGCATTGGTATACACCTTTTGGCCTATATATGCATCGAAAGCCCAGAAAAAATGCTCTGATAAATAAAGTTGGGGTGTAGAACTTTGATCCTTTTATGCATCATCAGTTTTTACTGTGTAATTTGTTTTTTTAAGTATGAGGACATGCATTACCCTGCAGTAGGCTATCCCTTTTTCTGTCTACCATGGCTGATCCAAATGTTTGCAGTTTTCAAATGACAATAGGACTCTACCAGGATGGATTAACCAGCTACATCAAATGATCAGGAAAATATTTTGGAGATTTAATTTTGGAATGGTTGAAGGGATAGTAAGTGTGTCAACCCCCAAAAAGTCACATTTCTAATTATCATACAAAAAATGCATTTCAACAACAGCAGAATATTTGTTTTTAGATAAGCCTCCCCAGCTATTCTCAATTCCTCAAATGACAACTTTTGACCACAGCCAAGCTTTTTCTATGTACCATATCCCTTCAGGACATGGGCTATCATGGCTTTCCTTAACTTCCTACTCTCTGTAGCTTTTAGCAAGGTTTGTCTTTTTACTAAACCACCTAATCCCCATTCTTCCAAACATTTACACAAGCACATTAGGTAGGTTATTCATTGCTTTTCTCTGTTTTTCATGCCTTCAATATATTCTGTAAGTATCAAATTCTCCAAGCCCTCTTTCATCATTATGTGCCCTAAAAGAAGCAAATTTCTTGATAGTAATGTTAATGTAGCACAATAGAACATAATGACATGAAAATCATGTTTAATCATCTTTTCATCAATACTCTAGCCATAAACAAAAAATAATTAAAAAAAATTAAACAATGCCTGAAAAGTGGAGACTCAGAACTTTAAAATGATAGTTGTATACACAAAAAACAGGGTACAATGCAAAAAAGAAAGAAAGAAAAAAAGATTGCACTAATGCAATAGAAAAGCAGTCATTTATTTTCTTCTTGCCTGTGTGTGTGTGTGTGTGTGTGTGTGTGTGTGAGGTAGAGAATTAATTGAAATCACAGTATGCCAAAAAACAAGTCTTTACCAAATGACCCAAGCACAAAACAAGGTAAATATATTTCATTAAAAACTATTTATTAGATCAGTATTTCATTGTTGTCAGTGACACAATATTTTTTAAATTATTTTTATCTAACAAAAAAATAATATTCATTAAACCCTAAGGCAATAACCAATCATTAATTAACATACAGGAATTTTTTTTTTTTTTTAAAAAAGGAGACAACTTGTTTATTTAGTGATTGCAAATGATGCTTCAATTTATTTTATTTCAAATAAACACTGATAAGTGAAAAAGTGTTGCTTGTGTCAATTGTAAATGGTAAAATTAGTCTTTGGTGTAAAATATTCAATTATATCCTTCACAAACAGTGAAAGTACTTTGATCAATCAAGTTTCACTTGATGTTAAATCCATTAAGACACTTCAAGATGTATACTTAAATCTTGAGCCTCAAGTAATCATGGGTTTAGAAATAGAAGAGAGAATTCAAGGGTGCAGCCTGTTGTATAATAAGAGGTTACATAAGTATTACAAGAATTATATCTCTATTGACTACATACTGAACAAGAAAAGGGTAAAGCTTTTTATCTAAAAGTAAATACAAGATACAGAATTATTTGGCAACTTGTAAGTATTATCCATATCAAAATAACTTTCAACATCACCTTTCTACAATAATTTACAGATAGTATTTTAAAAATACAAAACTTGTTCATACATAATTTTCATTAAGTGCACAATGCAAAATTCACCTATTTGGCCATTCAACAAATATTAAAGTGTATTATCAGTTCTGATTTAATGAAAGCTTTATAAATATCTATAGAATAAGGTAACAGACATACAATTAGTTGACTACAAAAAATGCATTTGGTTTTGTTGTGAATACAAGGTGAAACAGTTGAAAGCAAGATGATATCAATCAAGTACTAATAACATGGGGAAAACACTAGTCTGATTTTCTCATTCTTCACCATACCAAATAACCTAAATAATATGGCTAGAGGATACAGTTTGGGGTCTAATTAGAAGAGAATACATTACTAATTACAATTTTGGAAATGATTGATCTTCCACACGCAAGACCATTGCAAGATTCCATCTTCCCACTGAAGTGCAAATAGGTTCAAAGGGAAACACACCTAATTTCAAGGACTCTTAAAGTAATTGATTTTAAATCAGTTTTCCTTCACTTAAATTAGGTTGCAGTGTCAAGCCCAAATAGGAATATTTTTTAGATGAAAACACTGAATTCATAGACTTTATTTGTCTTTTCAAGCACAGAAGCCAAAATGGTTAAAATTCTATTGCTGACTTAACTAGCTTAAAAATGCAATTTAAAATAAAAATTAGAATGAATATAAAATATAATAAAGTATTCTAAAAACTCTACATTTATTATTTATTTAAACAATGATTTGAACCTATTTTATGTTACAGATAAACACAATCTTGACCAGTCGAATAAAATCTGCTAAGAGAAAAACCTTTCCTTTTTTTTTCAGTTATAATACACTAGCATATAAATGTACAGTTCTCCTGAATAATGCTTATTCACTACAAGTGTGATGTAACTTATGACTGAAGTAACTGCATATTTCATGTGAGCGCCAGAGGTTAGCATCTGAGCCTAGGTTGAAAAAAATATATCAGTTATTAATACATGTTGATTTTCTAGGCTAACAGCAAGCCACTTTCTTACTTGGAAGACTGACAACAACTTTCTTTCATTTATTTCTGTGAAGTTTAATAAGCATCCAAACACATAAGCATATACACATAGTATATGTATAAAATTTCAGACTGCACAGATACAACACTATTCCTAAGTAGATGTGCAGGGGAGTAATAAATGGATCTCAGGCCCAGTGCACAAATACTATACCATGATCTTAAGAAGAAGTGACAGTCCATAAATAAATAATCCCATCATTTGTAAGCAAATTTAATTTAAATTTCAAATTTGTCAAGTGAAGAATAACGTCATAAGAAAAAAATCTATTGCATTCAATTTTTTATAGAAACAAATTGGGTTTACTTTCTAAGAAGACAATTTAAGCATTGAAAATTTAAATCAAAGAAAAGTAAATAAGTCAAAAATTTTAGATTTCAATAGACTTAGACCATATTTTTCAATGAGGAGATTTATTAAAGCACTTCTTGAAATAAATGAGAAATTCTTTCTCTGCAACAAAATTCATAGCACACAATTGAAGAATTTCAAACACTGTGCATTTTTATGAGCCAACACTACCCCCTAGTTGCCCCCGGCTACTGGGAGATTGGCATTTTTTAGAGTCATCATCTTTAGAATGGTTGCCAGCTAAAGCTATAGAACCCAGTCCGTCCTGCTATTTAACCTATAGCTGGTGGGGGAGAAGAGATGGATTCATACCTTTTGCAAGAGTATTCACACATAAGTGAATGTAACAAACTTGGCTGGAATTTTAACTCAGTTCTCAGATTTTTCATTCCAAGCCACTATCCATTATAACCATTCACACATTTCTTGGATAGGATAGGTTAAATAAGTCATGACATTTGTATTGACAGGATAGTGACGACAAGAAACAAAAGAAACTCAATGATTAGAAAGCGGTGGTTAAATTCTGGAGGAAAACTGTGTATCCAGGAGCATTCATATTAAATGAAATTTCTAATTATTTATATATGCATGCAAACTGAAAATTCTATGGAATATCTTGGAAATTTAGAAATAGAATATAAATTCATACACAGTTGGTTCCATTTAAGTAGAACATATCAGGACCACAAATATTGGTTTCTATAAGCAGATGTTTCTTTTAAACTGATTTGAATAAAAGGTGAAGATATATGCTGCTGGCCCAAATCTTAAGGCCAATGAAAGTA
Organism: Acanthosepion pharaonis; assembly: GCA_903632075.3. Classification (NCBI taxonomy): domain Eukaryota; kingdom Metazoa; phylum Mollusca; class Cephalopoda; order Sepiida; family Sepiidae; genus Acanthosepion; species Acanthosepion pharaonis. The sequence continues at coordinate 479,460 of CAHIKZ030000433.1, read as the reverse complement.
AAAAATATACCTTTTGTGTTGTTAGACTCCTCCACTTATTTGAGTAGAATTTCAAAAAAATGAAAATAAGAAAAGGAAAAATAAAAATTGAAAACTTTTTTAGTATTTTATAGGGAAAATTTGAATACCAGGAAATTAGGCTAGCTGGTCAAAATTTTAAGACCATATTTAAATAAAGCTTTAATTGGTAAACATGTAACAAAATTAAGTTATTTATGTTCAAGCATTGACACAGTCAACATCTCCCACTATTATCTCCTGCACTACATTAGGTAAAAATATGGCAATGGCTAAAAAGTTGACAGAATTTTTGAGCTGCAAAAGCAAAATTTTCCTCAACATGTAATTGCTGGTGAGATTGGATGTAGTAAACATGCTGTTGCAAATTTTTTAAAAGTCCCTGAGGGATACAGAATGAGAATTTCAAGTCGTTGGCCCAAGGAAATTTTGTTGGCATTGAGCAGGAGGATTCAATGAGTTGTCCAGCTAGACACAAGTCAATCATCACACAAGATTAAGCCTGTTACAAGTACAGAATGCAGCTCAAGAACAATAAGATGGCATCTTCAGGAGAAAGGCTTTAAAAAAAATTTTTTTTTTCCCCCCTTGAGTTAAAATTTATTGAAACAAAGCAAGTTCAGTTGACCATTGATGACAATTCCAGAAACTATAAACAATTTTTTTTTTTTGCTATCCTCTGCCAGCTGATGGAGAAAGCATTACCTCGAACCATCGCCAGTGAGACACACTGCAATAGTCAATTCGTTTCGCAAGGCTCGTCCCTTAATTGAGACGCAATTGCGCCAATCCTCCGAAGGAACGCCATCAAACGAGAGCCAATAACCCCTGAAGTCTCCAATGCCACAGGAGTAAAAAAAAAAAATCCATCAGCAAGAAGAATATTTAACTATTTTTTTCATCTCTGCGTCCTGGGTGATGGACCCCGGCTCAACCGTGGACCTGATCAAATTACCAGCCGAAAATGTATCTGCACAGGTCGCATCCCAAATCAACTTCCCCATTTTAAAAGGGAAAATGGTAATCCCATCCGGCCACTTTCCATCACCACAGTCGAGGCCTACGTGTTCGATTTGGGAAGGGAACCCAGCTGCATCCAAACCTCTTTTGATGATGTCGTTTATTGCTGCATGCTGTGGAAAGTGGCTGGCACTACGACGACAGGAGAGAGGATGCAAACAAAACTCATCAATGGAGGCTCCACATCTGCATCTGTGACACTCACATAATTTGAGTCCAAGATGGATAGCAACTCTGACCCAAGTGCACTCATCATCTAGAAGGGTACCGGTAGATGAAGAGGGCACTGTGTTGAGCCAGGCACCACTACTCGGTTGTGAAGCAGATAGTAGACAGGCGAGGCGATGCTGATCCAGAGAGAGCCTCAAATTAGTAAAATTGGCCTCGTATTTTATTTAATCCCAGCTTTTTTGTTTTGATGTGTCTAGTGGGATAGAAAGTAATTCTCGGGCCCAGATGCTGCAAGCTCATTCGAAAGAACTACCTGAGAAACACTGAGACGATCCACCAAGTATTTCATCAATTAATTCACGACTGGATGAAAGTGAAGAAAGATATGCTGGAAGGGCCAAATCTAACACTGATCAAAGGGCCAGGCCTCCGAAACTCAAAGGGAGCTTTGTCTGCCTCCAGCCTGTGCTGTCAAAATTGACATTTCAAATTAACTCCGCGCATCTCTTAACTGTGATATCTATCTCATGTAAGAAATCCTGTTCAAGGTAGCAAGGGGCACTTCAGAGAGTAGAGAGGAAACTCAGTAGCGAAAAACTGTTCTTCAAGAGAAAGAGGGCTGGATGTGCATCAATTAGTTGCAATTTCTCAGTCATTCTTGTTAGAATGACATGCTTAGTATCCAAACACTCTCGAATGGCCATTGGAAAGACTGGAAAACCAAGAATGTGTAATTCCTCCTTAGGTGTTATTTTTATATCCTCAAGGATGAGTCTGATATCCCAGATAGCACTCTCAACTGCACTATAATTCAAGTTTATTATCTCTGACTTGGACGAGTTAATCTCAAGTCCAAGCAGAGATAAAACAGAAATAACTCATCGGAGGTCAGCAGCTATGGCCTTGATGGATCCTCCCAATGTTGCATCGTCAAGATACTATATACTAAAAGGAGAAGCAATGGAATGAGCTACCACATCAATAGCCATCGCAAATAGTAGCAGACCAAGTGGATCACCTTGCTGGATTCCAGTAGCAGAAGAGATAATATTATCGGAGGCAATTAACATACTTGGATGACTATACGAAAGATGAGCCAGTTTAAATATGAAGGAGTCCATTGATGGCTAACTTCCAGAGCATGATCCCTTCTGATGTTATTGAGATACTGGAGGAAACAGATGATGTATTCTCAAAAAATGATCTTGTGGCATGAACCGCAGCTTCACATCCACCCTGTACACCTACCCCGAGCTGGACAGGTTGCAATTCATGCCCTATCTCCTTCACAACAACTCTACAAGCAATTTTTGTGGCGAGATGACAAAAAATGTTACCAACAGTGATAGGGCAGATACCTCCGTCCTTTTTTTTAAAGCTGTTAAGTTGGCTGAAAATATTAAGTCGCGAGCATGTTGGGGTATCTCAGCTCGGAGAAGGATATTAATAAGAGCTGTTATGGATGTTTAAAAATTGTAAATGTCTTCAAAGTCCACGCCTCCTTCCACAAAACAGCTCAGTTAAACTTTGCTGAGAAATGCCAAACATGGGACATAGAAAAGTGGAAGAAAGTTTTGTTCTCTGATGAGAAAAAATTTAAGCTGGATGGTCCAGATGGCTTCCAACATTACTGACACAATAAGGATATCCCACTGGAGATATTTTCTACACAACACAAAAGATGAGGTTCCATCATGATTTGGGGTACTATCTCCTTCCAAGGAACAATGGAGTTTCAGGTTATACAGGAGCATCAAATCATGGCTGGTTACATTGGCATGTGGGAAAGAGCATGCTGCAATCCATAATATTCACAGAACAAAGGACTTTTTCATAGTGAATAATGTGATTCTTTTGGACCATCCAGCAAGTTCATCTAACCTGAACGCCATTGAAAATGTTTGAGGATGGATGGCAAGAAAAGTACATCAATTCCAAACAGTGCATGATCTTTGTGAAGCCATCTTTACCATTTGGAATAACATTCCAACCAGCCCTCTGCAGATGCTTATATCAATCATGCTAAAGCAAATTTTTGAAATTATTCACAATGACAGCCATACAACTTACTACTGTTTAGGACTTCTTTTAGGTATGGTCTTAAATTTTTGACCAGCTAGGACTTAGCCTAATTTCCCAGTATTCAAATTTTTGTTATTAAATGCTGAAAAGTTTTTTTAATTTTTATCTTTTCATTTTTTGAAGCTCTACTCAAATATGTAGTTGAATCTAATAACACAAAAGGTATATTGTTTCTTTATTTTAATTGGCCTTAAGATTTTGGCCAGCAGTGTATACATTTGATTCTGTTCTTAGCTAATTGAACTTAAGCAGCTATATCTTGTAAATAATGTCCCATTTAATGAGAATCCACTAAATTTGATGTTCATCTGAATAATTTTGGCATCCTGATGCATAATAATTGAAAATGGATGCTGATTCAGTTGAGGAGAATGTATTTTATTAAGAATAATGTAAGTATGGCCAATGTTTGTGGAATGCTTCACTTCTAAATGGACACCAGACTGCTACATTCTCAAATTACAAATGGCTTTATAAGAAATAAAATTCTCAAATTTCTCTTATTAGATTTGTATTACAATTAATTTTGTTATGGTAGAAAAAAATTAAAATTCTGTAGTTAAATGAGTTTCTGTTCCTCAGATGCTGATCATACAACACCGAATGCTCCTTCCCGAGACACCATTTTTGAATTCGCGCACACGTCACCAAAGTAAAAATCGCCACCCACTTCTCACTGCTCCAGCCTTATTTATTATGCCAAAACCATGGCTGACTGACCAATCAGTGTTCTTGGCTTCATCTTCAGTCAAATATCATCCTCCAGTCCAACCAATCAGCAAGCAGATTTCTATTGGCGGAACCATGCTAAGCTGCATAAAAGCCAATGTTTCAGACTCATACACTTCTGGAATAACCGGGTGGTGGGGGAGATACATACAATTCTCAAAGGAACAAAATGTTGCTGCTATGGGTCATGTATTGAAGTATAGAAGTTAATATTTTCCTTTACATCAGATGCAAGCCATTCTGGCTCATTCAATTCTTATTTGTGCCCTACTGGTTAGAGTGTTTGAAATCCAGTGGTGGACATAAGCAGAATTGGTAAAGAGATGTAATGTTGACATCTGCCATCGAAGCGCCAAATTGACACCCTTCGTTATTGTGTCGAGCTCAACCAAATTGATGTGCTTAGCATCTCCAGCTGGACACAGCCAAGAAGCATCCTTAATGACATTTCCATTTACTTCTAGTGCCACTCCTGTAGCCACAGAACTCGCATCTACTCACACCTTCATTTTACAGCCATTCACACACCAGTCTCCTCCTACAGGATCTACCTCACATGTTCTGGATATCATATCAGCTATCATGCAATTAAGAGAGGCATCTTCAACTTCATCATACCATCACGTGGTTAGAGTGCTGGCTTGTCGCTTCATGAATACAGTTGACGCTCAATCAGGGAAAGTGGCCTACAAGTCTCCCACAGAGGGAGAACACATGTCGGTGAGTAATCTTCATAAGGATATCTGGGATTTCTCAACCTTGCCTCCATCAGAGAGTGCCACTATTTCCCTAGACTTGTAAGCCCAACACCTTAGTTCCGTCTTCCAACCTTGCCGGATCCTAACATAATAGTCCATAATTGGACAGGTGCTCTCTCACAAGCTCTCATTGACATAAATGCCATCAATATATGCAGATGTGGCATTCTTAATGGCTATGTCTCGAGACATTACTGCATCATTTATAGCTCTCATAATGTGAGGTGCCACATTCAAGCTAAAACTCAGTTGTGTGAGACAGTATCTTCAACCCTTCAATATCACAGTTTCATAGGGCCACAGCACCTTGTCAACATGTATCTGTAGATATGCCCTTTGGAAATCCAATAAGAATATGTTAACCCCAGTCATTGCCCTTCCTGCAACTTTTGTGCACACACATCCGAGTTAGCTGTATACAATTCCACAAAACCATTTAACACTTGGTAATCCAGTACTGAACAGACCTTATGTTTGTTCTCTTGTATAACCGCCATTAATGGGAACAGACATTTAGGTGGGGAAAGTTCATCTTTGGGATATGGCTGCAGCCACACATTATCCAGCTATGACTGGAGCTCCATCTCATATTCACCCCATGCATAGTTGGGTACTGCGTATTCTGGCACTATTCTTTAGGTCTATAGGTGGTTGTCCATTTCCATGAGGCTGTCCATCATTTTTATGATGATCAAACTGTGCTAATGTCAGGCTCATTGATAGAATTAGCAGTACACTGGGGCATGTTTCCTTCAAAAAAGCGTACTTCTCCCTATCTGGTTATGCACACCCCTCCCAGTTCTCTGATCGCATCAGTCCTAAAAAGAAGATTGAACCGAAGTAGTGGTGATCCATCCACAATTAAGGTATCAATGCACATAGGTTGAGAGCATATCCATGGCATATTAGGGCCTTACTGTCGGCCATTAGTACTTTTGTCACCATTGGTTGCCAGTAGTGCCATGCACATTTGCACATCAGTGTCTGCGAGTAGCCAGAGTCAACCAAAGCCATACACTTCTTTCCATCTGCAAACACCTTGATAATAGGCAGCACCTTGTTCTTTATTTGCTTGGGGAAAAGACTGGTGCTGACATCTGTTCCTTGGAGCCATTTTCCTTGGCACACTGATGAGATGTGCCCAACCATGTTACACCAAAAACACTATTTTGCAGTGGGATCTTCATGCCCTGCTCTGTGTCTGACTTCTGCTCCTTAGTCAGCTGCCAGTACACAGCAAAAGCCCTTGCTCACAAGTGCAGTGGCAGTATCTACTCAATTTTCTTCATCTCGCAGAGTTCACAAAGCAATTCTACATTCTCAATCCATTCTACAATTGGTAGATTGATTGCAGCTCCACTGAATTTGGGTATTAACCAAATATCAAAACCTCTGTTTACCATGATTGGGAAGAAGGCTGAAATAGCTTGTTATAATAAGAAGTTTGTAGTAATTTCTGTAGTTAAATGAAGTTCTATTCCTCCAACACCACTCACACAATACCAAATGCTCCTTGTGAAGACAGTTCTCAAATTCGTACACGTGTCACTAATGTAAAAATTGCCACCCACTTCACACTACTCAAGCACTTTTATTATGCCAAAATTACGACCAACTGACGAATCAGAATTCTTGGCTTCATTTTCAGTCACACAGTCAAATGTCATCCTCCAGTCCAACCAATCAGCATCTGGATTGCTATTGGATGAACCGTGCTAAGCTGCATAAAAGGCAATGTTTCAGAATTATACCCTTCCAGAATAACTAGGGACAGGGGAAAATTCAAGCCATTTTCAAGGGAACAAAACATCGCTGCTACATGTCATGTATTGAGGTAAGGAAGTTTTTATTTTCCTTTACACCAGATGCAAGCCACTGACTCATTTACTTCTACATAACTGTTTACTACAAAAATTAGTGAGTAATGAGTAAAATTGCAATATGTTAGATATAAACTGTCAAAATTGCAAACATGACTGTAGAGATCAGTGGTTCCCACCCACTTGGCTCCCAGCCATATCCCTAGCATCCAACACATACACTTCTTGGTCTACTGAAAAAAAAAATGTAAAAAACATTAGATACAAGTGCATGAATTTCCAAAATAAAAAATCCTCATAAACCAATTTATTTAGCAATATAAAAAAGTAAAGTTACACCTAATCTGAAACCACATTGTCTTCACAGTTTGAATGAGGATGGATATGTGCTTGGTGCAGAGATATCAACTTCTCATTATGAGGTACTATGAAGGAGTCTTAGACCCATGCATTCAGTAATTTTCAATTTGTCTCTTTGTTTGGAAACAAGCTAGGCAATTGCACTGCCAACTCACTCAACTAAAAAGGATTTCAGTAAAACAAAGTACATCTTGACTTTGGCCTACAGTGCAGAGTAGTGGTCAGAAATGTTTGTAGTAAAATTTTCATATAACTTTTTTTCTTTTTAACTTTAACTTTGGTTCAATGTTATTTTGGACTGAAATCCAATTTTACGTCCACTGTTTCAGTTTTCTCATTACTGATAGTAAAAATAGATTGATTGCCTGGTGTAGTATTTTAAGCAGAAAAAAATCTGAAATTTGTCAGAGATGTCTACACTACTTTACATGTGTGCACAAAGCATATGCGTTACATGCTCTTTTCTAATTCCATGATGGACTATGTTATGTTTGAATAACTTACATTGAAAGAGTTGATCTGATTTTGAAATGGTTAATTTCATTTCATTGCAGTCATAATATAACTTCATTATGCTTTATGAATACATCTAACATGTAAGATATATTTTTTTAGTTCATCAGAACAAATTTTAGTCTTAAAAGAATTCAAAAACTGCTTTAAAAATGAACAGAGATGTTTCAGTCAGCTTCCCTTTGACAGAAAATCATTTTTATAATCCAATTTTACTTAAATTGTAATTCTTTTAAATGATATGAATATTTATTAAACCTTTACGTAATTGAATACTTTATATGTCAATGATGTATCAATTTAAAGAAAAATTTATGCCATTCCTACCTAAATTGTTACTCTTGCAGGTGTGAAAATGCAATGATTACCAGTTCCTATAGAATCTTTTGTTTGATCTGGCTGGCATGTATCTAGTTCAGACCATGTTACCAGGATACAAACAAATATTTACAATTTTAACAACTTTGAACCAGATAACATAAAACCATGCTTTCATGTATAATGTTAATTTTATTCTTTGTAAAGGATACATGTTATTTAGGTGTTTGTGATATAGATTTTGTATAAAAAATATTGTCCCCTTAGTTCTGCTGTCACACTGCCATCAGTCTACCATCCCTATTTCCTTACTACTCTTTTTCACTAGGATAGTACCACTGAATTTAGAAATGACTGGTATATTTGTTTTTAGAGTAGCTATTTAAAAAATTCAGAAGTATTAAGCATATTTATAAATAGAAAAATGAAGGGAAACATCAGTAAATAAACAGTATGAATCAAAAATAAAGAATTAGTTTTTAACAAGATATTAATTTATATCTCCATATCTGATATGGACTGCACTTTACTGATTAAGCTAAAAGTCAACCAACAGACAGCTTTCAAATTTAGTTATATAGCTACATTTTTCATTAACCGATTTTTATTCTCTGCTATATTGTTTGTTTATATCAAATAGTACTAGTAGACATAATAATTTGAATTTCTGTTTGAATTTCTGGGGTGAGGAATAACCAGCAGCAACAGTAGTTAAGAAAAGAGAAGATAGCGAAGGAGGACAAGTATTACAGCAGTAGTCAGTTGCAATGAGCAGGCAAAAAGAACATTAGATTTAAGGCTCAAAGTTCTAGGTTCAGGATTGTCCCATGAGACAATAATTTAGTGGATTAAAGTTTTAGTTTGTGAATTTGGTGGTACAGTAATATCGCGGTCAATCACTGAGTAAAATAATACAGACTTAAACCCAGTGAAAACAAGGTGATCAATAACTGAGCAGTACTAAAAAGAACAAGATAGGATATCCCTACACATGGTCAGCAGAATAAGAACAATCCACGACCACCCAGATCAAAATTCCATGAAGGTTACCCAGATTGACAGACACCTGAAATGTGGACAGCACAATGACCAAAATGCAGTGATAATAGCAACAAAAATGACATTAGTCCAAATATGCATAATAAGAGATTTAAATGTCTATATTTCTGAGATGAGGTATTATGTACATTATTTACATTATTCGGACTATTGTCCTCATCTTTGTCGCCATATTTATTACAACGTTTTGGCCGTTGTACGCTTCAGGTGGTTGGAATGTCGAACTGAACATGACACAGTGGATAAAGGCATTAGTTAGATCCAGTGACAGGACCAAAAGAGTGTGAGTTCAATACCCAGTTAAGGCAGTGGAGAACTTTCAGAGGGAAATTAACAGAAGATAACTGATAAATGACATCCATTAAACATGCCACATGGAACTAGAACAGTCTACCCCAGTGAGCGAAATAAAGGGTTCAGTTCGACATTCCACCACCTGAAGAAGACCAGAGCGTACAACAGCCGAAACATTGTAATAAGTATGTTGACAAAGAATAAATAATAATAATGTAAATAATGTAAGAGATTTAAGTTACCTGAATTTTTTTTTAACTATCATTAATGCTTTACATTTCTTTCATCATATTTTTGTTGCACTTTCTTGCAATGTTCAAGTCATTTTTAAATTTATTTCTGATCCATGCTGCTCACATAATGGTTGTAAAAACAACCTGATAAAAACTGATTCTTTTTTTTAAGAGAAAGCAAAAAAGAAAAGAAAAAATATTAATTAATAATATTCAAAAAGATAGGATATATTTTCCATTTTAGATCAAATTTATCTTTTCTTGATGTTTTATACAAAAACATTTTACAGTCAATACATTCATCAAACATTTAATTGAAATTTCATAGGTTTTGAACAAACCTGCATTTGAAAGACCAAAAATGTATTAATAAAATTTTGTAATATAAATGCACATAAAAAAAGGTGAATATTCTCTAAAAAGAATGAAAAGTGAAAATAATTCCTTTCAAATTATCGAGTAGCAAAAGAGACCTTCCAGAATATTTTGTTAGAAAGCGCCAAACTGCTATGTTATTATTCTCCTGTATGACAGAGTACTGGCCAATTTCCTAACATATAAAAAGACTGAAAGTGACAGATGGATGCTGAAAATATTATGAACACATGAGCAACAAGAAAGTTCTCAAAAAAAGAAAAAAATAAATAAATAAAATAAAAAAAATGGAAGCTAGAAAGACACCAATACTTAGAACCAGAAAGAAACAGCTGAAATTTCTGGGACACATTATAAGGAAGGATTGTATGGAAAACTTAATACTCACAGGATGTATTGACAGAAAGAAGGAAACAACTTACCTCGTGAGTTTTTGTGAATGGATAGCAGAACAGGGACAAGGAGGAATGGTAAAGAACCAAATGTTGCTTAGAATTACAAAAAAACAGGAAGTTGAGAGGAGCCATGATCAGCCATGTCCTAAAGGGACATGGCACATAAATGATGGTGATAAAAAACTGTTTGAAGTAAGAAGAAAAACAATGAAGAACTAAATTACAAAGATAAGAACTATAAATTATGCATTACAAATGCATGTAAATAACATTAACTGCTTAAACTGGCTGCCATTTCCTTGTAAACATCCCCTCACTTATTTGATGTGTAACTTTTGAGTATTTCTAAGTTCCCTAGTTCTAGCAAATACTTATATAAGAGCCTCTTATTGTTTTAGGCTGGTAAAAAGGTACTACTGATTTGAGATGATGCCATAAGAAAAAAAATCCAAATGATTAGGTGTGGCCATTTAATAAATTAATAGTACTTTGTCTATGGAGCCTAGCTTTTGGGACACCCTGTATATTACCAGAACTAAAATAAGTTATATTTGATATTTGAAAACTATAATCAATTCTCACTGGATGCCCTATGCCAGACTAAGCTTACTACATAAACATGTTTGTCCCACAACCCTTTGGAATCATAGAAGCACCATAGCAGTGGTGTATCTGGAACAAGATAGTCTGATGGATCCTAACCCTCTTCAAGCTGATTTTGAATTCAGTTTTCCTTCTCCTAGATTGGTTGCTACCTCAAAGCAAAAAAGACCAGTCTGCCCTGCTATTTAACCCATAGCTAAAGGAGGATGGATTCATGCCTTTTCCAAGGGCATTAATGCAAACTGAACAAAACAGAATAGAGTGAGAATTGAACTTGGCATGCCTAATTCACTTTCCACACACATATCCTTTACACTATCTGCACCTTAAGTATTAGTAACATAAATACTACTATTGCTTCCTTACAGAGATGATCATTGTATTGTTCTTTAAAGCAGTTGATTTAGTTTGATCATAACTGTGGATATTCAATAAATAAACAAGTTTTTTCATGCACTATTTACTTTTCAAAAATTCCTTATAAGAATGCAATGCATGTCACCATACTAAAATTCTCAATACCTTTTCAATTTAAAAATCAAACATGGATTAGATATGCATACTTTTGAGAATTATTTGCATCTCCCAGATTTGCTTGATGTTCACAGCTCAAGATTTAGAAATAGACTTTATAGACTTACCACAGTTTTATTTCACTTTTAATTCCTCAAAGTTATACTCACCTGAAAAAAAAAAAAAAAAAAAAGCATATATTTAATTATCAATTCAGAAAACATTAAGTGTATCAATAGGGACAAAGATTTTGTACTATATTAAATGATATCTTTTTTATACATACATATGAGTAAAACTGGAGGAGATCTAATGGAATAGAAATTGTAGAAAACATTTAGGAAAAAAATTTAATTTAATATGCTTATCCAGTAATCTGGTATCAGCAAAGAAAAATATTATTTGAACAAACCAAAGTTTACATTACCAAAATAAAACAGGTTTTACATTAAGCTAAACACTTTTTTAAAAATTTATTTGTATCATTACAGAAATTAGATTTTCGTTAATTTCACTCAGTTTCCTTTCATTATCCCAAGTTGTTTTAAGATTAATTTGGTACAAAATGTAGGAACACATGTATTGCATCAACACTTTCTTTGAATAATTTTGACCAAAAAAGTGCTATTTCAATTAAAAGTGAATATAATTTACCCAAACATGTATTGAGAGTGCTATATTAATATACAGCTAACTAATTTCAATATGCCTCCATTTATCACAAAATTAATATTAACATAATGCGGGTTAATTAAAAAATATGAGTGAAATGAGTTAACATCTAATTTCTATAATTATAAATTTAAAAAAAAAAATGCACAAAAGTGATTCAAAGAAAAAGAAAAAGAATCTAAATGAAATCAGCTAAAAAATGAAAATAAAAATTTAAAATTCCCAGTATCCCTCATTTATGCACATGTGTAGTTGCACCAACATAACAAATTTAGTTTGATGATGTCCTAAAGGATGAAATGCATCACAAGAAAATTTTTCCACTTTGTCATACATTTTTCCCAAATAAATATAAATAAATAAGTGACTGGACTTCTAAGAATTTTCCTCCTTTAGGCTATGAAATTTAATATTCAAACAAGAAAATAATACAAACAAAATGAAATTATTTTAAAAACTTCATATAGAAAAGCATTAAATATTTACAGCAAATACAAAAAATCTAAGTGATCAAATCAATCTCCAACTTTTGTTATTCTACTACTGAACAATGTATAGATTTCCTCTTATTTCACCTGCTTTTTTGTTGAAAGATATTTATTCTAATTTTCTGGTGCAGTCCGTAAAATTTTACTAACACAGTATGATTTCTCTTAACTTTTTCACTATCAACTTTTGTCACACAATAAGGATATGCCAATAAAAATATATATTTAAAATCTGCCTCCTCTAAATAAAATGACATATTTAATTAGATCTTTTAGATTAAAAAATTCTTGAGTTTTTTTATTTAATTTGTAAAAAATATTATTTCCACTCATCATGCAATAATTATGAACTGATAATTTTAAATATATACTGCATACACTATTTCAGAAATTTGATTTTTATAGTTCCAATCAAATTAAATATTTAATAATTAAAGCTTTTTATTTCTGCTCACAACTTGTTAGTGATATTGCTGTCATAACTTTTAACTGACAATATATTGCAATAAAATACAAAAATTCTCTTTAGCTATTTAGAAAATGAAAATTCCAACAAGCAAGCAATCTTCTTGTGTGGCTACAAATTATTTTTAAGGCCTGATAAATGATGTTCTTATACCAAATATTAAATTATAGAAATACAATGAATTTTGAAACAAATAAATTCCAGTGTTTGTGTTCATAAACAATGAAGACAGAATGATAGAGAGAGCAAAAAAAATCAATTTCTAATAAATAAATTCATTTAACAATTATATATTGTTAATGTAAATGGATATTAAAAAGGATGGTTTTTATTAGTTATGAGCATTAAAACAATGTCCATCAATATATGCAAAGAATTTATCCTGATTAATGGTAACCCAATGTTCAATACAACTGACTACTAAAAAGAATTGGCTCCATCACATTGATTCAGGTTAAATTATTCCAAATATACTAAAAAGCCATACAAATTTGAATAACTAGCTGTTTATAAAATCTGTCATAAGAGATGAGAATTTAATTAAAGAAATCTCAACACTTTCATTTGCTCTAATCATTACATATATAACAATGCAATTAATTCTGACAGATGAGTAAAAAAAAAAAATTAAACAATAATCATGGTTTATTTTAGTGCCAACTGCATATGAATCCAGTTTTGATTTCTTTTATTACTGTTCATGGACTTTGTAACTATGCCATCCTTGTTAGTGTAGAAAGTAACTAAAGCAAACCACATTTCTGGTGATTGGGGAAAAATGATGATTAAAAACAGTAAATTTTCCAGTTTGAGATTTTCATTTTATTTGAGCAAATTACCGTATATTGTATAATGAACAATCAAGAAAAAAATAAAAAGGATTCACAATATTCAGAATACAGCTATTATGCATATACTGTAAATTGATTATTCATTTTGCTTAAAAAAAAGTTTTAAAAAAAAACACTAAAAAGGCAAAATTTTATAATCTTTAATCTTGCATAATCCTTATGGTAGTAGTGGGGAATGTTTACAGCTAGTGCTGATCTCACTTGCTGTTTGGCTTATTTCCTTTCTAATCTTGTTAATGACTGCTTTTTATCATATCTGTGACTGAAATTTAATAAAGGTTTTATTTATTTATTTCTACAAGTAAAATTGTAAGGTAACTACTCCTACTCAAGGTTTACAATGTAACAGCTTTTTATTGTTAAGAAAAAAAAAATCTGTCTGTTTAAGGAGAGTAATTTACCCAAGAGTTCTCTCCTCTCTAAATTATAATTACATACCAGAAACAAAATATTTTTGCATAAATCTAGCCATAGAACAGAGTGCAAGCAGAAATTGAGTCATATCTTTCCTAAAAACATTAACTTAAGCTTGGTTTGATTATACTATTGCACTAATTTGTCTATCTTAAAGAGATTAAAAACAAATATATTACTTGTAATAAGCAGGCAAAACATCAGTAAACTCTAGCAAGAGCCTGTATTCAAACCAACTAAATTGCAGATCTTACATGTTCCACCTCAATTCTCTAACCACCTGGCAATTAAGATATGTCTTGTATGCTCAGGTCAGTTAAGTAGGCAGTCATACTTGTAATGACTATATCAATGCAATGCAAACATGCCTGTTCAACAGTATAACAACAATTACAATTATTAAGCAATGATTGCATTTTTGTAAACTATGATTCTTATTTTTCACTGACCAAAGTATAAAGACAACAGCAATTAATGTCCATTGGCAAGAACATTCCATTTGTTGTTTAATGAATAAATGCTCCATTAACAATCAGGATCATTAGGCATTTTAACAAACTGAAAAATGTTGATTGCTCAGCATAAAGTATTTCAATAAATATTTTTAAAAAATAGTGATTATATATATATATATATATATATACATACATACACACACACACACACAGATCGTCTCTTTTTTGTTATATATAATTACTAGCAGGCTTCGCCCACTCAGTATCGCTTTGCAAAGTAAAATATATTCACTACTTGAAATCTTTGAAACAAAAATTTTTAAATGAACATTTGATTCACTTGTTTCATTTCTTACAGCTGGCGCAACACAAAATAAGAAGAACCAGATTCGTAGAAATTAAGGTTGAAGAAAAGAGATTATATCTAATAATGAAATGCGGATTTTATTTTACATATAATACAATATATTTTTGAAGAATAGAGATAAGGCTTAAACAATATAAGTGAGGAAATGCTAACAGGTTACTAAGCGTGTGAGAGCCCAAAAAGTAGTTGGCTTAATGTAGGTACCTTTATGAGATCGTTAAAAAAGAGCATAGCATGATGAAAAAGACACCAAACTTGACGGAAACAAAATTTTACCATCTAAATGTTTATGTTATTATTAAGAGGAAAGAACAAGGTATTTTTTAATTATTTTTTCAAATTTTTCCCTCTGTAAAACATTCTAAATTTTGATTGAAAAACCTTGTTTCTCTTCATGTCCAGTGGAACTACTAAGTAACATATAAAATTTTAGCACGTTTTTTTTCTGTATGACAGACATTAATTTTGAAAATCTTGCAAAAATAAAAATAATTGTCAGGTTTAATGAAACTTTCAGAAACTATTCACAAATGATGGATCTTATTATAAATATGTTTTTCTTTTTTTAAAGTTATGGCAAAAATTATTTTTTCATATGTATTAACCCCCCCCCCCCAACTAATTGTACGAAAACTCTATAATTTCAGTTTTGGGAAGATTAGTGATTATATTAGTTAAAAGCACAAGGCTTTGAGGAAACCAAATCATGTTTTTTTTTTTTAGTTGAACCACCTCTACCTGAAAATCATCTCTGAATTTTAGTGAACAGACAATATTATCTGAAAGCAAAAAGATATTTCGATGAAAAATGAATTTTTAAAACAATTATTTGTTATTTCTGAAACATGCGTGGACAAGTTAATTTGATTTTTCAATTTCAACTGAGAAGGGTACCTACAAGTATCAGTATCATCTTATGAAATTTAAATTTGTATTTTATGTACACTTCTGATAAAATTTAATAAGAAAGGTACCTATAAATTAATTAGATACCTTTCTTATGAAATTTAATCTCACTCTTAACAGTCTTATTTTAATTTCTTTATAATATATTTTCCATAAAGCATTGTAAACGCAAAGGTGAAAGCTAAGTACAAAAAAAAAATTAGAGCACTGAAAGTTTTCCTTAAAAATAACGAGGTAAATAACTTGTTCATTTAAATCTAAATAATTTCACTTCCGTAGAATAAATTATCCTCATGTAAGCTATCAATACATCATGAAAATGTCTTTTGTCACCCGTCAAGTGACATGAAATGTTATGACCTGCTTTGTTTTATTTTCAAACTACATCTTTTCAGTGCAGAAACTAAGTAATGCTTATTTCAAAATATTTTAAATAAACATAATTTCTGATTTTCTTAAAATAAGATTTGAAAAAATTATAATTGATTTTTAAAAAATTTTCAAACTGAGATTTTCATTTTTTTTATAATATGGAAAAAAATGATTGACATGATTGATTATCTATCAATTTTGCTGACTAAAAAAAAAAAAAAAAGATTTTTAACAAAAATTTTGGACATGCTAGGAACAATTAAAAAATGAAAAAAAATACTCAAAATACTTTGATCTTTCCTCTTAATAATAACAAACATTTAGACGATAAAATTTTGTTTGCGTCAAGTTTGGCATCTTTTTCATCATGCTATGCTCTTTTTAGCAATCTCATGCAGGTAACGTGTAAACTATACAAGGGAGTGGAAGAGGAAATCCACTGTAGTTAAGATTGAAGCGAAGGATGGGAATTCGTCGCTAGTCAAAGAATTATATTATTTTCTTCTTAAAAATAGTTTGATATTCACATATATATATAAAATAAAGGAGTTTGGTCAATAAAGGAGTTTGGTCAAGAAAAAGGGTGAAGTATTTACCAACAGTCTTTTCTTTTCAAGGTCTGTTGGAACTTAGATTCTTTCGGTTGAATCAAAAACACCGGAGTCTACCTCAATAGTCATGTCTGTGGGTTCAGGAGGCAACTAGCTAGTTGATACAAACTCCTATTTATGTTTTTTGGACCCTCTAGGACCCAGTAGAAGTTTCTAGAGACTTCTAGAAAGTTCCATTCTATTATTACGAAATCTAAAGTGTTTGGTGAATGGGAGCTTTTTGTATGGTAGAAAGGGCATCTAGTAGCTACAGATTTAAGTCATCATTTTAAGTTAGATTTTGTACTTTATAGTATAAGCGTAAAGAAGTAGGATAAAATGGGGCCTCGTAACATAGTTAAAGAAAGTTTTACAAATAGATGCCAACTTGTTGAAGGCCAAATGCTGCCTGAGGCTGCGCCCTCTCATTACACTAGAGAGAGGGATCGGTGCACGCCAGTACAACCGATGGTTGCAGGGGCTGCAGGAAATTTTTGTTCCTAGCCTGTATGTATGCCCACATTAAAGTGACCTTGTGTCACAACCTAACCTAGTGAGTAAATGCCAAATTACTATAAAGTAGAGCTGGGGCTTTTTAATCTCAAAATTCATAGGAGAATTGAGCTCTAATTTCACATTTATTCATATAGATTTCTGTGGGGGTGCACCCACCTTCTCATCAGAATGGACTGATCTCTCTACTACTAATAGGACAGTTCTATAGAGTTCTGGAGAGATCAGGTGACCATCACACTTCCGTCTCTCTACCGGAAGATACAGTTGGACTTTATACACTTTCTGATTGTTACTGACTAACCTGTGTTCGTTTGACTACTAATCTCTCTGTTGTAATACCTCTTCAGATATACCAGTATTTTTCCCTACGTATGTGTTTGTCCTTATTTCAATACACGCATGCAGAAACATTCAACATCTCAACAATTTCATAATATAGGTTTTACTTAATTAGCTATTATGTTTCTCTAACTTTTCAAAAGTTGAATGTATAACTAATTCTAATTTCTATTTCCCATCTTTACACTATATTAATTTTATCTTATAAATTGTCCCCTATAAAATAAAAATAATTGTTTGTATGGAAAATAAGGATCTACCTACATCAAATCATCTTTAAATTAAGTGGCAGTAGAAGAATTATCGTTGAACTTTAAGCTTAAACATTAATTTAATACTTGAATGCAGCAATAAATTTTAAGTTCTTCTGTAGTTTATTGATGCCTATCACATCTACTCCTCCCTAGCTATTGTGATGATGGCCAAACCAAGATTCCTTCACAGGAGCTAGGTTAAATGCTGCCCGATAGGGCGGCTTTTAAGCTAGTTTATAATAAAATATGCACAGCAATTTTGGATACAAAAGGAAAATAAGAGTTACTCCCCTTGAACCATGAAAGCAACAATAATGGCTAGTATAATGTATTGATATATATTTTTAACCTTGCATAATCCTGCAACCCTGGATCTGAGCTCAATAAAAGTCGTACCCTGCACCTAACATTTCTAGGGCTTTTGAATGAGCAATGAATCATTGAAATCGGACCAGTGGGAGCAGAGGAGATGCTTGAACACACACATGCACAAAACATATATACACTGTACTTTATATATAAGATACTACTTCCAAAAAAAAACAGTGGAAACTAGATGATAGAAGTAGTAATCATTTTTCATATCCATATAGTTCATATATATATATATATATTGATTTACACTATTCTAAAACATTATTTACCCTTGCCTCATTGTGTATTATTCCTGAGTAGACTAGCTTTACAATTGTCACTCTGCAGCAGGTGCTACCAAAGTAGATATTTACAAAGGTAGTAATCTATAGACATGTATTGCACCTTATCCTACCTCCTCACTTTATTCTTCTCTCTATCCCACTAAGCACTTTGTTCACATTCCATCATAAGCACCAAGCAATATTTTGTTGGGTGTACATCATCAATCTAAAAGAAGCCTATTGTTGAGGTTTTATGCTATCAAACATTTAGTAATATAAGGGTAAGCATTCCTGAATGTCACATGGTAAACCAGAGCAATCAATTTTACTTCTTTACTTTCTCTGAATACATATAAGTAGATATAATATGACAACAATAATCATCACTAACTCAATAACCAGGCTCCAGATACATCTTGCAACCTGTCAGTCCAGAAGCACCTCATATCGAGGTCTTCTGTTAGTCTAAGAAGTGACATTTTATCCATTGCTGGCTTGCTAGGCCTGTTACATAGTCACTTACTTTACCCAATGTTCCCAAATGGTCCCCCACCTCAGTACTGATCAGTCTTAACTTTGGTGATTGAATAAGAACCAGTGTTTACAGCAGAATTTCACTATAAGCATTCGTCACTAACTACCACATGGATTTGATTCAATATTCCCTAACCCTATTCTGGTAGTAATGCAAGCATTAATTCCTGACCATTCAACAATCCATTTGTCTTCCTTTCAAATGCACAACATATAGATTAAGTACCCAAAACTTTCTCAAACTAATGTGGTTACATAAAAATTATTTTTAAAAACTGTAAAATTCAATGCTTATTCATCATATTGTTTCCTGTGTCACTAAAAATATTTAATCTGATCATGCAGGAGTGTGATTGAGTAGCAGTAAGTTCAATGGGTAGAAATTTAAAAAATGTAAAGTCAATGGGTATAATTTTAAAAAAAAGGTAAAAAATATAAAAAGCATAAAGCCATAAAGGCTTTTGTGGTTGAGCAGTCTAAAAGCACATTAGGCTATATAGTGATTTTCCCTACATGAGGGGAATGCAGGTTCAAAACCTGCCAAAGGGCACATTTTTTTTTATTGAAAACCCAGACCAGTAGACAAAAATTATACTATTTAAAAAACAGATGTCTGCTCAAACATCTGTATCCACTAAATATAACATATATAGTAATAAGAAATAAATACACACAAGGTTCAAATAGAATCATATGTTACTATATATTTAATTATTAGAATGAATGAAATTTTAAGGTATTAATAAATCCTATCTGTGATAATACAGTTTACATACACATCTGGTATTAATATAGATTGATGTTTTACTCTTGGATAAAAAAACCCAAGCAAAGGATTACAATATCTTAAACAAATTATTTAGCATAATTATTATTTCAGGAACTGAAAAATTTTATTATTGCACAACTGATGCTTCAACAGAGAATGTTGATATCAAAGCCACCAGTTTAATCTTCTAACCTCTGAGTTACAGTCAGTACAGAAATGCAGTAATGACAATTCTTCAAAAGTAATTAACTGTAATTTACAACACCATTGTTTTCAAAGCTTCTCCAGAGAGAAAAAGGTCAAGAATAAATCAGAATTCCAGCAAAGAACATAAAAAACCTTTGCTTTCAACTCTATCCTATTCAGAAATCATATTCTAGTTTCTAATGAATCCAAAACAACTCACAAAAAAAATAAAAATATGATTCATATTAGTATATCCTCACTTTTGCTGTTTTATCATAATGTTTTAATCATTGTTTTCTCTAACCTTCCTAGTACATGAAATTATAAGACAAGCCACTGTCATTAAAAATTTTCTCATCAGAATCCATCATGCACATTTATAAATCTAACATTCACCTGAGCATTGAATACCACTGCCATATCTGATCTGGTGCTCTTGCTGTATACCTTGAGATTCTTGATAAATTTCAAAAAGTTTATGTAATCAATCTTGACTTGTCATTTCAACTTCATTCAATTCTCACCAGTGTCATGTGGCTTCTCTCTGTCTTTTCTAAAAATATTTTCATTGCAACTGTTCTGATGAGCTTTTTTCCATAATGACTAGAGTGCATGAATTTAAACTTGCTACTAGATTGGCAACTAAATCTCATCATTTTACTGTTGCACTAGCTAGATACAACTGCCATTTCTATTCTAACAGTTTCTTTTTCTTGTACTTCTCACCTGTGGAACTCACTTCTGATTTCTTGCTTCCCTTCCACCTAAAACATTCAAAAATTTAAATGCAACATCAATAGCTACCTTCTGTCTTCCTGAACCATGTGCCTTTGTCTTTTTTCCTCACTTCTCACTAAAATCTTTTCATTCTCTTTTACTCCCTGTAACCCCTTGCATTCTAGTGGCATTATCACCATGGGGCGAAATGATTAAAAAAAAAAAGTAAACTTATTCAAACTAATATTGTCATCCTTGCTGTTTTATCACAATGTTCCAACTAACACATTCTTCAGCCATCCATTATGTGTATGAATCCCCAAGGTTTTTTTTTTCTTTTTTTAAAGTATTCTTGATAAGAATATAAAAAGATTCCTTCAGATAGAGGCAATTATTTCATATATACAGAAAATAAAATTTTATACAAGACCCTTTTTTGTGAGTTTTCACAAAATAGATAAGCCAATAAATAAATATATGAAATATATACAGTATTGCCTATAAATAAGTTCACCGCTACCAATTTTTATAAAGAGTTAATTTTCATCTAAGACAAACATATCAAGATTTTATTATTTCTCATGGGACATTATACAATCAAGAGAGATATTATTAAACATAAACTCTGCAGTATTGAAACTATAACAAAAATATGAATATGTAGTAATTCAGAATACTATGGAAAAAGTTAAAAAAAAAAAAAAAAAAAAAAAAAAATATTTGCTAAGGCCACCTTCATTTTTACTACTGCATGATTTCTTGAAGATATTGACCTCACTAGATTTGCAGTCATTGGAATGATTTCCACTCTGAAAATATACAGTATTTCACTTCTGTTGGATTGTTGTCATTTTTCTACTTTCCATTGGTCAATTGGATTTTCATCTACATCCTGAAAGGATGTAGATGAAAATAAAAAAGCATATAAAAAAGCATATAAAAAGAATCTCATTGGATTTGATTCCAGCAACATCAAGTATGTTTACCTTTTGCTTCTTCAGAAACTGTTGCCTTTTTAGAGAAGTGTTTTGAATGATTATCATGTTAGAACATGGCTCTTCTTCACATGCTTTCTTTCAATATTTTGATCTAATCACCAGCATTCATGATTTTGTAAATGGAATGAAGCCCACCAGTGCCATTGGATCTCATACAACCACTATGATATTTCCACCATGCCTAACTTGAGATTAAATTGTACACATTTCTAATAATTTTGATAATTTTCTTAGATTTACCAATCTCCTGATATGTTGAATAGAGATTGCAGTCAACTTGCATAATCAACCTGGTCACTTCTCTATACTTTTCTACTTTTATTTCAATTCTGCACAATTTTAGCAACCATATTTTTGCTTAGCATCAGTCTGTATCTATTTTTGGAGGTTGTTATTGTTCTGTTTGTGACCTCTTTAAGGCAGGTGTGTCAAACTGGCAGCCCTCATAAAGTTTTCTATAGCCGTGGTATATTGAGAATTTTGTCTATGTTAGTAATGCAAATTATTAAAAACAGTGAGATTTTTTTTCAGTTGGTATGATTAGATTGTTTATTCTATCTCAATGGTTTTTTGTTTTCGAATGTCAGTGACTATTTTTAACTTCCGATTAATCATGTGATCATACTTGACAACTAAATAAGATCAAATGTAAAGTGAAAACATTTGTAATTTTGTAATATTTTGCCTTAAAAATGTCAAATTCTACTCCATCTCATAAAAAGAGAAAATTATCTGGAGGAGGACATGTGTTTCAAGAAATGTGGGAATTACCGTACTTTTGTACCACTGTTAATGGAAAGATAAACTGTTTGATTTACAACCACTGCATTGTGATGCCAAAAGAATATAATATGAAAAGACATTATGAAACAAACCATCAATCTTATGATAAATATGAAAGAGATATGCATGTTTTGAAATTGAAGGAATTCAAGGTTAAGTTAACACAACAACAGAGTTGCTTTACAAAAATTCAGAAAGGCAATGTTAGTTCTGTTATTGCAAGCTTTGAACTCTGCAAAATGATCACCATCAGTTGTAAATCTTACAGTGAAGGAGATTTCATAAAGCAGTGTCTTGTAAAACAGCTGAAATTGTATGTCCAGAGAAGTCACACTTTTCAAGATATTTCATTAAGCAGGAACACTGTTGTTGAACGGATTGATGAAATGGCAAATGATTTGAGCCAACATTTGAAGACTTTATCACCAAGTTTTGAACATTTTTCTATTGCTCTGGATGAAACTGTTGACATAGCTGGAATAGCACAACTCAGGGCTTGTGGCAATGAATTTCAAATTTATGAAGAACTAACTGAACTGGTCCCAATGCATGATGCTACAAGGCAGGACATTTTTGGGAAAGTTAAATAGCTTTTCCATGAGTATGGCCTTGATTTGAGTAAACTTGTGTGTTTATCTATTGATGGTGCTGCCAATATGGTTGGGAGACATAATGGTGTTGCTGCCAAGTTAGGTACAAAAATAGAAAATATGTATACAGATTCAATATTCAAGAATTTTCACTGTATAATTCATCAAGAGAACTTATGTTCTAAGATTTTAAAATTAGATCATGTGTTGAGTTTTGTCACAAAAACAATGAACTATATCAGAGGTTGTGCTCTGCATCACTGTCAGTTTAGCCAGTTACTGGAAGACGTGAATAATCAGTTCACAAATGTCCCATTCTACACAAAAGTTTGATGGCTTTCATGTCACAAGGTACTGAAAATATTTTTTTTATTGCGACACAGAATTGTTATATTTTTGGAAATGAAGGGTCAAAACACATAAATTGAAAGCTGGCTCCAAAATCTAGCTTTTTCAGTGGATATTACTACCCAATTAAGTGACCTTAATTTGAAATTACAAGGTTAAAATATGCTCATCACTCAGTTATAAGATGATATCAAGTGTTTCATTGCAAAATTAGCTTTATTGAAATCCCAGTTGTCACATGAAAACTTGATTCATTTTCCTATGTGTTGATAAAATTTCCAATATTGAGTTTGTATTTATCTTTGCTGTTACCTGGAATTGCTGTCAAAGTAATTTTAGCAAAGATTTTGTGATTTTTCTTGTGAAGATCAGTTTGCATTATTCTCAGCACCATTCACTTTTGATGTTGCTCAGGTAGAGGAAAATCTACAAATAGAACTACTGCAAATGCAGACTAACTCAACACTCAAAGGAAAGTACCTAGAAGTAGGAGTACCCGGATATTTTTCATACCTCCCTCAAAAATTTAAGAACTCCAGAAAGTTTGCCACAAAGAGTTAGGCAATGTTTGGTTCCACATGTCTGTGAGCAGTTATTTTCATTTATGAAGACCACAAAAACATCTCACAGAAGTAGATTAATTGATGAACATTTGTCATCTTTCATCAAAGTCGGATCTACACAGACATTCCAACCTGATATATATTGAGAATAGTTTGTCTAAAGCGATGTCAATCATCAGTACAACATAAAAATGATTAAATTGTACTACCTTGTATTGTAAGTATCTTGTATTTAACATTTAGTTACCACAAACTGTGATTAATGTAAGACTGTAAGCAGGTGCAACCCTTGAAGCTGCAGATATGGCCGATGTGGCCCTCCATATGCTCTGAGTTTGACATGCCTGCTCTAGGGCACAGATGTTCTCAAAGTCATTAGACCT
>CAHIKZ030000433.1:260000-447500 GCA_903632075.3 Acanthosepion pharaonis | reverse complement strand
AATCCGAGCTCATGTCAAAATGCAGGCATGAAAACAAATTTTTACTATGTTACTTAAAAATTGAAAACTGAAAAAATAAAATAAAATAAATAAACAAAGTGACAATAAAATAAGTAAAATAAATTAACCCAAACAAATTACCAAATCACAAATGTTAGAATAGACAAAACAAATTAAATAAATAAAAAATAAAAACAAAATCAATGAACCCAAATAAATAAAGTAAATAATAAACAAATTAACAAACCATTATGACCAAAATAAAAAATTAGACTATAAAAATCAAAACAAAAATCAGCCGAAAAACATAGCTATAACTGTTATATAACGTTAAAAAAAAACTATGTTACTTAAAAATCAAAAACCAAAAAGAGTAAATAAAAATATACGGTATAATAAATAAATAATAAAAAACAAGTAAAATAAATTAATCTAAATTAATTCAAATAAATGAATAGACAAACTAACAAACCGATCCCGATAAATTAACCGTTAGAAAAAACAAGTAAAGATAATCAATCCAAATAAATAAATGAAGAAATAAACAAATTAAAAACAGCTCCCACCAAAATAATAGTTAGAATAAACTACAGCAAACTGCAAAATTGAATAAATAGCTTTAATTATCTTCCCAAACCAAAATAAAACTATTAAATAAGCAATATAAACAAATTTTTACTATGTTAATACCGATTAAAATAAAAAATAAATGAACAAATATATAAGATAAGAAATAAAAATAAAAAAAAATAAAAAATAAATAAAAACAAGCAAAATAATTTAACCCAAATAAATAAACAAATAACGACTTCTGTCAAAATAACCGCCAAAATAGACTAACCACAATGCACCACTGACCTGTATATAAATAGCTGAGAAAAATGTTGACTTCAATGTTCACTTTTTATATTTTTACATTATTCGGACTATTGTCCTCATCTTTGTCGCCATATTACAACATTTTGGCCATTGTATGCTCCGGCCTTCTTCATGTGGTTGGAATGTTGAACTTAACTGTTGGAGACTGTTCTAGTTCCATGTGCCATGTTTAATGGATGTCAGTTACCAGTTATCTCCTGTTAATTTTCCCTCTGAAAGCCGTCCACTGCCTTAACTGGGTATTGAACTCACACTCTTTGGGTCCTGTCACTGGATCTAACCACTGTGCCATTTGTCCTTGAGGATGAATTTCTGGGTATTATAAACCTAATGTCTTCAGCAACTATTTTTACCAGTGCTCATATTGCAATTTTTTGCTGTTATCATTGCATGTTTTTACCAGTGCTCATATTGCAACTTTTGTTGTTATTATCGCTTTTCTCTGGCACTTATTACTGGTTCCTATATTGTATTCATTTCTATGTTTGGCCAGCTCAAGAGATTTTTGTGGCCTAGTATATGTGCTGATTCCTTAAGTTTACGAATTTTCCAATGGTGTTCCTTGTCTATGACCTCAACCTGATCCCACAGAGGGCAGTGATCTCCCTTTTCTCTCCATATGTGGTCAGCCACACCTGATTTTTCCACTTTCAAAATATAAAAAAAAGTTTTACTTTTCTTAATTGCTATTTCACTAAATATTTTTATTTTATGTATTTATTTTAGTTTGGGTCATACTTCAATTAATTTCTTTGTTTAAGATAGTAAACTTAAGAACCTAGAGATGAAATGCAAATTTCATAAAGTTTCTTAAAAACTTAACTAAAAGTCAATAAAATATTAATAACTGTTGAAAATATATTAATTTGTAAAAATTACTAGACGGTTAAAAATGAAAAGAAATAAGTTCACTTAGATTTCGTAAAATTTATGTCAATTCTGGTCATCCATACTTGCTATCATCACCTCAGATTTTATCTATACCTCAATAAAGATTAAAGAAAATCAGGACCCATTGTTAAATACTTGTATATTACTTTTTTATGCTAAGTAATATTTATTACAAATCAGATTAATTTAACTTTAAATTTTCTAATTTTACTCAAATAACAAGTCACAAATCTATAATTTCGGAAGATTTATAAAACTGATGAATTTGTTTTGTTTACAAATTTCTTAAAATTAGGAAAATGGCTGCTTTTAAAATTAAAAATAAAAAAAAATAAAAATCGAGCAATTATTTGACATTCCAATCTAATTTCTAACTGAAATACACCAGAATATTTTACTTGCTGGAAATAATAAATTTAATCATTTAACTTTTAATTAAAGCTGAAATGAAATCTTCAAGAATGTTTTTACAATTTTTAAATTTAATTTTAAACTTTAGGCATTGAAAAATTCATTGAACATACCTATTTAAGAGTGAATGCCCAGTCAGATACAACATAGCAGTAATAAAAAACATCCTAAAAACAGCACACCAGAATTTATACACACTGTGTCCAGAAAAGAAAACACTTGTTCAAACAGAAAAAAAATTAAATAAAAAGCTTAAGTGTAGTACCTTGAATGTCATCTTTAATGAAACATGTATAAATGAAGAATTGCTGCCTAAATACACAACACACACACATATGTATGATGATTGTCACATCTTTGCAGAAGACCATCTCCTCACTTTGTAGATTTTTTGTGATTTTCATTCAGAACTTTATTGTTTCAACCATTTATACCTGAGCTAATGCTCTGCTATGAGCTTGTAAGTGATTCTTAAGGCCAGCTTCAATTTAACAACCTCTCTTACACACGTGGCAATTGAGCCCAACAGACTTACAAATCTTGTTACAAAATTCACACAAATAACTTGCAGTAATGTGATGTAATCAACAGTCTGGACAAGGCTAACTCATATTTATTCCTAACAAAAAGCAGGAGAATCACTTGCATTTAAGTGTTTGAAATATGTGAAGGAACAGCATAAAATAAAGAAAATAAAAGCCAATTCATTAATGGATCACTTGGAAAAAATGAGGTGGAGAGATTATCTACATCCATTTAGATTTGGTTTAGACAGGCTAATCACTGAGATTATATATATATATATATATATATATATATATATATATAAAATCAGAACCATGGTTTATCAGTTTCTGACTACAAAGTTAAAACAGTACTTAAGTAATCAGTTTAGCTTCATATAAATACATAGTCAGTTTTTTTTTAATAAAGTTGAAATTTGTTAGTACAACTTGTAAGAGCTTGGTCAAAACCATGCAGAGATTAAACTGAACACACCTGTCTATCAAGGCATACATTTACTTCAAAATACAAACAATCTGCTTAGGTCAAACAGTCACCATTTTTTCATGTAATCTGGCAGAGCAAAATGGACAGTTATTCTTATTTAAGAAAAAGAATCTACTAAAAGAGGAGGTAAACAAAACAAGAATTAAACACTTTCTAAAGTAAACAGCCAATTGCTGCAAAATGTTTTCTAGGCACAGCCATTTAATAAGAAATTGGCCTTGATTTTTAAAAAAATGTTGGAATTTTGTGCAAGTAGAAAATGACTTCTAACTTATCCCAAATGGAGTTTTCACGTATAACACATGTAAAAAGTTTCATTTACAAGAGAAACAGGTAAAATATAATAATAGATAAATATTAAAACAGATGAAAGGTAACTATAAAATGAGGAATCAGAGAGTCAAGTTTGAATTCCACCCGAATCCATTACATTCGCTTATGTGCTAATACCTTTGGGAAAGGTATGAATCCTCTTCTTCCCTCAGCTATGGGTAAATAGCAGGACAGACCAGGTTCTATAGCCTTGGATGGTAACTGGTCTACTGCAGAAAAAAATGGCAACCTAATGCAGGTAAAAAAAATCTGCCTCGTCCGTCATGTATCAAAAGATACATGATTGCTTAAGCATGTATTTTAAGACATTTTATGTTTATACATTCTTTTTATAGATACAAATATTTAAGTAAATGCTCTGTTTATAATAAACAGTATTAAACAACATTTACCAGCCTGAATGTCCAAGAAATTTTTTACAGAAAATATTTGTCCTCCGACAGGATTCAAACCTGTATCCTATAATGAACCGCTATTTAGCTTGACGTGTTTTTACCGATTTGGCCACAGAGGCGCTGCTCGTTAGCAAGGTAAAATTTACTGTATTTGAACTTCAATCTTCAATGAATCTCTCATGTACATTCATATCTGCTCATGGTGTATCAAATGTAAACAAATGACGTCACACATTATGAAATGGACAGTCTGACAATTATTTTAAGACATTTTATGTTTATACATTCTTTTTATAGATACAAATATTTAAGTAAATGCTCTGTTTATAATAAACAGTATTAAACAACATTTACCGGCCTGAATGTCCGAGAAATTTTCACAGAAAATATTTGTCCTCCGACATCACATGGCAAATAACCAACTGATCTTTGATTTGCGCTATTGAGTTTTAACTTTTTAATAATTTACTTATATTAACTGAGATATTTAATATCATTGACTTTTTTTTTTCCATGAGTAATACATTAAATTGCATGCATATTTGCAATTGTTTTACTTCAATGGTGATAAAATCTGACATGTTTATCAACATTGAAAGTCAAAAATACTACAAAAAAAAGACAAATAAATTGCAAAGCTTCAGTAAGTTGATCAAAATTCCCTTAATTCAAACTGATTAATTATTCCTGTTCAAATCGGTTAAGGCTCTATGATAAATGGCTTTTCTCATCTTCATATATTACCTGTTTGAGGAAAAAACAATTTCAGTACATCTAATATCAACAGACAACCATGAAGAATAATTTAAAAGAAAATAACAAAAATTACATTCTGTAGTTTTTATTTTCTATAAATCCATATGCAGATTTTCATATGTATTTTTAGATGAGTAATACAGGAAATTCTCATTTTTCCTCAACTTGAAAAGCATCAAATAAACCAAGTAGTTTTTTTAAGTTCAATTAACATAAAATATGCATTTTTTAAAATACATTTACAATAAATATGTAAATTCATTTCACTGAAATTACTAAATTGCTGTTGTTGGTTGGTTGAGTTGGGAGATCAGGTTGTTGTGCTATGTCCTTCATGGCATCTCTTGAACAAATGAGGATTATATGGCAGTATCTGTCTTCTTTCCAAGTAACATAAGACTGATAATACAGTGTTACATGTTATCAGTAGCAGGAAAGAATCCTGATCTAACTGCATTATCCTTTAACTATTATAGCATTCTAATGTCATCTGTTTATGAGGCAGATTACAGAAAGAATTAGATTCATGCCTTTTTCAAGAGCATTAGTATTATGTGAACACAGTCTCAGAATTCTAACTCAGATTCTATTTCCAACACAATGAATTTAAGTCACTGACATTGCCTGAATAAGAAGTAGAAGAATTTTTAAATACAAAAATATACAGAACCATTAACTTCCTTTATTTTAGTTTATCATAGAAAATGTAGCTAAAGACAGTGATTTTCTAAGCACAGCTTAGATGTGGCACAAGGCCGAAAGTATGGGGCACACAGTGAGGATCGAACTCACTACTCAGTCGTAATTAATCTAGCAAAACAAGCTTCCTAACCAGTACACCATGCTGAGATGCCCAAATGTAGCTAAAGACATAAAAAATTATCCTTATTTTACTCTATTACTGATAATTACAATTGCTAGTTGGAGTAGAACATAAACATACAGATTATCAAGTTAAGAGTCAATAGTAACAGAGGGCAGATTTTTTTCTCTCTGATTAGTATAGTAATTAATAAAATGCAAATTCAAGCCACACTCCAATCATCCTGAGTATGACAATAAACTACATCTGGCAACAAGGTCTTTTATCAGGAGGTTATGAGGAGTGTGGAATCACCTCTTAATTATTGTTGTTCCCAGATCCACCCTGACCTGAGGTGGTAGCACCTGTTAACGTCCCAGCTATGAGCAAATAGTGAACCTCCAAAATGATGAAAGTATAAAAACTTTTATAGTAAAAATGCTAGCAATATATTTTCATAGTAATAAAAATTACCAGCAATACATTTTATAAAAAAAAAAAAAAAAATTATTATTTTTTGTAAAAGAAATTGCTAATGTTTCCAAGAAAATTAAATTTTGACATTAAATGACCCAATAGGTTGATATACCATCAAACAAACCAAACATGGTCAGAGTTCTGTTTTGTTTAACATTTCTTATATTTATAGATTTATTTAAAATTTCATACCAATCAGTCAATTTAGTAACATCCAGATGAAAGTAATTTTGTAATATGCAGAAGGTAATCAATAGTTGATGACCTAAGACAAAAATTTTACCCAATATGTTAAAAGTTCTAAGTTTCTGTGAAAAATATCAATTTAAACCAAAACTGATATATTTTTGTGTTTATTATTCCATAGTCATATTGTTCAAAATATTATCTCCATCTTTGTTGTTTTCAGCACATTGTTTCAATTGATATGGTCTTCATCTTTCTTCAAGTATATTGCATTTCATTAAGATTTACTTTTGACATTGAAGTTGAAAAAATGGGGTGAATGAAAGGAAAAATATTTGGTTTCTAAAGAATGCAACATTCATGCTTTGAGCTTTTGCAGGTAGATCATCTGAAATGCTGCACTAAAAACAACAACAATGAAATAGTCATAAATTCAAAAGTGTTTGTTATTCATATTTGATGGCAGGTAAGATCTTCCATTCCATTAGCAATTAATATCATGGAGTCAGTTTGTACTGATAATCTATGGATAAACAGTCTTTTTAATACAATCCAAAGAAATGGCAACATTATCTGTCCTGATCTGACATATCAGCTTCAGTCACTTTCCCACCACCCTTTTCTGTAAATATTTTTATAGCAATTGCTCTGATGAGCTTTTCTCTTCAATACCTTGACTTCACAGATTTAATCACGGTACTAGATTGGCAACTAGGTCTCATAATTTCACTGTTGAAATTGCTAGATGTAACTGGAAGTTCTATGCTAATAGTTTCTCGCACTTCTCACTTGTGGAACTCTTTTCTGACTTCTTTCTTGCTTTCTTGTCAGCTACAATCCACAAAAATTTAAATGCAATGTTAATCATTATGTTACATTTCCTTGAATCCTGTTCTTTTATTGTTCTCTTTCAGTTTCTTTCACTGTCAGTAACCCCTTGCATCTTAGTGGCTTTATCACCTTGCTTGGGGTGAAATGATTAAAAAAAAAAAAAAAGAAAGATACCTCAACTTTACATATAAGATCTGAAATGGTTTTAAACCAATATTTAGAAGAAAAGGTGATCCTATATGTCATCAAATATGGTAAATGCTGATTACTTACAAATGTTTTTTTTCTAGCAGCTTTTAATATTCCACTTTTACCATTATACCATCTATTTCCACTTTAAAAACACACAAAAATTTATGGAGATAAACCTAATACAATTTAAAAAACCTCAATCTTTTTTATGATTTATCAACCCTTTGTAGACTATTTAAAGCCAAAACATATTTTGAACTGTAAGAACA
Source organism: Acanthosepion pharaonis (assembly GCA_903632075.3). Classification (NCBI taxonomy): domain Eukaryota; kingdom Metazoa; phylum Mollusca; class Cephalopoda; order Sepiida; family Sepiidae; genus Acanthosepion; species Acanthosepion pharaonis. The sequence continues at coordinate 440,067 of CAHIKZ030000433.1, read as the reverse complement.
ATTATTTTTTGCAAGTGAATATTGCATTTACAATTTTTTGAGAATAACAATGATTTTACCAGATAAAAGTCTGACTATTTAAACCATATCTAGTAGGAGGAGATGGACTCATACCCTTCTCAGCGGTATTTGCACATAGATAAATGTAACAAACCTGACTGGAATTTGAACTTGGCTTTTCCAATATCTAATTCCAAGCTGCTATCCTTTACACCAGCTGCACATTATGTGAGGTGTAAGGAGAGAGATAAATACACACAGGTGGGTTGAACAAAACTAGCATTGATGTGGGACAAGATGTGATGTAATGTCCCTCTCATTGTCAGTTGAAGGTGGTCCTATTTTTGTATCATCTGTGGACAAGAAGTTTTCATGTGCTACTGATATCCATCCAGAATTCACGTATTCCTTGTTACTATTACACAAAAAAAACAACTTTGCCATCTCATAGATGAAGACTAATTTCTGGTTCCAACAATTTCAAATTCAGATAGTATTAATACTGTCCGAGTCCTATGTCTCCCAAAGCTATACTATCTCTCTATCTATTACATCGTCTATTATTATCATCTGGCTGGGGCAGAACCATCCAGTGTACAACTGTCTAATTGTTTGGCACTTCAGTTTATCTCTCTTCATTTTACTTAATATGTTAGGCTTTTACAAAAACTTTCAAAGTCACATCTACTGCCAAGTTTTAAAAGACTTTGAGCAATCAAGTATTGAAAAAAAAAGCACATACACACTCAGCTGACTGACTGACTGACATTGTAAAAGTATGCCAATGTAAAGGCTCTGATAACAATTTACTCAGGTTAATTTTGAGTCTACTCCAAGGAATATGATCCCATGTGGAAAGCTTACATCAGCAGTTCCAATTGAAAATTCAACACACACAAATTCTGTGCCATATATCCAATTGTTTTTATCTAGATTGAAAGTCTAGAAAGTAAAAGTATTTTTTTTTCTTTCTGGAATAAGTAAATCATTCAAGTCACACATCTAACCTAAAGTTTTTTTCTTTTTGTTTTTTTTTAATTGATTCTAATTTTTATCGACACCTGAAATGTAATCTGAACACTTCATAACAACAATATTCTCACTGATTTTGCAAATGAAGAATGTCCCAAAATAAAACCATAAAAAATGACACAAAATATTATCCTATTTAATTTTTTTTGTTTTTATTTTTTAACTGCATTCATTTTTGAAAATCTAGTACAAAAGTCAACAAGGATACTTCCTATTCCTAAATGAGCTGAGGTTAACAAGTTAATAGTAGGTATCTCCAAAAATTTGCTAAAAAACATAATAAAAATTTATCACCAAAATGTTTGTGTTATTATTAAGAGGAAAGGTCAAATGATTTTTTATGTAAATTTGTTTTATCCTTTTTAGAACCTTGAAAATTTTGTTTAAAAATCATGTATCTGTGGCATTAATGTGGTACCTTAAATTTGTATGGGAAATTTAATCATTTTTACAGTGAGACATTGCTTTGGAAATTCTTGCAAAAATTAAATAATTGTTGGATTTTAATGACATTTTCAGGATTTATTCAGAAATGGATGAAATTATTTTTTAAACATTTTTAGAAAATATTTGTAAAAATATTTTTCTTACGTCTAATACCCCCTCCCCTACCACACTTAAAATTTTGAGAGATCCTTTTTTATGTTTATATTTGTAATAAGGAAAAGGAGAATTTAAATCATCAAAATGTTTTGCTCAAACAGGACCTCCAGTTGCACAAAATCTACCCTTAATAAAGAAATAAAAATGCAATAAAACTAAAATATTTAATTAGTAAACTTTTAATTGCTTTTATAAAAAAATATATCATGGACACTATTGTCTCAAGGAAAAAAAATTTTCAATGAATAATATATTTTTTTTTTACACATACTGTTTTGTTATTTTTTTTCATTTTAATTAGAATAATTTATAAACTTTTAAATCTTTTAAATTTCTTTATTAATAAGCAAGTGATTTTTGTAATCAAAAACAGAAATGCTTGCTACAATTCAATGACATCACAGTATTTTAAAAAGAATTTAATATCTTTTAGGGAATATATAAATGTATTGATTTTTGTACATCCATATACAACATTATCAGAAAATAAGAGGTACCTATAATAAATTTAAAATTTATTGATAATTTTCTAACATCAAACAATCAATAAATCACTTTAATACAGTGGGATGTTTTTTTTCTGATGTGTTAAAAAATGCTTTTCTGTTATATTTTAAATTAAAAGTAAGTAACAATTGTTTCAATTCAGATTAATTATACTTTAAATCAGCTAATTTTCCTCAAAAAATGTTTCCGAAAATTATATTTTATTTTTGAAAGATATTTTAACAAAGAGACAATTATTTTGTGTTGTCATATCAATATAGACAAATTTATAGATTTTACTGATAAGGAGAGAAAAAAAAAATTCCAATCAGTTTAAATTCAGTTTGAAATACACCAAAGTATTATGCTTATTGGGAATACTAAATTTAATCTATTAGCTTGGAATTAAAACTAAAATTAAAGCTTCAAGAAAGATTTTCTTTTTTTTAAATGCATTTTAAACTTAGGTATTTTTTTAAATTTTTTTTTTTGGGGGGGGTACCTAGTTAATAGTGATTAAAACACAGAACTAACTTCCAATCAACCCCTAAACTATTAACAGAAAACAGGCTAATACCAGTTTAATTAAACTGTAATTTATCTCCGAGACAGAATTAAAATGAAATTAATGCAAAGGTAAGTTAACCATATGTGACACAGTCTATTAGAGATGCATTGTTAAAATTGTTGATTGTCCCTATTAATAGAACAAACATTTCATTGAGGATCAGTAACTGTTGAGGAAGAATAAAAGAGAAAGGAGGTTTTATGAAAAAAATTTATTTTTAATTTTAGCATTCAAATATCTTCAGAATTTCCTATTGGTGCATAATTATAATCAACATTTGCATCTTTATATCTTCTCCTCCCCTACCTACACATATATAAAAAGGTTGACAAGCTGTAAAAAAACAAACCAAATCAATTAATCTACATATACAATTCCATCAACAAAAATATTATCAAAATATTATCCAATGAAGTCATTCTAATGAACAAAACAACTTACACAGAATTTTTCCACTTTGTCATTCATTTGACTAATTATATATTAAATTAAAATTCTCAGCATCCCCCTTGCACATGAGAAGTCATATCAACATAAACATCACATTTAGTTCAATGAAGTCCTAAAGAACAAAACATGTCACACAAAAACTTTTCCACTTTGTCATAGTTTTTTCCATAAAATTTGTTCATATCATATACATACTTCTCTTTCTCTCACATTATATATATATATATATATATATATATATATATATATATATAGAGAGAGAGAGAGAGAGAGATATGATAGAGAGATGTGAGAAGATTATGAAAATACATTAATTACTTGGTATTCAACCTTTAAATTGCAAAGGTTCACCATAGAATTTCCATTATTCTTGCAACTATTTAATCATTCATTTCTTGATTGTTTAGTCATTTTTGTTAATAAAAACAGAAAAAATTCACAACTGTGTGTCCTCAGCAACAGATGAGGCACACAATCCCCAAGTGAACTCAAAACATCTGCGTGCTGTCAGTTAATTAGAGACACATTTAATAAACAGAAGGTGGCTGAAGAGAAGAAAAGGAGCTAAGTAATGTAAATGAGAGTATACATATGAACAAAGCACAAAGTTTGAAACAGACACTGTGAAATGACACATTACAAAGATCACCTCCAAGGTCAAATGAGAACAAAATGGAATTATACTAGAATATTATAATATATTTTTAAAGAAGTGTACACTTTCTTCTTATAATCATATCACCCCAAGCAAGGCAATAAAGCTACTAAGACACAAGGGTTTACTGAGTGTGAAAGGACATATGAAAAAGAACATATCATAAAAGAACAGAAATTAAGAAGACAGAAGATAACAATTAACATTGTAGCTAAATTTTTGAAGATCAAACTTGACTGAAAAGCAAGAAGCCAGATAAAAGTCCCACAAACTTGAAGTGCTAGAAAAGAAACTGTTAGCATAGGATTGCCATTTCAACTTTAAAATAATGAGACCTTGTTGCACTTAAATTCATAAAATTTAGGTACCATAGAGGAAAGTTCATTAGAACAATTTCCATGAAAGTATTTATAGAAAAGGTACAGGAAAGCTACATTATAGCAGTGGGAAAGTAACTGAAGCCAAGATGCCAGGTCAGGACCAATACCACTGCATGTTTTCCTTTGGATTTTATCAAGAATTTCTAAATATATAGCAGGAACACCACACTAGATATGACAGTAATATTCAAAGCATGGATGAATGGTAGACTTATAAAGATGTAAGATAGATTCTGGTGATAAAAATTGTCTAGCAGCAGACATAACAATTGATTCAATATAATTTTTCCATTTCATGTCAACAGAAAATGTTACCCTGAAAAGGTGCAAGGGATCACTCTCCTGAAGGTTAGCATCATCCATGTTGATGGAATACTGAAAGGGATCTCACAAACAATTAACAGAGAGCAATTTCGTTTTGGAAGTGTTAAAATTAACAAGCCATTCCTTGTCCCAGTTGAGATCGTAGGTCATTTTTTAGATCAGATGCCAATTTGACTTTATTGAACCAATCAAACTTACTATTAAGACAGGAGTAAATACTTAAAATATCATGTTTGTTGTCTTTTTGTTTTAAGTGAGAGAATTTAATTTAGAGCAAAGACTTGGCTTGATTGGTTGTTTTCTTTGGGTTTTTTTTAAAAGCTTATCACCCCTTTGCAGGTTATTTAAAACTAGAAAATATTTTTTTAGATTGTAAGAATCTTTTTTTTCTTTTTTTGAGATGATAATGGTACAAGTCTTACTATTAACCTGTAAGTGAAGGGAGAAAAGGTGAATTCATACCTTTCACAAGGGTATTTGCATGTAAGTGAATACAACGAACATAGGGAACAAATTTTCCATGAGCACAGAATCGCAGAAACATTAATCTTAAACAGAATCTGGGTTTTTAATGTAATTTTCAATAATAAATAACAAATTATTTGATTTTTTTTCAGATTTCTTTTAATTCTTTCAAAACTTAATAACTGCCTCTCCGATTTTGTTAAACATTTTAATAAATATAACAATAACATAACAGTTATTTCCTTAAAATTTGTTTTTACAAATATTTGTAGTCATTTTCCTTATAAAACCAAAAAAATAATAGGAAAAAAATGTTTACATAAAAAAAAAGAAAAGTGGGTTATCAGTTTTCTAAGAATATGTTGGCTAGTCTATTTTTAAATATTTCAAAACTTTTCTAAGAAACTGTATGTACCAAACAAGATGAAAGTCAGAAGGTCACAGCTAGGTTGTGGCCACCAGGATCCATTGCTTAAGTGGAAATGTGGAAGATACACATTAGTAGATGTCAAAATTGGAAAGGAAAAGAAGGAGAGAGAAGATCAAACCAATAAAGTTTAACAAATTAATTTCCTTTAAGACCTCACACAATTTACAAGTAAATGATTCTAAACAACTTGTAACCTTGTTTTATGAATATGAAAGAAAAGTAAATACTATCATATGCCTACCATACAATTTAGAAATAAAGAAAAAAAAATTCTCCAAAAACACCATTCTATGAAACAACTCAGATTACTGTCACTTTTGAAAATGTGCACTTTGACATTCCTCTACACAGAATTGACAAAATGAGGCCATTAAAACATTGTAAAGGTGGTGGTGCTATTCCAAGTGTCAATTGTGTTAGGCAACTTCATCTACCAAAATTGTTTGCATGTCACTTTGCTGCCCTGAAAGTAAAGCTTATTAATCAATTAGCCAGCATCATAACAGATGAAACAACTGACTGTTATAACCACAGCATAATTGCGAGCATTTATGGGCAGTCATTTCTCATTGATGGTGTAACCTTGGGAGAATGCAATCAAACACTATCAGGCATGCATCCAAGCTGTAACTCATGTGGCTATTGCATTTGAGGGTATTATTGACTTTGTAACAGATTCTGCAGCATATTGCATAAAAGCTTGTAAAGAAGTGTTATCAAATGTTTTTATTAACAATTACCATGTGTTGTGCTTAGCACATATTTTAAATCTTGTTGTGGTGAAGTATTTTCACACTGGCCAGCATTTGATAATGTTACCCACCTCACTACTTACATCAAGTCAGCCATTTTTAAAAAACCTAGTTGGAAAAAACGATACTTAAAATGGCTTGAAGTTTCCTTGACTAAGAAACAAGTGAACCTACCCTCTGTACCAGTGGCAACCAGATGGAATTCCTGGTTTAATGTAGCCAAATATCATTCATCCTTTGTACAGTTTTATGAAGGGTTCTTTAAGCAAAAAAAAGAGCTATAACCTTGCAGTAGATAGGACTTTAGAATTAGTAGATGATAGTTGACTGACTACATCATGACTCTTACCATAATTTGTGCCTAAATCTGCATTTTATAAATGAGAACTGCAGTTGTTTAATAACAGCTTTGACAAACTTAAAAGAAACTAAGTCTCTGCATGCATGTATTATATATAACATGATGGAGGATGTAAAACAGTATTTGCATACTGGTACATCAAAATCAACATTTGGCCTAGAAACTTCTGATCTGAACTAAAAAAGCACAAGATTTTTTCAGCACATCTTTTTCAAAACTGAATAAATACCTGGATACCCACCCTATGTATATCGTTTACAAGGCAGTTTGCCTGTTTGATCCTAGAGAGCTACCGGTCATGATTTAGACAGTTTTGCAGCCATCAAGGACTTGCAATGTCCTTCTACTGATCTTTTTGAAGAATTCAAAATGTATGTGAATTACCAAGATGATTTACCAAATCCTTTTAATATCTCATCATTTTAGAATGCAAATAAGAGCACATTTCCTCTTCTGGAACAGATTGCCAATAAAGTCATATGGATGGCTGTTACCAGCATAGATGCTGAACATTAATTTTCTCAGTTAAAATTTACTGAAGAAACAACATGAAAGTCTTACCCCTCTGAACACCAAGCAACTCACAATGTTGTATTACAATGGAGATTTAGAGAAGTGATTTGAAGATTAGATATTTCCCAAATTAAGAAATTAGCAATTTTAAATTTGAGATTTGGGATAAGTTGTTTTATTTAAATTTTGAATTAATATGTCTACTAATTTGTTTTTTGATATTTTGTTACAAAGATTCAGTTATTATGGTTAATTACTGTTTTGTAAAATTTTAGTCAAAATGTTTGACTTTATATAGATATTTATTATTGAGATTCAAGTTTAAATGTGATTTTTATATCATGAATCAATAACTATAAAACAATCTAAATCTTTTTACTTAAAACAGCAAAATCAATTTGAATGTGTTCTTAAAGAACGAAATTCTGATTAAAAGTTCTACCTCAAAGATTATTATGCACTGTAACATTCCATTGTTTTATTGTCTAGTCATTTTACATTGTTTTTATTTTTACATATAATTTATTTTTTGACTTGATTTAAACATTTAAAAAAGGATTTGTAGATATTTTCTATTGCTTTATATGCAATAAAACTTTGAATTGTTTTTGATTTCAGTTTTAGTAATAACTATGGTGTAACGTATTGCAATTTTTTCATAAATTACTATAAAAATGGAAAAAAATGAAATTTACCAAAAGAGAAAATGGAATCAAAGAAAATTTGAAACAGAAAATTGGGGACCCTACAAAGAGGAATTGGAACTCGGCTCTCCAATTAACAATTCCAAACCATTATCCATTACACCATCTACACATCCAAGCTTACAGCACTCAGTATTCTTAAGCAGTCATCCACCCAGGTACTGACCAGGCATGATATTGCTTAACTTTGGTAATTGTACAGTAACCAGTTTTTTAATGAGGCTTGGAGCTCCATTTATATTTTCAGTATTTTGTTCTTATTTAATATTATTAACCAACTGTTTATGTAACCTGTGTGATAGTAGGTAGGATATAATAAACAAATTTATCAAAAATTAGTTCACACTAATGATTACATATATCATACCACAACTTCTGTTTTTAGTTATTTTCAGCACAAAATAAATATTTATAGCAGTAGAGAAAAATAAAATTTGATAATTAAGATCTGAATTTTGTGGGATTTCATCTAAAAATTGTTTGTAGAAATTTTATCTCTCAGTTAAATGATATAAATTTGTTTGGCTTATTTATATAATCTTCATATAAGATTTTGTTCAGTTAGTTCTCCAGTCATCAAATAACAGATTAACTAAATGAGTGGTTTTCTGAATTAAAGCTTTTTGATTCTTCCCGGGAACAAGGAATAATTGTTACAGTTTTGAATTCAGAGTTGTCCTTCTCCTAGACTGATGGCCAACCACTATTGGAAAGCCCAGTCTGCACTTCTATTTGGAAATGAATTCATACCTTTTCCAAGAGTATTTTCACATAAGTAAATATTTTTCTATAAATATTTTCATGGTAATTGTTCTGATAAGCATTCCTCTTTGGTACCTCGACTTTACAAATTTTATCACAGTGCTAGATTGGCAGCTATGTCACATCATTTTACAGTTGAAATTGCTAGATTTAACCATAAGTTCTATGCTAACAGTTTCTTCTCTAGCACTTCTCACTTGTGAAACTCTTCTGGTTACTTGCTTTCCAATCTAGTTTGATCTTCAAAAAATTAAATGTAATATCAATCATTATCTTTTGTCTTCTTAATTCTTCTTTTATTGTTCTCAATCTTTAATGTTTGTCTTTTTTTATTCTTTCACACTCAGCAAAACCTTGTGTCTTAGTGGCTTTACTGCCTTACTTGGGGTGAAATAATTTAAAAAACTCAACTGAATTTTGAACTCAGTATCCATTACACCACCCACACATCAGGTAAAAAATTGATGTTGGTGTAACCGAATCCTCTTCTAGTAAGCTGGGTACCAAACTACAGCTCATTTGCCCACATTATAAGGATGAAGCCTTTAACCACTTGAAGGGTTATCATCAAGGTGACAAGGTCTACCTCAGTTTTCAAATCAGAGGGATCCTTCTCTTAGATTGCCAACCAAAGCTAACAAGTTCTGTTTATCCAGATTAAAAGCATTATCATTTTATTGTTTCAATTAGTATCCAGACCAGATGCAACATACACCTCAGGAAAGCCAGAGAGATGGATGGTCAAAATTTAATGATTGAAATTAAAGTGTTTAGACTAGTTCAAATAATTTATCAAATATTAAAACTAAACAGATTTTTTTTTAAACATGTAAACAGGGATTATTTTTTAACTTGGCATAATTTACTTGATTTGCCAAATTGAGCTTCTAAATATAGTGTTTGGCATAGTCACTATTCAATTTCAAATAATATAATGCTAATTGACCATACAAGTTTAAACATTTTATTAGTGCATTTCCAATCACTCTCAGATAAAAAAAGATATAACTTCCAACTAGAAAGGCACACAGACCATGTAATGTTAGTAAACTCAACAGGGGTAACAATGTTACAGCAGCCTTAGTACTCTTTCAGCCTTTATTGAACTATTGATTTCAGATATTTCCTTTCCACACATGTTTGAATAGAATATAAATAGAGATCACAAAATGGGATGAAAGAATTATATTTGGGTGCTCAGATTAGCAACAGAACAAAAGTAAAAGAAATCTCAATACTTTTTTTTTTAAGCAATAATATTTAGAGTTGCTATGTAACTCCAGTGATAAACAACATTTATTACAATGATTTTATAAATTTAATGTTTTGCATGCATGGCATCCCACACAGTTTATGTAAGAAAAATATTGTTCTAACTACATTTTACACATTTACTCAGTGATACATTTACAGTGATCCTCAAAATTATTGGCACTGTTCAATAAAAATTAGTTTTTGTGGGTATTATTTTAATATAAAATATTTTGATAAATTTATCCAAAATGCATTGCATCCATCAAAAACTTCTTAAAATTATCCAAATAATCATAATTTTATTGTTTGATTATTTGAGTTTTATTTTTAAAAATTAAAAAAAAAATTGATTGCACTGCATTTGGAATAAATTCATGAAAATATTACTTTTACTTTGCCATATTAGAACTGCACCAATATTTTTAACAACCACTATATGTAAATATAAAAAGAAAATTATGTTATGTTACTCTTATGTTGTTATGTCTAATCAACCTCCCATGATGATGAAATAAGTATATGTCTCTATTGCATGTGGCAATTAATATTTTACTTTTTCTAAAAGTGACATAAGTGTAATAATTTTGGCAGCTAACTTCCAAAACAGAATAAGATACTTATAGGAAAACTGTTTGCTCAATTGTTTCATTCATTCTTTTCTTCCTTAATGCTAGTAATAAAACTTTTGTTTTATTTATTGTTGGAGCAAAACAAGAGGTGGATTAATGCATTTCCCAAAAGAGTCTTAATATGAAATAAATACAAGCAGCCCAAACCATAATTTAAACTCAATTTTCTAATTTAATTAACAGCAATGAATCTGTGAAACTAAACTTCTAAACATGACAGGTATCCAAGTGATACACAAGATAAATATATAATCTTGGAAAAAGACAAAAACGTATCAAAAACCAACTGAAAATATTATCCATCATTAACTTAATAAAAAATAATTGATAACAATAGACAATCATTTTATAATTCAATTGCATTTTCTTCTTTTGCCATATCCTTTCATGATGTGGACAACCATGGCTTTCCACAATTTACTGTTTTTTTTGTTGCTCTATGTAACCTTTGACTCTTTATCATTCCTATTTGCACCTGTTTTTGCCATCCATTCATATAAACTTATTAAATAGGATAATTGCTGTTCTCCCTGTTTCTCTTGCCTTCAATGTCCTGTGGATGTCAAATTCTCCAAGCCCTCTTTTTTCATTATGTGTCCCAGAAATTTCAGCTGTTTTAAAACTTCCTCATTGCTGGTATGTTCAGTCAATGGTATTCTTAGCATACCTCAGTAGAACAACATCATTTCAGGTCCCTTCATCTATGATGAGATTGTCCATCATTCTTCAGTTATATTTAATAACAAAATGTTATTGCACAGTTCAAAATATTATTAATCTCATTACTTGCCAAATTATTTGAGGTACCAGACTCACCTTTGTTATTTTAAGCAAAGAAAAAAAATCTATATTTAGATTTAAAATTACTGAATGAAGTACACCTGAGGAAGAGTAGAGGGATCAGCAAACAAAATATAAGTTATCAAAACAAAGGTGGGATATTTATTTGAATGATTTGTTGAATAATAACTCAAGCATTCAGCTATCTTTTTCTATTGAAGCTAAAAACAAAAGTAAAATCTCAACTTTTTGCCAGGGATCTTTTGCAAAAGAATTAGAATAATCTGCATAAAATTATTGTTTCAAGTAGATATTCAGTTTTCTGATTTATTCTGAGAATTTTTTTTTCTTAATACGTGGATAAACACAAATATGAACTAATACCTGAGATTAATTTTATGACCAATTGTAACATGCAGTCTAATTTTGATGGAGAGTGGGGTACAAAAAAAATATCAACAATACCTGTCTATGTGATTTAATATTTATTCAGCTTTAACAGAAGAAATAAATTAAAAATTATATTGTGGGACAACTTTTATAAACTTCATATTTACTTTGCCTTTAATGAATTTGACTAAGCAAATATCTTATACAAGATCTAATAAATTGAGCATTCTCATCTTTGTTTTTTTGTTTAGCATGTTTTCTGGTCTTCCTTGGTTGTTTAGTATATATCCGGTTATTTCTGAAATACTTGAGAAACTCAAGAACACATTGGAAACAAGACATAAAAACAGCAAGTATAAAAAAGCTACATTGTTGTTGTTATATTAATAATAAATAAATTTTTTTTTAAAAATGTATCTTTTTTATATATACTATGCTTTATATGTTACCACTTATGGTATTCTCAATAAATAAATAAAAAATTTAAAAAATACTCTATAGGGAAGGTTTTTGTTCTTTCCTCAGTAAACTCTAATATATTATGATGATGATCATGATGATATGCCAACAACACCAACACTTCCGTACATCCTTCAGGGTTACACTGCAATTTGAAAAGCTACAAGAAGTATAGACAATATGGATATGTACAAATCATCTAAAAGTAATATTAGAATTCAGCATTTCATAACAGGTGGTATATGAGAAAAATAGGATTTAATTGCAAAATAAGTGAAATAGTAGCCACTGTGAGTTTGACTCTTAGCTAGTGATGCTATATTGGTTATATCAATTATACAAAGCATCACAAGTAACAGTGTTCAAATCCCTTCCTTTTCTTAATTTTAAATAAGTTTTTTTTCAAGTTTTAAGAGACATATTTAAGCAATTTGAAATGAAAATCTTGGAGGAATTTATTTAAAATGAATTCCTGACTTTTACCTGAATTACAATGTCACATTTACAGAACAATAACAAATATTCAAAAGGGAGAAAAAAAACTTATGTTCTCATGATAGTTTTCATGATATGTATTTTAAGTGGGAGGAATGACTAATAGTTACAATAATGACAACCACAGCAATCTATTCAAGTTGCTCCTTGTATTTTGCATAATCTGGAAATAAAGGGTGAAAACATATGTCACAGCCATAACAGCATGACTGATGATCAATCAATATATGTGTTAAAACAAGATGCCAATGATAATTTGTCATAATAAATCTAATCAGTATTTATAACCAGTTATTATAAAGACTCTAGTATAGACAAATTCAAAACATGTATATATATATATATATATATATATATATATATATATATATATATATATATACACACACACACAATTAAAATACATTATATCCCTCTTCATTTGCAAAATGTATACAAATTCTTAACATAATTAATTAATCGTTAATTAAGGAGTGAATGTTAGAATCAAGTTTAGAAAGAAATACTTTTGATATTTTATGGAATGCCATATAAGAGGTGGTACTGAAAAGTTTTCATCCAACCCACTTCCTAAAATAAGTTTTGCAACAACTATAAAGAATACTAATTTGAGGAAGTGAGTTGAGCAGAAAACATTTCAGCACCCCTTGTATATAACATAAATCTGTCAATATGGCCATAACCTAATGAAAGCGGGGGGCATTTATTTTACTAAACAGATAATTTTTAACATCATGTCTTACCTTGTCAATGCACTTAACCTAACAAATAGTATACAGTGAAATTTCAGATCAAGAATCAGCTAATAATTTTAAGTTATATATTATAGAGTCACATGCATGAATATTAATCATTTCACCCCAAGCAAGGCGATAATGCCACTAAGATGCAGGGAGTACAGAGAGTGAAAGAGAATGAGAAGACTTTAGTGAAGACAAGTAAGGAATAGGACAATAACTAAAAGAACAAGTAGGGAAACTTTATAAATAATGTTTTCATTATTTATTTAGCAAACTCATAAATTTTTGAAGAGGAATAATGTGGAATTGTTTCCATACATACATACATACATACATATAAAATTATTCATAGGGTGGATTGTGTGCTAAATATTTTTGAGTAAAGGTTAGGCGTTGGAGACACCTTTCTTATAAGAATATTCACTCTGCTATCAGACAAAGAACTTTTTTTGTCTCAGACCATTTTTACACTTCAGTGGGTATTTTTTTATTATTTATTAATTATATATATATCATTAGTCTGATTGGTTGGTTTGATTTTAAGATCACTGCAAATGGAAACAGTTTGTCAACAAAGCACAAAAATTCATTAGAAATATATTTTTCCTTCATAAAATGTTACTATCTTACAAAATTTATGGAATAAGAGACTTACTATAAACTTATTAAAAATACCCATTGAGCAACATTTCTCTTAAATATTCTTTCTCTGGTTAAGATTAAAATACTATTTTAATTTAAAAATGTAAAAGACTAGTGTTTGCAATTTACTCTTGTTAAACACACATTGTATAGGATGGCAAGTCCGAGAGATTTTTCTCTCATTGTTCATCATCATATACAACAACAGATTCTTATTTGTATGAATTTCTTCTCCAAAAATTCATTTGACTAAAATTAAAATTTATATTGACTACTTACACATTAACACATCTGCTGCTGTGAACATACATATACATCTGTACAAAACTTATAATTCCTGTTGTCAATAAATATGTCTCTGTGTTTTCAAGACAACATGAAATGTTGGTCTCTAGCATCTCTGTTATAAACTTAGTATTTAGTGCAATTTCTAAATCAGCATAGACATATAGTAGCGTACCAAAAATTTGTTTTGCAACATATTTTTATTATATTACTTTTTGAGAGTGTTGTTTAGTTTGCACAGCTGAGTATTCAATAATGGTGCTAGCAAATAAACAAAATCTTTTTCTTATTTTTCCCTAAAATGGGCCAGCACAACTAGGTAATACAGCAATGAAAGTGTTAATGTAAAGATGTAACGAATAATGGTTGTCGATCAATTAAAATGCCACCCCTAAATAATCCTATAAACAAAAGCACTCTTCAATATACCACTAAGACTAATGCTGTTTTAAGACGTCAACTGGTAAAACAAGTTTTACATGAGAGTTCATCTCTATAAACCCCATCCAAAATTTTTCTTGCCACAGAAAGATAAATATAATGGCATCTAGGGTAACATGGTCAATTGTGAACCTAAAATGAGACACTAATTCCTTGTAAATCTCTATACCAAAACTAATGTGGCAGCAATGATAGGAGCCATCCCAGCTTCCTAGGTAGTATTTATATCTGCAGCTTCATGTATCATTCAACACACCTCAGTCAAATTCAGTCTAATCACATATTTGTAATTTTTATTGTCACAAAAGAAGGACAACATAAAAATTCATCCAAGAAGAGAACAAGACACACAAGACTATTCTGTAATTGACCTAACAACATGTCAATGACACAATAACCTACATTTCTATAGATTGCATATGGACTGCCAACCATACAAAGGATTTATTTTTAATATACTATCTTCGGCTCATCACAGATGGTTTCACAAGGGAACTTATTCATAAATCAAGGAAGATAAATAGATTTCTACAAGGCTAATTCATCTGGTACAATTACAAATCAATTGAAATAATAGATATGTAAATATAGCCAGACATATTCAATATACTATTTTAATAAAATACAAAATCAATATCACTTAGGGTTTTCTGATTGCCAATAAGTGTTTGTTTTTGTTTGTTTTTTAATCAGTATCACCTCATACAAGGCAATAATGCCACTAAGACACAAGGAGTTACAGGGTGTGGAAGAATTAGCAACAGGAATGAGCAGGAAGAGGAAAGAGTAATCGAGAGGACAGTAGATAGCAATTAACATTGCATTTAAATTTTTGCAGATTAAAGTTGGCTGGAAAGCGTGGAGCCAGAAGAGAATTTCACAAGAAGTGTAATAAAAGAAACTGTTAGCATAGAACTTATGCCTACAGTCTAACCAGCTCAACAGTAAGTTGAGGAGATCTCAATACCAGGCTAGCACTGCAATTAAATTCAAAAAGTCTAGGTACCATAGCAAA
The DNA here is from genome assembly GCA_903632075.3 of Acanthosepion pharaonis. Lineage (NCBI taxonomy): Eukaryota > Metazoa > Mollusca > Cephalopoda > Sepiida > Sepiidae > Acanthosepion > Acanthosepion pharaonis. Next base: position 424,452 of record CAHIKZ030000433.1, on the reverse strand, counting down.
GAGCTATGTACATTCACATTGTGCTTCTGCAAAAGTATATACAAACTTTCTGAAACAATAACTAGATCTTTTCCAGCTGGAAATTAAAAATACTGACTTTTATTTAAGTAATTAAAATTTGTTAGTGAAGTGGCAATGAAACCAAGAAATCACAAATGAAATAAAGAGAGAACCTACAGAGAAGAGAAGTATAACTTGTAGTAAAATTAAAACAAAAAAAACAGTGAAATAGTGGGTGAATAAAGTTATGCGCCCACAAAATTTAATGTGTACAGATCAACACCATGTTTGATAATAAATAAAAACAAAAAATAAAGTCAATAAGACAGTTAACAAAATTATTTAATAAAGTTCCTTTTATTGACTCTTGGCATAAAAGAAGGTGACTTTCCCACAGAAAAATCATTAAAGAAACAGGAATCCAAAAAAACAAAAATTGGTTTGAACCCTCTTTGAAAGGGAACATTTTATAATTCTTACTTTAAGTTAGCCTAGACACCATTTATTGTATATTTATGGCTCTTTAAAATAATTGAATTTTTTTTCAATACATTTTCTATATTTCCTGTCCTCTTTGGATGGAAAACATTTAGTTACCAAAAGATTGACAAAAAACAACCCCACCAAAATAAAAAAATCAGGACATTCTTTAAACAGAATCTTAAAAGTTATTCAATTCAATATTGAATAACTTTTAAGATTCTGTTGACTACAGCCAATTCAATTCATTCAATTGGCAACAGCATTAGGATAAAAATAAAATTAAGGAATCTACAATCTACCAAATAAAAACATTACTACATCAAATTATAAATTCTTAAATTGTAGAAATTAAAAGATAACAATCTGAGAAAATATGATGTAAAAAAACACACTTGTAAGTATAGCAGTATACGCACAATTACCTACTTCCATTCTGTGTGCATGTAATACCATGATGATTTATGACTACACTTGGTGATAGATATGGATAGGTGGAGGTGAGAGAACCAAACATACAACAAGTGGTATCTAGGCTAACTTTTAAAAACTGCCAGAAAATGCCAATAAACCTATTTAGGGATTTTCCAGAAAATTAATCACATAATAAGAAGTCACCATAATTTTCTTTGATAGAAGTGTAAGAAACAAAACCAGATAAACTTACAATATTAAGAATTGCCCCCCGCCTCTTGGGCTAACTAGCTTAAGTGGTAGTTGTCAGATTAATTAAGAGCTTAAATGAATTAAGAATAAAAATGACGTAAGACTCTGCACTGATTAATCCCCATTTTGAAAGTGGTGGTTGAGCTATTATCAACTAGACATGAGACAAAGGCCACAAAAAATCAAATTTGGATCTTCTATTATAGCCCCTCAATTGTAGCTTGGTTTTCTACTTTTGCATGTATCTGGTTGGAAGGAAAGTTCTTACATTTAGTAGGACATTAAATTTATTTTAGAAACCATAAGAACTTCCAACTATTTAAAAGTTCAATCTGGCTTTCAACATACTCTTTTATTCATAAAATTCTGGTAATAGAAAGTATGCACTAAGTTCTTGTTTTACCAAACCCAACTTCTCATTGTTCAGTCTTTAGTTTTCTTGAATCCCCAAATGAGCTCATCATAAACAATACATTTCCTCTTGAATATGTCACTGGCTAGACACATATTGTAATGTGATGGGTGGTGGGTTGTGTGCATATGTGTACAATGACCCTCCAAGAAATCAATGCACATTTTGTCAATATGGTTCTTACTTGAAAATGAATCAAATGATTTCATTATAAAGTAATCATAAAAAAAAACTAGACAGAAAAGTATAAGAGATTCATTTTAAATATTAAAAATGTCCTGCAGCATACTATCACTTGCAATATCAAAAGACCAAGTTGTAAATAACATAACATGTCCTGTAATTATGTGATAATTATTATTGACTGCAGTTCATAATTGTATAATTGTAAGAGGTTTTGTAGAATGTTGCCTTGAATCTCTCTATAAAAAATAAATGTGGTATTAAATCTGAATATGGTATATATTCAATAATGTCTCTTTACCCAATCTGACTATAAATGTTTCATTAAAACCTCAGATCATAAGATAAGAGATTAGGTGCTGTCTCATACATTTTAAAGCTCTTTCTAGTCATCAAATAGGTGAAGAATGCTCGACACAACTAATATTTGAAATATAAAGAATGTGCACCCTATATATCACAAACAATAGACTCATATATATATATATATATATATATATATATATATATATATATATATATGTGTGTGTGTGTGTGTGTGAGAGAGGGTGAGCGAGTCAAGTAAATAAGTGAAGATGGTAACTTGTCATAAACAATGCTTTGTTATTTTGATTAAACCTATCAAAAATGTGTATTGTGTGTTTTTCAACAGGAAATCTATACACTGGTTATATAAACAAGAGGCAGCTAAAGTTGCTACTTGGAGTTTCTTTCAACATATTTTATTAACCTTTGGCATACACTACAATAATTAATTCACATAAATTCCTATTCTTTATGTGTGATGTGTTCAATTTTATGGTGCTATAAAGTGATGATGTTGCCAAAATAAGTCATATATATATATATATATATATATATATATATATATATATATATATATATATTTTTAAGACATTTTATGTTTATACATTCTTTTTATATATACAAATATTTAAGGAAATGCTCTGTTTATATTATATAGTATTAAACAAAATTTACCAGCCTGAATATCCGAGAAATTTTCATAGAAAATATTCATCCTCTGACAGGACTCGAACATGTATCATATACAGAACCATCATATAGCCTGACGTGCCTTTAACCAATTTGGCCACAAACGAGCGTTTGGTTAGCAAGGTCGATTTTTCTGTCTTTAAACTACAATCTTCCACATACATTCATATCTGCTCATGGCATATCCAAATGTAAACAAATGATGTCACACATTATGAAATGGACAAAGTTCAACAATTATGTTAAGACATTTTTATGTTTATACATTCTTTTTTTGTTTACATTTGGATACACCATGAGCAGATATGAATGTACGTGAGAGAATCATGGAAGATTGTAATTTAAAGACAGTAAAATTCACCTTGCTAACTGAACGCTCCTCTGCGGCCAAATTGGTTAAAGGCACATCAGGCTATATGATGGTTCCGTATAGGATACAGGTTCGATTCCTGTTGGAGGATGAATATTTTCTATGAAAATTTCTCAGACATTCAGGTCGATAAATGTTGTTTAATACTGTTTATTATAAACAGAGCATTTCCTTAAATATTTGTATCTATAAAAAGAATGTCTTAACATAAAAATGTCTTAAAATAATTGTCGGACTTTGTCCATTTAATAATATATATTAAATATGTGGTGCAGTTCAATTTATATTACAATGAATCATTCATACAAAAAGTAGATTAGTAAAGTTAATGATATAAAATGGCGAAATCCTTTTGCAAACAAAAATTTAAAAGTGCATTAACCTACAAATTACTCGATGAATGTTATGATCCTTGTTTTTAAAATTATAAACTGTATAAGGTCTTTCACAAGTACTTTCAACTGTACATTCAGTCATCAAAATTATTTTGTTTTTGGTAAAACATATATCGGCTTCGACATATCAGGATCTGACAGCTTAATTAATTCAGTTATGAAATTTTGTGCGATAATCTTAAGTGGCACTTAAGACCCGTTAGTGATTTACAAAGGAGGCCACATATGGAGCAAGAGTGAAGATTGTGAGAGGAGATCGCTGTTAGATTGGCTGACCTTTTAGATCTTGCTCTCACTTCTTGAAAATGATTCAGACAAGCAGATTGAAAACTGCCGAGTCCACTAAAACCTGTTGATCTCCATTCTACCCACTCCAAGGCTAAGTGCTCAAGGGTGTTATGTGGTATATTGACAGCTGACAAGTTGCTCTTGAGCTTGTCTTTGTATCTTAACCATGGGCGTCCTACATTCCTGTAGCCCTGATCTAAGTGGCTGTACATTAGGATCTTGGGTATCCTGTCATCAGACATTCTCAAGACATGACCAGTTCATCATAACTGAGACTGTATGAGAAAAGTCTCAATTCCTCCAATATTACATCTGTTAAACAGGTCTACATTAGATGTCCTATCTTGAAGGTTAACTCCACAGATTGCATGCAGACAGCTTTTATGGAAAACATCCTGTTGGCGTATATGGTACCTGTATGAAGTCCACGACTCTGAGTCATACAAAAGGATGGCAAAGACAATAGCTCTGTAAACCCAAATTTTCGTATCCATTCGAATACCCCGCTGATCCCACAAGCGATGGTGAAGTTTGCCGAAAGCACTGGTAGCCTTAGCAATCCGATGCATGATTTCATCATCTAAAGTTCCACTGTAGTTGACTTTGCTACCAAGATAGGTGAAAGACTTTACATAGTTCAGGGGTTTGTCTTCTACTTTCAATGGTCTCTCTGGAAATTTGTAGACTGGTGGATTTTGTTACTCACCACAGAATTGCTTCGAAGTAGGACAAGGTTGGTGCACTACTTCAGTTTTCTTTATGCTAAGTTTAAGACCAAAGGCTTTACATGCAGCAGAGAAACAATTTATTAGATGTTGGGCCTCCTCAAATGATGTCGCAACAAGAGCAGCATCATCAGCAAACAACAAATCACAAATAATTTGCGTACGAAGGTGGCTTTGAAGCACTGATGATTGAAGAGACCACCAGTTGTTCAAAACTGAAACTTGACACCACTGTGTCTGCGAATGCATATTTCAGCATCACTGAGAAGAAAAGGGCAAAAAGTACAGGGGCCATGACACAACCTTGCTTGGTGCCATTTGTGATATCAAAGAATTCTGACATCATACCATCAGACACAATATTAGCTTTCATTCCTTCATGAAAGGGGATGATGACCTCTAGCATGTTTTCAGGGATGCCGAGTTTCCTCAAGACTTTCCAAAGAGCCTCTCAATTCACAGTGTCAAAGGCTTCTTCAAGTCCACAAACACCACGTATAACTCCTGGTTTTTCTTGTGAACCTTCTCTGCAACTTGACGAAGAGAAAATATCATATCAATGGTGCCACAACCTGACTGAGAACCACACTGTGATTCAGGATAGATGTCATCAACAAGGTGTATAATGATTCTGTTTAGAATCAGTCTAGCTAGGATTTTGCCTGCAACTGAAAGTAGTGATATCCCCCGATGATTTTCACAGACACACCTGGAACCCTTATTTTTGTAGAGGTGTTTGATAGAGGCATCTTTGTAATCCTCTGAGACACAGCCTGCCTTCCATATCTTCACAAAAAGGAGATGTAACTTTTCTACCAACTTTTGGCCACCATGCTTATACACTTCAGATGGAATATGATCCTTAGGAGTAGGTGATTTTCCATATGAGGATTGATGGAGTCACTTACCTCTTGATAGGTAAGTTCAAAAGACAACTCCTGAATTTCTGGATTTTGCTCAATTGATGCTTAGTAAAGTTAATATAAAATGGTGAAATCCCTTTGCTAACAAAATTTTAAAGGAGCATATACATACATATATACATACATATATTATATACATATCACACACACAAAACACACATATATAACTGACACATACATATAACTCATACACACGTTACATGCATGTGTGTGATATATTTTATATATATATATATATATATATATATATATATATATATATATTACGGTTCCTCATCTAATTTTATTCTAAAATTATACTAAAGTTTATATTTTATAATTTTAAAATTACTCTGAATGAGTAGCCAGTACTTTCAGAAAGTGTGAAAATGAAGAAGAAAATATATTGAAATTGACAATAGTTCTTGAACAAACTTGCATCCTATGAAAAGTACATGTTTCCTATGAAAAGGTACACTTTCTCCTTCCTGGTCATCTGATAGTGTGATGAATACTATCCAGACATTAAAGCAACATTGTACACTCTGAGATAGGTCAGTGACCTCTTTTCACCCACACATGTAAAAATCCATATTTGGAAGTCATGAGTCACATACCAAAATCAAGGTATGAAAATGAAAACCACCAATTAAGTCCCTCTTCAGATTTCAAATTGAATGGATGCCCAGTTAAACTTGCTATGATCTGCTATAAATTTGGATGTGCAGATTTGATAGAAATCTATTAAGGTTTCTGAGCTGAAAAGATTCAGTCTAGTGCTTATTCAAACTCCAGCATGCTAAAAGAAGTAGATACAATGAAACAAAGAAAGATACATTATCCTGAGAACCAAGGAAAGAAAAGTTCAACTTAGTCTTCACTCAACCCCTGGCCAAAGTGAAAAAGAAACAAAGGAAATCAAAAAGAAATTCATTTCACAGATAAACTTTCTACCCACCAAGGAGAAGAGAAAAGGTAAAAAAAAAATATAAAAGAGAAACACATAAGAGACACTAAAAGAAAAGGAAGAGAAAAAGAAAAAGAAAGAATTTTTCATATAACAGATAAGTCCTTCGTAATTTTATTCAATTTTGGCACCGGGTTGTTTGTCAATATAATATTTACCTTTCTGAAAAGATAAGTTCCCCCCTCATTGTTTTGTCCTGTAATATTCATTTTTGTCTCATAGTTTTGTTTGCTCCATTTTTTATCTTTTAATATACCCCAACATATTTAAATCACCATTTTTATATTATAGTAAGAAAATGGTTATTTGTTATCCCTATATCTTTGCCTTCTGTTGCTTGTCACCTACCATGTTTATTCGTTAATTGATTCCATTTAACTCAACCGTGTTCGATCATCAGGAAAGGACCATTGGTAAAAGAATTTGTGATTTTATATTGTATGTTACTGTTACATTATATATATATATATATATATATATATATATATATATATATATATATATATATATATATATGTGTGTGTGTTGTGTTATATATAACACATAAAACATATATATATATATATATATGAAAAAAAAAAAAAAAAAAAAGACCCTACTGTGTCACATTTGGATTTAATGCAATTTTGGCATTTATGACTAGTAGTTCATTAAATTGAATATTTATTGTATTTTAAAAAACCTACACTATTCAGTGGTCTAACATTGCTGTCAAATAAATACACCTTTTGTACAGTGTCTGGGTCATAACTGACTGGAATTCTCCTTCCTCCTCTTTTTTCACCTACCCACCTACTCAGTGATTATTGTTAGATTGTTTTGGTTTCCTTTATACTAAATCTTTGTGAATATAGGGAAATCAAATTAAGTCAGTAAATATAAGATGTCCTTAAAAAATATTTACTCTTGGTTTTACAAACATTTAAATCAGGGTTATTTTATTATCCATTCAATGCAGGTTTTATATGCAATAAGTAACAGACTGAAGCAAAGAGTAAAAAAAAAAAAAATTAGAGGCTTTGCTCTTTATTAATTATTATCATGTCAAACCAATGTTCTTCAACCACAATTTAATATAACATGAGCAAGACATGAATGAAAAAAAGCCAGATAAAGAAGATGAGTTACATGTAAATTTTACAAGAAAGAAAGCTACTTGTAAAAACTGAGCTTTCAAACTTTTTATTTTTGGTTTAATTGGCTTAAGCTTCAGTTAATCTATTACAAAGTAAATTATGCTTTCCATAGGTATTTACTAAGCCAAATGAGAGTGGGAAGATCATGTTGCACTAATCTTCCAAATTGAAAATTTAAAATCCTTGAGCTCTGATAATGGTGAAAAATACAAAACTGGTGTCAGGTTTCAATCCCAGTTATGACTGAGAATTTTAAATAAATAAATAAACCATAAAAAATAACTAGAATAATAAAAATAACCTTTGACCAGTAGGATTCAATGGAAATTTTCAAAACTTATTTTGGGGAAAATAATAGTGTTATGAATGCAGGTAAAAATAGAGAGATTGTTTATTTAATTATCCTCTTTGTGTAAAATATGACAATATTTTTTTCAACAAATTTTCTAGTTGATGCAAGGATCCTTTTTCCCATTATTTATTATCTATTCTTTTTCTGTCAGCTAGTTTTATGTTATTGAAAATGAAAACAACTCCACAAAATGTGCTTGTAACAATCAATACAAAACTTTTTTTTAATCACTGAAGCATACTTTTAATTAACTCCATCCTTTACAAATAAAAAGATGTCTGTGTATATGTAGATATAAATTCTGTACTGAATTTTAACTGGAAATAGTGACTACTGACAGCTCCTTGTGATTGACTCAACAAAATTGTTCCTGTAAATTTATGTAACAGTGAGGTCTTTTGACGAGGTCAAATATGGTAATTCATATTACAACTGTTCCTACCAACTCAACTTGTATCATCTTGGAAATTTTTATTAATTATTTACAAATCAAAAACTCTTTCAGCAAATACAATGGAATCAGGCAAAACCAATTGATTAGTCCAACAGTTAATTCAAGTTCCATTATTTGTTATTCCAGTCATGTCTTTCTAATTATATTCCATTCACATATAAGCATGCATCACAAAAATACATAGAATAAAATATTCTCTAATTTAATGGGTCAATATCATTAATCCACAGGTAGAAAGTGAATTACACTTGGCAGTGAAAATCAATTCTCCAACCAGTAAATAAATCAGTATTTATATTGTCAGTGTTTAAAATAATTTTCTGTTTTGTGTTACCCAGTTAAAAAATAGTTTTTGTTCTTATTTTTACTTTATCACTGTAGAAAATGTAGACATTTTTTTTTTATTTTTAGTTAAGGTCCTTATACACAGATAAAACAGATCAGATGAAAAGTGTTCAAACTTATAGACAATGGGTGTAGCACAAAAATGATACATAATTTTTAGGCAAATGCATTGCCATGATGTTACAGAAAAAATGGTTTTCTAGCTATATCTTCACAACTTTTGTGACATAACAAAGCTGTCTTGTTCAATCCCATCAAGGTTAGCAAGAGAAGTTAAAGTTCTTTTTAGTATTATTGCATAAACATATAAAATAGCTATATAAAAGTTACACTATATATCAAATTTTATTATGCAACTCAACGTTTTTATGATAAAATTGGTATTAATCATCCCATGGTGACCAAACTTTCAAGATATCTTTATATGATAAACATACCATGTGAATTGAATAATTGTTTTTATTAGAAATATTTATAATGATGTATTTAGTGGTATAAGATTTTATTATGTATCTCAAGTATTAATCATCATATTTTCAAATATATAATAATTATTGATATTTATTTTTTAATTTCTGTTATAAAAAGATTGTTATTGTAAGACTGATATCTAAAAAGAGAAACAAAATATTTTAAAGTTGTTGGGTAACAGGAGCACAACTTTAGAAATTGCAAAAAATAATTAAACAGTGATTAAAATCCTTAAAAGTTGAAAACATTGGCAAGATAAGATCAAGAAAAAAAATTTCACTTTAAGGATATCACAAAAAGAGATGTGATAATAATTAAAAGGGTTATTAGCAAGAAAAGTAGACTACCAGCAAGAAATTATTTGAAGAAGCTGGTGTTGTAAATGTAAACAGAGAGAAAAGTGACATAATATTAAGAACACTGATTAAAAAAGACAAAAGCAATCAGACATGATAAAATTATAAAGGAAAATTTATAAACAATACTGATTTAACAAAGGAGGAAATGTAATTGATTTCAACGTCAAGTCACATCATTCTACAAAAATTAATGCTGAAATATTACTAACATTGTTTTCCATGGTTACTTTACAAAAGAGATCAAACTCAATATAATCAAAAATTATATACTCTATTCATTTTGAGAGTAGCTTTCATGAGTTTAAAATTTTATAACCTAATTGTGCTTATCTTGACTAATAAATAAAATGAATGTAATAATCATAAAAATCAAAAAGGAATAAGAAAGAAAATTACAGACAAAGAATTTTCTGTTTGACTTCTCTTAAAAAAATAAAAAAATATTTATATATAATAGCTTAAGAGTCTGTCTATATTTCTGAGATGAGGTATTATGTACATTATTCGGACTATTGTCCTCATTTTGTCGCCATATTTATCATGTTTTTTATGCGCTTTTCTTCAGGTGGTTGGAATTTCAAACTGAACCCTTTATTTTGCTCACTGGGGTAGACTGTTCTAGTTCCACGTGCCATGTTTGATGGGTGTCAGTTATCTCCTGCTAATTTCCCTCTGAAAGTTCTCCACTGCCTTAACCGGATATTGAACTCCCACTCTTTGGGTCCTGTCACTGGATCTAACCAATGCCTTTATCCACTGTGCCATGTGTCCTTGAATAAAGGGTTCAGTTCCAAATTCCAACCACCTGAAGAAGGCTGGCGCATACAACGGCCGAAACGTGATAAATATGGCGACAAAGATGAGGACAATAGTCCGAATAATGTAAATAATGTACATAATAGCTTAACTTTACAAACACATTTAGAGTTTATCACTCATAACTTAATATATATGACTGAATAAGTTATCAGTTGTTAATATAATTGTTTATGGAAAAGACAACGACCATTAATACACCAGAGAAAAACAAAAGAAAAATGAAATTCAACTTCATCTATAAGCATATAAAATCATTAAAATAACTAATTTTCCTTTCTCAAATATGTTAACTGACCAAATAACAAAAGTATAAATTTTCATAACTATTAACATCTGCAACATTATTGACAAAAAAGTAAAATTAAATAATATACAGCAAGGTTCTAATGGTCTTCCATATGTTTCCATAGCCTGAAAATTGATTTTGTTGTAGAAAACATTTAACAATATTTCATTACTGTTTTATAGCACTTTTTTCAATGTGATATTCATATAAATTTAGTAATCCTAGTGCCACAATAATGGAACATCAAAGATCAAAATCACTAATGAATGATCTGCAAGAGTAGCCTGTTTACCATTGCGCCACACAAGAATCATGTGTTTTTACTTTAATGTCCCAACAATAAGAAAAACATAATCAAAACATGTAATTTTTATGTGTATGCACACACAAGTATGTATCTCTTACTTAAAACTTTATTTTTATCAATCTTCTCATTTCCTTCTATTTCAGACAACTTGGGTCATCTCTGACAAAAGGTGGCAGGAAACTAAAGACCTCAAAAACCACGAATTGCATATCTAATGGAGTACAAATCATTGCAACAGATATTAATCCTAACAATTCTGAAATATTTATGGTTTTTTTAATTATTTTATTTGACTAAAAAATAACTTAAAAATAAGATGCTCATCACAAATCATTTTCTTTTTATAATTTGCTTACATCTAATTAATTTCCTCCCTGCCTAACATCATCAACAATTTAAATAATAAGACTAAGATTGACCAAGAACTAAATGAATAAACACTACAAGAAGAAAAGCTATACCCTTTCCTTTTGGTAGTGACTTGTCTAATAATTAAATATGAAAGGTTTATATCATCTTAAAAGAATGCCTTGAATTAAAATTTATTATTTTTTTTATTAGTATTTATTTTGATCTTCATCTTTTAGTTGCAGTTTATCAAAACTATCACAGGTCATCTACAGCAGTGAATAGACAATGCAGGATGGGAGAGGAAAAAAAACCCGAAAGAGATAGGCATTTGGTGAGGTTTGAACTCATATTGTGAACATGGGTTTCTCAGGCAGTTTTTGACCAACTGATTAGCTTCTGCTCCACACCATTCATTTCCCATTTGTGTCAATGTGAACAAAACTCGGAAAAGCCCAGTGCTTACTCAAAAATGAAATGGAAGGCAAGATCACATAGGCAGAAAAGTTTTCAATATGGCTATCTCAAGATATCACCTTAGTGAAAAAAACCAAAGTCTGTTGGTTCTGATAAACAGGGGTCTTTGCTCATGGATCTGTAGAAGGGAAAACAGCTAACCTCCTGGAACAAAACGCATCTGTACATGTCTCACGTGCAGAATACATAAAAGAAAATATGGCCAATTCAAAAGCTGCCATTTAAGAACAACTTGATCTTGGAGCTCAAAGATTTTGCAAGACAAATTTGTGGCTTATGCAAATTTCTGAGCCTCAGCCACTCAATAAAATGAGCACAAGTCAGAGAACATCAGAAAGGTTGCAGATGCCAATGAGTCGAGTGGTCATGCTTTGTATGTGGAGTTTTGCAGTAGTCTCACTGATTGTGGTCGAAAAGACAAGGTACCACTGGTACTCCAAATAGCCATACATTTTGAGTTTTACTACAAGATTAAGTCACCTGGCACTGTCCAGGAGTATATAACTCAAGTTGAGAGACATCTTCACTGCTATTTCTGTCTTCTCTTACAACAGACTAATGACCCAGATTTTCCCTTCATTCTGCAAGCACAATCTCCTATTTAACTAAACATCTTTACTTACTCTAACTGACCCTTCTTATCTAGGATGTGGTCTGACTATATAAGCCCATGATTGGAAGTTCCTACTTTCCAACCGAGTGTCACTTGATCCTGGAAGATTTTATTTACTCATTAATTTTGTTTCCTTTACCCTACATATGGACAGCAGGTGGTTGCTTTGAAATTTTCATATCTTTATGATGCACTTGGTATCCACTTGATAAGTGTCCTAACCAATCAAGCTGGAACTCATTGTATCACAAATCTCTTTTGTCTTACCAAGTTGCTTTAACCACAATGTTGCAAGAGCTTAACAACTTTGCAGAAGCCCAAATTTAACCTATAATTTATCCCTTCATTACATGACCTCTATTGGTGCCATATTTGGTGTTATATTAGTAAGATGAAAGTAAATATTATTAAAAAAATAATAATAGTTGACAATACTTTATCTAATACAAAATGTAAAAATAAAAATAATACAGAATTAATTTATAATTTGAAAATATTAATTGAGATGAATCAAGTCACCGTTGGATATATTTTCTTAGTTATATATTAAAGCCAGATGTAGTTTGGTTATCTCATTTAAATGGAGATCACCACAATAGCTAAGAGTTAGTCAAAAGATAATGAACAGGAATTTTAATATAAAAGGTAAAAAATTGACTAATTTTCAAGTTAAACAAGTTATTTACAACATACAGTTTCCAAAAATGGTTACAAATACTGATGAAGACAATGGTGCTTCAGCTAGAGAGCTTAACATAAATAACATGTCACAAATAGCCAATAAATTTAAGCTAGGTAGCTTTTTATACAAATTTTAAATGTTCATAGTTACACTAGATTGCTTTATAAGCTGTATATCTTATGTTATCATTAATCTTCAATAATAGTAACTTTTATCTTAATTTTTACTTGTTTTTTTATCATGACTTTACTCACTGCCATTAATCAATGGAGTGAGTAAACAAAATGAATCAGAATTAAAGGACAAGTGACACTCAAATTCAGTTTTTTGTGTCTCAGATTAATTTGGTTGAATGCACCAGCTGCTGGTCAAGCTACAATCCCCTACAGCACATAAAAGATCAAATCTAACTTTAAACCCATCAGTCCATTCCATGACTGCTGTTGGTATTATATTTATTCTTGTTTTCACACTAGTAATATTAGTAACAGCAGTAATGTCTTTATTTTCCCCTCAGATAAGACATTAGCAACTGAAAAATAAAGATGAAAATAAATACAAAGATTGGCAGATTTTATGAAATTCAATGTTTTCATAATGAAATTGGTATTAACCAAACAATGTTGGTAAGATTTTCAAAATATATTTGAATCATGTCAGTTTCAGCTTATAATATCTATCCTTATTAAATAAATACTAATGATAACCTGTTTTTTTTTGGGGGGGGCAGGTTTTATTATACAAACAAAACATTTTATTTATAACTAAATCCAAAAGATATAGGCCATAGAGACATACTTGATTAATACAATAGTTTGTATATCTGAATTATTTTACTATGTTATATATACAATGTTCTTTGAGCAATGTTTCATTCATAAACTTTTCATTCACTGATTTTAGAAACTTTTCTACTGGTCCAACTTTAACATTACCTGTAGCAGTTTTTATTGCTTCCCTGAGATTTTCTTTCTTTGTATATTTTTTCCATTCTCATATGCATCTCATTTAAAGATTGAATACAAGTTTTCCATTAGATTAATACCTAGATAGGCTGGGCATGACTCCATTAATTTGGTGTCTTTGAAATACTTCTTTTTTGGTATGACAGCTTTGCAGAATGTGAAAGACAAATACACTCTTTAGCTTGAAGCTTCTTTGTTTTGTAAGGTGTGCAAAAAAAAAAAAAAAAATCTCCTCCATGTTGTTACAATAAATTCCTTTACATTTATCTTGACATCATCAACTTTGAAGAGACTTATATTGTCTAAAATACTAGCACAAAACATTACTCCACCTCCACTCTTGTCTTGTAGCTCAACTATTTCTATAAAGAACCCAAGTAAACTATCAAGTTTATCCAATGTAGCACTGAATTCATTACTAAAAATTATTGTTGAGAAATCTGTTTTCATGTATTTCTTCAACCAACTTACATATATCACTTTGTGATGATTACTTAAAAACGTGATAATTTGGTTGCTTTTATGTCATTTAGCCAATGCTCTTAATATTCTTTTCTTTCTGTTCACATTTGCAGCATCACCTTCTTCAAATAATTTATTGCTGGTTAGTTTACTATTCTTGCTAATAACCCTTTTAATTTTTCTCAAATCTCTTTTTGTGATATTCTCAAAGCAGATTGTTTTCTTGATTTCATATCTTGCCAATGTTTTCAACTTTTTTTCATTGTTTAAACATTCTCTATTAAACACTTTCACAATTTCCAATGTTATATTCCTATCATCCAATAACTTTACAATATCTTATTCCTATTTTCAGGTTACACTTTTCCTGCAAATCATAACACTCTTCATATATCTGAAATTAAAAATATCAACAACTATACTATTACATATATTTATAATATGAGGAACAACTGTAAAATTGCTTAATATAATTTCCTATCACCAAATAAGTCATTTTAAATATTTCTAATAAAAAAATACAAGCGAAAATGAAAAATTTACCTAAAATTGTTCAATAAAATCAAGAAATACTAAGCTTTGATGTAAGCCAAAAGTTCAAAATAGAAAATTTGTGTATAATAATAAACTTTAACAGTAAACTTTAAAAAGCCTTCTGATCTATCCGTTAATTGCCAACAATTGGGTATTTTTCATTAATGTTAATAAATTAGGTATTATAATTTACCTTCAATCATTTCAGATTATAAAAACCAATTCTCACATTAATTGTTAAATAAGAGTCAATCTGTTATGACACTAAAATTTCTTGCAAGATATTTTTTTGTAAGTTCATAGAAACATTATCTAATGACAAGACATAACATGAACAAATATCAGCATTTGTGCAAGATTCAGTATTTATCAGCAAAATCAAAATTAAAACAATGATAAATTGATCCTCAGTGATGATTCTTAATTATATTCTGACCTGGGAAGCCTTATTCATACAAACACAGAGAGAAAAAGGTCAAAATCAAAACAAAGTAAATTAATCCAGATAAAAGATTCAAAAAGTGATTCTTATCCAGGCATATCAGCTACCCTTGCTTATATAAGAAAATTATAAATTTAGTATCAAGCTCTATTGATTACTGAAGATAGATCAGCAACATGGTTTTTGGATAACATTCTCATTCCTTCAGGTAATAGTATTTATCTTTTGGTATGACATTTGCTTAGTACTTGAGAATACTGCTGCTAGTGGCAAAGGTCAATTAAGAAACTCAACATAAAAGCAAATGAAAAGAAAAAGGTAAAGAAATAACACAAAATTGCTTAGAAATGAAGATCAACATTTTTTTTTAGTTTTTAACTATTTACTTTGAATCAGCTACTTTTTAGTGATATTTCTATTATACCAAATAATTATTCACAGTGCTATCATCTAAGATTTTGAAGAAACTTAATGAATGCTTCATCTAAATACATTGCAAACAAAATTATTTGCTGACAAGTTTAAAAAAGGTCAAAGCTAAACCAAAAAGATTCTTACATGTATTTACCATATTATGCATGTGACATTTCCCATCAGGGATTATCTAGGATATTCCTGTACACCAGTAACTTAACCATAGACCTATGCAAAACATTGACTTTTGGATTATAACAGAGGGATGGAAATTTATATATAGAAGTGAGTACATTATATGACAAGAAGTATGGTAATAATTTTCTTTTTATAGTTATCAGTATTTAGAATATTTTGAAAATGTATGACTAATAATCTAGAGAATTATTTCAAAATTCTAATTTTGTTTTATCACCAATATTTTCTACATTCTTCTATTTATTTATTTCTCTTACATCAACCTCAAGATAAAATGTAACACATATGATTTAACATTGCAGTTTTGTAAGAAAAGTAACCTGAAAAGAAACAAATTTAATAAATCTACTGATGAGTAACATGTGACAAAACCATTCATAACATTCATTGTTATAAACGGCATTTACTTTATATTAGCATTAAATCACAGGATATTATGTTCTGTATCTTTTTACCATGTGAAGAAAACATTGCTGTCAGTTGATAAAAATGTTTTATGATAGCATATGTCCTACATAATTGTTAAAACTGTATGCACTGACTGCTGTCTATTTGTGTTGCAGTACATTTCCTAAATGGGCTAAGTAACAATGTTGAATTAATGTTCAGTTAAATATTTACTGAACAAAGTCAACTTCAACCCAAAACCACATGCATGAGACACTCAGTGAGAAAGTAACATACTAGCAATGGCTCAGGAAGAATGTTTAGCATTGCTTCATGGCAGCTGTTCAACAATTGTTGAAATAGATGTTCACCTTGCAAGAGATGTTCTGGTAGAGTTTTAGGATATCTTTTAAGTTTTAACACTGCTTGATATGATCACAAACATAACTACTTCTGTTTCCAAGAGTAAAGTTTCATGTTCAAAACCATACTTTTTTAATACGAAATAGCAATAAGTATTTAAAAACATGATTACTGACTTCTTCCATGGACGCCCTATTTAAAAGGACTTACAAACTAAACAGAAGGAAACAAATTATAAACAGTGTTTAGTTTAATCAAGCCATTAGTCAAACTAGTTTCAAATGAATTGTCATTGTATAGTATCTCTACTAAAAATATTGTCTAAAAAAAACTATTTCAATTCTTTGGTTAAATATTCCCATAATTATTTTTATCATGTTTTTAGTTAGTTTTCCAGCCTTCTTCAGGCTACACTTTTTCTTTTAATCATCATTAATGGATCCTGGTATTACTTAGCAATTTAAGTTTGTTTTTGTTTTTTTTATCCCATTTCACGTTTAAAATTTGAGAAAAAATAAATTTTACTTTAAAATTAAAGTTTTCTCAAATCTGAGCGTTGCTTCATATTTAAAACATTCTTTTTTTTTTTTTTAACTAATCTGAGTCTCTTGTCATATCTTCATGCAAAAAAAAAATAGCGTATGTCACAGGTACCTTGTGTGTTACCTCATATTCCTCTACCACAACACAATTCATACAATTATTAACATTTAACAACAATACTGAATGTAGAATTCAAAATTTCATATGTTAATTTCCAAAGTAGTCACTTGAAAGTGCAATAATACCATCTTTCTATTCCACTATCTCCTTCAATTTATGCGTGTAAGTTTTTAATTATTAAGCTAAGTTCAGTAAAATACCCACCCACTGCAACATTTGACTAGGGCACTACCATCAGCTTTTACAACTTCAAATTTCATGGCAGGTAGTCCTCAATAAAGAATAAAAAAAAAATTAATGAATGCAATAGTTCACACTCGCTTACTTTATCTGTAAAAATGATAAAATAATAGAAGTAAACCCTAAAATTAGTAGATATGCCCACTGATTCTAACTAAAAAAAATCTTTGAATTCTTGAATAACAGAATTACAGTAATTCCCGGTTACAAAAAATTCAGTTACTTTATGCAGTCCATTTGAGGACTACCACGAACAAATATCCATTGTCACTTGACCCACACAATCGAACTGAATTTCTTTTCAGAAATTCCAATTCACGCAATTTTTGTCTTTTGGCTTTTTCTTGTTCTTCCTCTATCGACATATCGGCGTGGATTTGACAAAGCAAATAAATAAAAAAAAAAAAAAAAAAAAAATATAGAAAAAAGAAATATCCATTAGGATAAGAAAAAAAAAAAAATCACGAGTCATTTACCGGCAACAGCAGTTCTTTTTTTCTCTCAAGAGACAATCAGCACCAAACCAAATGTTTCAAAAATTCTTCTTCTACAACTGCCAATAAAAATATATCAAATCAATAAAAAATGAATCCTTACGCACGCTTAACACCTGGCTAGCTATAGTTAAGCAAAAATTAAAAATAATCTTCCACAGTTTTTAATTAAATTACATTTAATTACACTACACAGTTTATTCTTTTTTTCCAGATTTTTTTTTTTTAAACTTAACGAAATAACACGAACCAAAGGTGAACTTTCTAAAATTTATAAAAAGTTGAAACTTTTCGCGTCAAAAGATTTCTCGTAATAGTAAATAAAATTATCATTACAAATAAGAAAATTGTTCATCTACATCTATTTTTAGAAAATTTAGCATGTTTGATCATGTGACCACTTTAACGTGAATTGTACAGTAAACAAGCAGAGGAGCTGAAACTGCAGCTTCTCCATGAAACACTTTTTTAGTTTTCAAAGACATTCTATTATTCCCCCCCCCCAAAAAAAATCCCTTTCATTTCCTACGGGTCTTTTTCTTTTCTTTTAAAGTTTTTAACATGTCCTCCTTAAAAGCAAATAAGATTCCAATTCATTGTTTTATTACTCCAAATTGCATTTTTGGTACAATATGTGATCAAGAAAAAAATCTTTCCATCGAAAGAGAAAAATTATAACCAAATCAAATGATACAAAAAAAAAAAAAGGGGGGGGGTCTGCTGCTAGTAAATTTATTAACCCAAATCAGAAACGAAATAAAGCGGAGTTAATGAAGAAATAAAGTGGGATTTTTATTTATTTTTTTTTTTACATTCATTATGTGTGTCGGATTTATTTTTATATACGCAATTAAATGTTTTCGGTTTTTCTTTTTCATCCTTTATTTTTAAGTTTTACTTTTTTTACAACACAATTGTTATGGTAAATAATTACATTTAAAAAAAAAAAAAAAAAAGAAAGTTTGTTATTGAGTTGGAGGGGGAATATGAACCGTAAATTTACTGAGAACGTGTCACAAGGCTGAGAAAAAAAAAAAAAAGAAACGGATATTTTTAGTATCTAATCGAGCCACGAATTAAAAAAAATGAAACAACACTACAGGGGCTAATTAATAACTATTTAAATAAATAAAAATCTTCTATGGATCTATTTCAGTTTAAAATCTGTTTAAAAAATATGACAAATAAAAAAAGCTTTTTTCTTATGGAGTGGAGCTTTGAAAATGAAACCAGAAAGAAACACATGCTCCGAGTTAATCAACAAATGAGTGGGTGGGTGGATATGATGATCATAAATCTTTTTTTTTTTTTTTTTTTTTTTATTTACTTGGGCATCATTTTGGGCAAGTACAAGAGATGGGACATTCACAGCAATTTAAACGATAGCACTTTCTTCTTAAAGTAGTAGTGTTTTACGAATAAGCCTTTGTTTTGTTTTGTTTTTTAATTTTAACAAGCATTTTTCAGAATACCAAATAGGTGAGGGTTTTTTTTTAACCTGTCGACAAAAGAGCACACAATACGTCTGTTTTTCTTTTGGTTTTCTAACATTTAAGTTGATTTAACTAACATTTTTCAATCTAAAACAAAGTTAATTCTTTATGTAATAATTTATTGTTTTTATTTGGATTCTATGACATAAAAAAGATAATTTGTGGAGTTGAAATATTCACAATATAAAATATGGTAACAAAAATTCGCACTGAACCAAAGAAAATTTGTGAGTAAAGCGGAAAGCCGGTTTCAGTGAGTGGGCGAAATAAATAAAATGAACATTCCAAAAGGCAAAAGTTATTTTCAATATCTCATCTTTTCAGTTTGTCTTAAACTGGAAACAATTAAAAAAAAGTAGGGGTTCAACTTTGCATTTGAGTTCGCTCTTCTGGTACAATTAATAATTTCTCCATTTGGGACTGCAAAATAATAGGAAGTAGAAATGAAAATAAATAACATCGTCTCTCAAGTTTTGAAATTACTCTTGTAGCGGCAATTAAGTTAATAAATTTAAATGTCTTTAAAAACAGGATTTTAAAGCAATTTAGAAACTCACAAAATGGGTTACGATTTAAAAATAAAATAAAACTAGTCAAACATTTAAAAAAATATATAAACAATTTTGTTTCAGCTTTTTTCCGTTTTTCAGTGATGATAGAGCAAATTTAAAAACCAAAAAAAAAAAAGTAATTACGTTGTTCAAAAAGATATGCTTCATACTTAATTTTTTAATAAGGTACTTTTTATTTAAATAAAAAAGAAAATTGCTTCCTAATTTATCCGACTGATTTATTGTTTAATTTTTTTTTTTTTTTTGTTGCTGTTAATAACCCAAAATAAGAATCCTTACTTTTTCCCATAATTTGGAATATAGAAATAAAAAGGAATTTATTCGTAGGATGAAATTTTTAAATGTCATAGTAGTAGTCCCTTCGAATCAGTTTGTCGCGCTAAGCATTTTGAGGGAGAATTTAATTAAACGCATAAAATAAAGAGCATATTTTAAGAATAACATTTTAAGAAAACAAAACATACGCAACAAAACCGAATTTCAAAGTAATTCATTTAAAAACAAACAGGTGTTCTTGTTGCTCAGTATTTAACTTAAATCATCACTTGAAATATTACATTTTTTTCTAGCCTCATATTTCGAGTATGCTATGCATTTCCATACAAATTACAATCGAGCTGAAAAATTAAAGACAATCGTATTTTTAAGTTTTATAATGACAGAAAAATCCCTTTTTCTGCAGAGGCGATGTAGGCAGAAATTGAAACGTGTGTCAAATCACATGAGTGAGTTTTTAAGAAGATCGTTCTAAGATAAGGAATTCTTATCCTCAAATTAACGGGACTCCTAAAAAAATATCACCGATAAATGATTTAGTTTGGTTTATCGGATTGTTCTTTTACTAACGATTTGGAAAAAGAATAATAAAGCCGAAAAGCTGTTGAAAGTTCTAACATCTTCAAACTGAGTTAACTGAAAATAAAATTAATTAAATAAACAGTAAATAAACTAAAAACACCTTGCTCAAACAAAAGAAAGGTGAAATTATATAAGTTTTTACTTTTTTAATCTTAAAAAATATTTCCATTTTTTGCAATAGATTTCTTCGTAGCACAAAAAAAAAAAACAGCCGTAACACTAAACTTTTAGTTTTAAAACATGTCATAGTCATCATGAAGTAATTTTTTTATTTTATTTTTGTTTTGTTGTTTACAAAACGTCACCCACTAACATTTTTGAATTTCTTTGCCTTCAAAACTGAATATTTTCTGCGGTAATTACTAAAAAAACGACATAAACAATTTTTCGGAAAATCAATTTCCTTTTTTTCAGATTTTATTTATCTGTCAAATTTTACTGCAATGAAAATAACTTTTTAAATTCCACAGCATTTTTTCTGTTAGCAAATTCCATCATAAATGCATAAAAATTTAATTTAACTAAAAGTTAAACTTAGTGTCCTTTTTATATTCTACGTATGCAACTGTTGTATATCTATTTATTTATGAAAATCCCAAAGAGAAAAAAAAAACAATAAAAAGTTAAAAAATATAACAAAAGCAGAACAAAGTTTTTTTTTTAAATTTTAAAATATATTATTGTTGATAAGTATGTTTTTCTTATTTTGTTGACTAAACGATCCGTGATGTTAGTTCGCTCGATGAAAAATGTGGGGGTCGATGCAGGGAAATAAGGATAAAAAATTTAAATAGGTATTCTATTCTTAAATTTTCTTTTACTTTTCAGAGAAAAAAAAACATTTGAAATTTAATGTTTGTTTATACTAGTCGTGTTTGTTATTCAAGTGATTAACTTTAGATAACATTTTGCAATTTTGAAAAATTAGATTTTTGTTAATTTAAAATTAAAATTTTTAAAAGTTAAAAATATAACCGAATTTTCAAAATTCTAGTTTTTACTTTAAAAAAGGTCAACGAGCTTGTGTTGAACAGATTGAACTGAATTTTTGTTAAAAACTTAAAATTAAAACCTTTTTTAAGTCTCAGTAGTGTTACTGTTAATTTAAGTGTTAAAGTGTTAAATAAATAAAGTTAATTTTTACTGACAAAAAATTAAACGTTTCTTTGTATTTCTTTACACTTTTACAGCATTATTCAGGTTGTTGATCGATGATATCAGTTATCAAAATAAAAATAACCGTTCTGAAAATTACAGAAAAGCGTGTATTTAAAAAGTATTAAATTACATTTGAATTAAAAGAAAAAAGATGCAATTTTTTTTTTTTTTTGTAAAATGAAAATACTGTTCTAGAAGAAAACCTTGTTTTTATTTTTAAACTTGTGACCTTTCGTTTTAAAACATTTTACTTTTAAATAGTTTTATTTTTTCGATAAAAACAATTATTCGATTCATAAACTAATCAACACGAATGTTTGATTGTAAAAATTAAGGAAGGATTCAAATTACTAAAAAATTGTTCTTAAAAATCCCTCATCACTATTCTTTTAAGTACAAAAAACAAACGATTTTATGTAATTACAGCTGATTTAGTCCTTTTTATTATCCCACTGGAGACGAATGTCGGTGTGGGGATGAGAGGACTGAAGAGAAATATTATCGAAAAGAAAAATCACTAAAATGAACCACAATGAAGCTTTTAAAATACGAGTATTTTAATCATATAACAATGTATTGGCTTAAAATTTACATAACTGAATCTGATCGTGGAAAGTACAAGGTTTTTAGTCGGCTTTTTCGCAAATTAATATGACTCTATAAGCAGCCATCGTCGTCGTCTGCCCTCCGACATAGGCGGATTTATTTATCTTTTTCTTTTTTTTTTTTTTTTGGCACACCTTTCTCCTGAAATTCCTTAAATAAAAAATAATCTAACTCGACACCTACCTAGACAAATGCTTCAGGATTTGGTTTTTCAGTAGGGATGTCATCCTGAAGTCGTGTCTGTTTTTTTTTTAAATCCTCAAAAGCTTAACATTTTCATAACGTCCCGCAGATCCATGGCAGCGCCATTATATGTGTATGTGTGTGTGTGTGTGTGTGTATATACGCGCGTGCCGCTTGGGTTTGCGATAAAATGCGAGGGAGACTCGACTTTTGAGTTGGAACTACCGTAAAAAGTGACAAATTCTGCACTTTTACTTCGGATCGATTTCACCCTAGACCCAGGCGAATCATTTTATTTTTACACATTAATTTTTTTATAGCCGAAAAAATCGCTTCGTCATTTTGATGACTGCATTTTTTTCTTTACGTTATTAAATTTATTATCTTTGTGGTGAGCGGCAATTCGTTGCTATTGGTAACGGGAAGCTGGAGTATAATCTACGAGGAAAAAAAAGTTTTTTAAAAAAATGCAGAAAAGTTCGAAATTTTTTTTTACGTTAGTAACTTATAATAAAATGTTGGTGTGCGTAATAAAAAAATATAATGAAAATGTGAACTAATTGAACATTATGGTTCAATGCCACAAGGGATTTATCACCTGGTGACCAGGACTCTTTTTTTTTTTTTTTCCCTTACAGAACACACCACACCACCATACCTCAATTTTAAACGTGTGTTTAAGCTTCCTTTTCCACTTCATCTCTGTTTTACATTAATTTCACACCCAGAATTATATTTGTAGAAGAAAAAAGTTTATTTAACTGCCTATAATTAACTGTTGTTAAAAATAAATTTTGGAATGTAAAGAATTTGAATTGAGAGATTTAAGCTAAATATTTTGAGAACTTTGCAATTGTTGTAATTTATGGGCACCTACCATAGTGCAATACCCATGTCCCCCAACACATTTTCACATACACTCTTTTTCTCACACATACACAAACACACAAAAAAGAAAAATCTCAAATGTGTAACCATTAAGAGTAATTTCTAAATCAACAGAATGAGGCATTGAGGTTTAACTGTCAAAATGTATTACCAATATAAATATCCACCTTTCTAAGCTTGAATAAAAAAAAATTAGTCATTTTTGCAGGATACAAAAAGAGATGAAAAAAAACTTGTTTAAGAATCATAATGGATCATTTACTATAGTGGAAGGAGTATTTACTAAAACACAATGATCAGCAAGTTACCCATCCAGGCTATTATGACTATAAAGTATTTGATTTTCACTGGGTATCTCTCCCATACTTGTGACTTTGTGCCAGACTATGCTAAGGTTAATAAAGACCTATTCAAATTGATGAGGGAAGATAAATTAATGCATAATCAGTAAATTCATTTTGAATTCCAGATGAAGTTACGTGTTCACTTCACATATATTTAAGGAAAGCATTAATTTCCTTCTCCCTGTCTTCTGTCCTACTACCAGACAAATCTTGTTGTATATTATAGAGGTTGACAGAAAAGTGATTGATTTTTTTTAACAGGCTATTACTCCTTTGCAAGTTATATAAAGTAATATTTTAGATTGTAAGAATAATTCTTTTTTTGAAAGTGAATATTTTTTTTGAATAACTGATTTTCAGATACAAGTTTCATATCTAGTGGGGGAGTTGAATCCACACCTTTCGCTAGGATATTTGTGCATAAGTGAATGCAAAGAACCCAACTTGAATTCAAAATCAGCTCTCCTGATTTTTTATTCAAAGCTGCTATTGTACCACCCACACATCTACTGAGAGAAAAATGAAGGCATTCTTACTAGCTAATGTCTCATGTTACTTTGAGAGAAGATAGCCAAGTAATTCTCCTTGCTTTAGAAATGTCATTAAGTACAAATCCAGTATGAGATACTGACAATTTCATCTCAATTATATTTCCTTAAATAACAATACTAGTACCACTTTTTTGGGGGGGGAGGGGTGCAGATGCCAACGAAAGAAAAAATTAAAACTATATTATAGTTTCAATCAATTTACAGTATCAAAAGTGAAAATGTACTTATTTTCTCCTATAGAAACCCCCAAAATCATTATATATTAACTATAAAGATCATTATACTAATTGGAGAGCCCACTTCACGATATACCATACAACCCATTACTAGTTTTGGGAGTTTGATTGACTAAACGTTATATTAATCTATATTTGGCAAATATCTTGGATGTTTGCTATGGCACAATCTCATCTACAGTGTAAACTACTTAAGTTGGTATTTTGCTTATCCAACAAAAGCTCATGGTCTGATAGAAATTCATTGTGACCTACTTGGACCAAATAAAGTCTGGCACAAACTACACATGTAAAACTACAAAAGAAAATATGACTTACTCTCAGTGGCTTGTAAGATTAGTATGCTTATTACTACACTGCCATAACTAATCAAAATCAATTTGGTGAAAGACTAAAAGTGGTATTTATCTCATCTGTAACTTATCTCACTCTTGCAGAGAGAGAAAGTGACACATGGTAAGACATTAGCTAGATGATGACACTATAGCCATTAATGTCTTACCATTATGTGGAAGGTATTTCTGAAATATATATAAAAGTGGAGACTGAGGTCAACACAGAGAGACAAGTATGTCTAATACTTGAGCACAATCTTCTGGCCATAAAAACAGCCACCTCTTGGTGTTGACCTGTGTCCACTTCAGTATTTATGTACACTTTATCCCTGATATTGAGCAATTTTACCCATAAATATAATATACCTTAAAACCATATTTTTATATATATATATGAGAGAGAGAGAGAGAAACTCTTAAGTTATTGCTTTATTTTTATATATACTAAACAAAAAGATAATGGTACAGTAATAAATAATCCTAATACATAATTCTGGAGTTATAGGGTTGAAAAATACCTATCCACTGAAACTGAGAACATGTTCATTAAAAGAGACTTCACCTTTTGCAACTGTGTATTTTAGGCTTTGTGGTTCATTTCTTGGTTTTTGTTATAGACTGAAATAAATTCCACAGAACACAAAAGTAATTCATATATTTTAATAATACAATAAAAAAAAATATTCACAGTTTAAAGTATTGGCTTATGCATTTAAAAATTTATAACCACTAAAAAGAAAAAAAAAACAATATCCTTAATTTTTCAACAGCATCACAAAATATTCTTCTACTTTTTCTTTTCTATTCAAATCTTCCATTTTGCAATGGTCTGTGAGGAAGAAAGCCACTGAAAGTTAGAATATGAGAGCATATGAAGTGTTACAAATAAGTTGTTACCAACTTTTAAAGTAGGTTAAATAGTTACCTATTTTCCACTAGCATCAGTAACTGGAGTTTAAGCACGAGTAAAAACCAAGATTTCAAATATTGATTTTCAAGAGCAATAAGCTCTCCTTGAGAAGGCTGGCACAACAAAATCAAACAACCCAAATTTTACCTTGTGCCATATTAAACTAATAATCATAGCTAAGTAGGTATTAACAATCATAAGAAGACTATATAGATGTTCATATTCAACAGAAATATTTTCCTTTCTATTAAATTTGTTGGAAAATTTAGATATTTTATCTATCTTGTTTAGTCTTTAATTTGGAGTAAGCTTTTTCTTCCTTTTTAACTTACCTGTTTTTAACAACTTTGTTGTTTGTATGAAAATCACTGTCCATTAATTTTATCAATCTTTGTATATACAAAAAGAAACATCTTGCCATAAAAGCCAACTGTATGCTCTCAGTACCATGTTTCTAGCATTAACCTTTTGAAATGGCACCAATCAAATTCAGCCACATTTAAAATTTTGTCTTTCCAGATCCCTTAGCCTCATATCTTACTGGTACTAAAATAAATTCAAATATCAATGTACCCGATTTTGTTGAAGGATAGATTAAAGACTTTCCTTGTACTTTTTGTTTATCTACGAAATTAGAACTATTCAAGGGAAAGAACTCTTGATGACTGATAAATTTATGTTGTCCTCGTAGTTATTGCTAAATAATAGAGAACACGTGGTCGAGAGGTTGAAATTCTGGACATAGTGTGAGTTAGTTAAGCTCATTATATTCTCATCACCGGGATAGTTACTAATTATTTTAAAAATATTTTTTTTTTCTTTATAACTTCTCGTTTTACTTTTATTTTCATCTTAGTTTTTTTTATTGCTTTTTTATCATAGAAACTAAGATGAAAATAGAGAAAAAAAAATTGGTTTGAAAGCTCAGCAAAAAACAGTCTTGAAAAGACACAATAACTCAAGAAAAAATATATATGTAAGGTAATCTAAATAACCTTAGGTATCAGTTCTGTGTCCACATAAACTATTTCATGTAGATACTGTTTAGGAACACATGAAACTAACATCCATCCAAATACATACATACATTTGGCACATAGCTTTATATCAAGCACATGATCTGTCATTATCAAGATTGTCTTACAAGCCATAAGCCAGTGGATTTGATCTTCTATGGTGGCCTTGTGTCACACTTGTTTAAAATTCATAAAATAAAAGATAAAATAGGTGTAATTGCTATAAACAGAAATATTTGAGTAAATTCTATTCATTGTAAATAAAGCACAAATATCTTACATATAACTGTACTGAATTACCGAGTTAAATTACCAGATCATTGTTTAAGTCGACAAAATTTAAAACCAAGAATAGAGCTTATTCTTCTAGTAAATCTTGTCCATTGAAGCTGAGTTTTGCAACTGACAATTTCCTTACAGGAATGTTTGTGCTCAGAACCTACAAATATGTCCTTATACCTTGTAGAAATGAAAAACAGTTATATCTACCAAACAATCTTCATTGTTAACTGAAACAAAGAAGATAACCTCCATTAAAAAAAAAAAATAAAACAACTAAGAACAAACAGGATATGAATCAAATGTTTGGGCAGTTCAGAGGTAACTACTCCCTTGATTATCCAGACACCTTTGAACAAGGGTTGAAAAAATATGTTTGAATAATTCAAAATTCTGAATACCTAAATTATCAAAAAAAAAAAAAAGAATGAAGAAAAAGTCATTTTCTGAAATAAATTTAACATTTCCAAAAGCTTTGTTCAAGATGTTGATTTCTCAAAACGCTTAACTTGAGATGAAACATTAGATTTAGCAAGTGAGAAATGTTTGGATAATTTTAGTTTATCTCTTCATTGCATATCCAGAAAATCAAGAAAGTCCTCTGAAAATTAAAAAACTATTTGATTCATTGGTATTTTTAGATGCTCATAGGATACAATGAGTTAAGAAAACTTTCACTAAAGTATTATGAGATGTACAAATGAATCACACTTATGAAAGTTGTGATCTAATTATGCCATTACTTCAAATATTGTTCAATCATATGTGATTGATAGAAAAGTGCCTTATCAGCTGAATTTAGTCAGTAAATCACAACTAAAAATATATTCAATCTAAAAAGAAAACAATGCATAAAGTTGATAGGAGATAAAATCAGATGAAACAACTCTTAAAAATAAATATATTGGACTGAATATGTATATAAAAATTTCATTTAATATAAGTTAATGTTAAAATTTTCAAACCTTAATCTTCAGTAATGATCTGAGACAATAATGTAGTCTTTATATATCTGAAGTTACCTGTGTTATAAATTTCTGGTTCTTGAAATAGCTATGAAATATTCTATATTAAAAGTGATAAAACTTCCACCTTAAAAATACATTCTTCTGATTTGTCCGTTACATATATATTGTAATTACCACTGGTATCAACTTTCACAAATGAAATAAAAAAAAAAAAAAAAACTTGGAGTAAAATATTTTCTTAATAAATCCAAAGACAAACAACAATGATTAAATAAAATGAAAATAAAATATGAATGAATAACACAATCCAATATTTTTACATTTAAATTATCTGTTCTTTTGAAGCACCGATTTCACTTCTTTTCTGAAAATCCAGGAGGTTGACTGCTTTCTTTTAAAAATAGTATTAGGAAAATAGTTTATGATAGAAAATTGATGAAACATTTGATGGCATGTAAAAAACCTGCTTAAAAAAAATAATTAAAAATTTTCTCTCAAGTGTCCTATGCAAAGTTTAGAGTAGCTGGTAGGTTAATGTTTATCCAGATGTCATAGATGAACAGTACATGTACATAGTCTAACTCCACAATTCTGTAAATTAGATCAGGTGTGAGAGGGGGAGTCGAAATTATCTTATCAAATACATTGTTTAATATTTTTTAGAATTTATCACAAATAAATGTCTTACCTTATTTTAAATCATATAAAATATTTCTTCTCTCAATAAGAATTATTAAATATGGTCAATGCTTCCTGAAAAGGCAAAAATTAGTATCTTCTACATTTCCTTTTTTGAATTATGGTTATACATATACCATATAGGTTACAGAAATACAACTGGACTTTTTAGCTTATTGTCTGAGAAGTGGTGTTTGGGGATATTTGTTAAAAGAAAAATGTACAAGAATGCTTAAAAATATTTTAAATTTTGTGTGCATAGCAATTTTTGACCAGTTTTGTAGTTAAACTTATTCTAATGGAAAATTTATGGATGTGTATACATTAGGTTAATTTTAAATACTCACTTTTAAACAGTGCTTTCATTTTCATTTAAGGCTTTAGAAATCTCAGCAAATCTGATGCTTATAATGTATATAATTCAATTAAAATTTTGCATACTTTCAGCTTTTATGAAATTAACGCTTTTTACAAAGGATTTTTTGAACAAATTGCTTTATTCTACAGCCAAAACATTCTGTCTTGAAGTTAAGTTTAATTGCATAAATTAATAACAGAAGTAGATTTTGAATAAATTCACACAATTTGTTACTAGATGACATAGCAAATTCCTTTCACATAGGATACCAGTTAAAAATCAGGTCTTCTTTACTCCAAGTTCATATAATTTAAAGATGTAAAGAATGCATTCAGTATAAAGCAATAGAAAAGATGAAGATTCTGATATAAAAAATGTTTACTGAAAATTTAATACTCAGTTTCAATATTGTTGCCCAAAAGATTGAAGCTTGTTTTATACAACACCTAACAATATTCTCTTGTATGTTTCTATAAAAAAAATAAGAGGGAAAGATATACAATATTTACAAGTTGAACAGAAGTTTTCCAATGAGATTCAGTTAATCCATCAAAATTCAAATACCCTATCTTGAAGTAGACATAAAACTTCATCTGAAGACATCTTCCTTGTTTAGTTTCAATGGTGACCATATAATCAATGCTAAAAAATTAAAGTTATAAGTCCTGTTTGATAATGTAAAGAAAAAAAATTATCAAAAATTATACTGACCACAATAAGAGTTAAAAGCATGTTTAAAACTTGTATAAATATGTTGTCTGTTATTATTATGTTTCTGGATTCAACTTATTTTTATTCATAAATCTAAAACTGACCAATTTTTACTGTTATTTCATTTGATGCACAGGTGAGATATCAGACATTATCTCTACATAGAATAGTCACTAAAAGCTGATATCAAAATTATTATTTGGGACACAAATTTGATTACAAGATTTAGGATAACTGTTAGAAGAGAGAATCTATCCTCTATGCTACAGTATTTCATATTTAAAAAACTTAAAAATGTTAAATATTATCAGAACACAATAATCATCAAACACTGATCATGTGCATGTACTGGTGTAATTGTTTGTTGTGTATTGTTTACTGTTTATAAAAATAGCTATAATATAATAATGAATGTATGCATATAGTATCTTACCAATTACCTTTCATAGTTTGAAACTTAAGCTTGGTACAAGCAAAATCAATAATCTTATGACAGACTATATAATTTTCTATAAGTATTTTGGACTTGTTTTTCATAAACTGTTAGTACTATTTTTAAAATATAAAACTAAATGATTTATAGTCAGAATGTATACAAAATAGAAAATATTTTTTTTGAGAATTCAAACAAACAGTTCATCTGGATAAGAAATATCAATACTAAAGAGAATGAACAGAAAATACAATGACCAAATTTTGGAATTTA
Source organism: Acanthosepion pharaonis (assembly GCA_903632075.3). Taxonomy (NCBI): domain Eukaryota; kingdom Metazoa; phylum Mollusca; class Cephalopoda; order Sepiida; family Sepiidae; genus Acanthosepion; species Acanthosepion pharaonis. The sequence goes on along the minus strand of CAHIKZ030000433.1, from coordinate 393,407 downwards.
CTTCAGAAAAATTGACAACCAATTTGGAGAAAAAAAATAAACCTATACAAATGATGTTCAACAATTTATGTTAAAGTACAAATTGTATTTTTTTCTTCAAATATGCACAATTCATCTCTCTCAATCCCCCCATCATACAAACACATACACACAACACCTGCTTAGTCAAGTGCACTGGACAGCAGCTTTTCCCCTCAAACAAGACTGTTCTTTGTTTGCTGACAAAAGTGTAAGAGTTTATGAACAGGAATTTGAAATAAAAAAAAAAAAAACTTCATATTAAGAGGCAGTTTGTTCAAATACTAGTGTCTTTTTTTCTTTTTTTTAAGTGTTTCAAACTGAAAGTTTTGTTTTTTTTTTTTTGAAAAACAATGGAACAAATAGGCAGCATGGAAAAAATATTAATTTCTTTTTTTCTCTTAAGCCTTTCAAGTTCAGCAAAACACCACAGATATTTTTCATGTGCAAGGGAAAAAAAGGAATGTTTTTTTTATACATATATAATTAATTTTTTTATCTTACCTCATATTCTGGATATAAATTTTAAAAAAACTTTAGCAACACTGAGATCACCCAAATATATCAAAACTATTTAAATGTTCAAATGAGGAATCAAAAAACCTCAAAAGTAGGCTAAATATGGTCTACTTAACTAATATATCTTTTTGCTTCTTACTGGTTGCTTCAAAAAATTACTAAATGAACAATTTTCTGGACCATATAAAATAAACATTAATTTATTAACATATCTTGCATTTGCTATTTTTTCTATAGCTCAAAGTTCTCTTAATCAATATGGATCAGTGCTTGTGCTTGATATTTGCATTCTCTCACATAGCTATTTAAAGTGTCAAATTTAAATAAACAATCTTGCAAAATCATGGAATCAAAGTTATATCAATATCTACCATGTCAATACATCTGGTAGTCAAAGATTGTAAATGTCAGGATGTTCTTGGAATTCTGACCAGAATAAAAGAGACAAGAAATCATCAAACGCTACCAGAATATTAAAGCTGTATCAGTATATTTAATCTTTACTTCCTGAGATTTTATAGCAGTTTCTGTTCTTAAAAAATTCATGCTTTTATACAAGCTAATCACTAAACCAGCTACAATTCCAACTCATCTAGAAATTTTCCAGGTTTCTATTTCACTGATCTGCCATAACTGTTTCAGCCTTACCTGTTGTATCAATGTTTAAAGAGTGGCGAGTTACATTATTAACAAAGAAGATGACAACATTCACTTCCAGCCATGTAAGTTGAAAGTTCAAATCTCTCCACTTTGGAAGCCACAACAATCAACTTTCTTAAACAAGTTATAATAATCTTTTATTTTACCTGTACTTGATTAAAATTTTACTTTTTATTTGATGTTTACTTTTTTCCACATTGTCTAATTTATACTAATTTACAGAGTATTTGCCTGGTGAGACAAAGTGGCCAGCTCTTTGATTAGTTTATCTCATGTAATGAATTGTGGTTTGGCAACAATCCACCCAAATGATGGCCAACCTGCATTTATTTCTAATCTAAAAAAAATATTGCATAATGTATATTCAGGATATGATGCTTGATAAAAAGGGAAAAAAAATAAATAAATAAAAATTTTTCAAGAGAAAGGTTTTTATGGGATATAGAAAAAAAAAGAAAGAAAGGAAAGAGATTAAAAAAATACAACAGCAACAATCAATTGCCATTGTTTTTGTATTTCTCCAAACTTTCAATAAGTACTGACCTATAACGGACAGTCCTCATTATGAATTAGTTACTCATAAGCTGATTACCAATAGAGAATAGAAGATTCCTCTTATCTCCAAGGGTAGAGTAGATAGATTTGACCATTTTCTTCAGTATATCACTGGTACTTATTACATCCATTTCAGATGAAGGTATGAGCTCACACATTGATTTAAAATTTGGTACTTTGGAAAAGTCTAGTTATTCCACAGAAAGAGAGGCAAATTATTGTTTCCAGCATTATAGCTAACAAAAATTAATTTTCTTTTTTTAACAATCCTTCTGCATCTCTGCCAATATTGACAAGCCATTATTTGTTTTGAATTTTGATATTTCTTCTTTAATTTTGTTATCTTTACAAATATTTGACCAAGTTTTACTAATCAAGTGAGAAATGAAGCAGCAGCTGCATTTGTATCATTCTGCACAATAGTTTCAAAAAGTTCTGTTCCTGCAGAATCTGAAGTACCACTTGTGGTCACAGTTTCCTCTGCAGGCTCTGTGGAAATTTCCACTTTGTACACTTCCCCATTGATTTCCACATAATCACCAGTGGATAGATGTACAACTTGGTCAGTAGTCAGTTCAAAGCTCTCCTTAACAGGGGTTTCTGTTGTCAGCTGGTCAATCACCGAAACAGTAGCTTCATCCACCTCAGACATGTTTTTCTCAGCAACAACATTAACCTCATTATTAATTATCCCTACCTCCCTCTCAGCATCAACCCTGACATCCTCTATCTGAGTTTCAACATCATCACTACACTTGAAATGGTTGTCATGGTCCACTATACGTGGATGTTCTGCCAGAGCCTGTAGACCCTCAACAGCATCTGCAGCATGTTGTTGTTGATTCAAATCATCAGTCAGCACCTTATCTGACATTTCTCCCGTTGACCCAGTGCTAACACTGACCTCAGACATTTTCACTGGGTTGGTCATTGATGAAGCCAGGTCTTCAATCGTGATCACAGTCTGCATGGTGTTGTTATCAGCATCTTCAGTGACCACCATTAACTGGTTTGACTCCTCACTAGTTGCTGTCACAACGTTGCCAACTGTCATTATATTTGGTTCTGTACCATCACCCTTGTCTACCAACAGAGGGGCATTATTAGTTGCATAACCATTTGTAGACCAATCGTCTTTCATATTCATCACAATCTCAATACCATGCTTCTTCATCATATGCTGAAAAAGATTACGACGTTTTGGATTGACATAACGGCAGAGCACACATGAATACACATGGGAGGGTGGGTTCTGTTCTTGCATGTTGTGTTTCCGCATATGCACCAACAAGTTTTTTTTGCTTGTTGTTTTGAAATCACACACCACACAGTAGAATTCATTCTGTTCTCCCATTGGCATGATATTCTTGTGCTGTGTGTGCAGATGCTTGTACAGGTTGATCAGCTTGGAGAACTTCATTGTGCAGTGGTTGCAAGCAAAGATCTTGTCCCGACTTGTAAAATCAGTTCGGTCGCGGTCCAAGTTATCCAAGTTACATTTATCTTCTCTTGGCCGACGTGGATTGCATTGAATCTCAATGCTGTGTCGAGATTTCATGTGCCTTAATACATGTTCTTTCTGTGAGCCTCGATAATCACACAAACCACACTTGAAGGGTTTCACTTTGGTGTGTGTGAACACATGACGTTGCAAACGGCTCTCACAGTCAGTCACAAAACTGCACTGTTCACAGAATAACTTCAGCTCAGGACCTCTGCGGTGGAACTTGGCATGTTGTTTTAGGTCTTTCTTGCTAACTGTTACCAATCCACATTCATCACATGTAAAAGAATTCATTGTACTATATGTAGAGGGAACATGACGACGTTTGAAATGAATTTTCAAATCAGGGTTTTCACTGGCACACACATAATTACACAGCGGACACTGGACTTTTTTCTCCTGCAGAAATAAATTCAGTAAGTTTAATTATTTTTGCATCAAATTCTTTAGTTGTGAAATGTGAAATATAAAACCAGTAAATAATGATAAATTCAATATAACAAATCTTGAAAATGAAAGTGTAAGATTCCAGTTCATTAACAAAAAAGTTGAAAGTTAATTCTAAACTAAGGTAAAAAGTGTTTTTAATTCATTGAATCATGTAAAAATTAAAAATCTCAATAATTTAACTACTTTCTCACAGATTTCAAAAAGCATTTATTAATAAATTGAAGGAAATAAAAGTAAACAAAACTTTGCATGCAGTAACAATGATGAATGGATATAAACAATAAGACAAACTCAAATACAATAGAAAAGATCAAAGAAATCCACATGTTATTTTGTAAATGGGAATCTCTCCCTACAAAAATCACTTAATATAAAAATTTGAATAATTTCTCTGCAATCTAATATCAAATTTTGTATTTTTATCTACAAGGTATTACTGGATTTTGGAATTTATCTGAATTAATAACAACATTTTGGATGTTTATTTTAGCACCAGCCAGATAAAGCTTTTTCGATGTATTACTATATATTATGAAACAATGTAAAAGTTATAGTTTTTAAATTTTTTTACTTTGTTAATAAAGTTGATATCCCAAACAATATTTATACACTTTACAGCAACAACAATATTTGTCTTTTTTTTTATTATTTCACCGCAAGCAAGTCAATAAAATTACTAAGATGCAAGGGTTACTAGGTGAGAAAGAAAGTGCAAAAATGGTAAGGCGAGAGAGAGAGGCCATTAAAAGATCAGTATTCAAAGAGAGAAAATGGCAACTGATGTTGCATTTAATTTTATGAACATCAAGGTTGAGAGGAAATCAAGATTCAGAAGAAAGTACCACAAATGAGAAGTGTGAGAGAAGAAAGCATGTACAATATGTAGATAAACTGAGAGTGGACACAAGTTATGCAATTATAAATTCACTTCTAATGATTATAAATAAACATATAATACAATATACAGAATAAGCTTGGAGTAAGAAAGAAAGTCAAATAAATGTAACCAGAATTTCATCAACAATATATAAAAAAATACGTAATATGATCAAAATAAATCAAGATAATGAAGAAAGTTAATGTAATATTAAAATCTATAAAATCTTAAATAAATTAGTAAACTCACTGAGGATGAGATTATCCATGTAAGAAAATATTAGTAAGTATAAGGTAATTTTAATTAACATGTATCTCCTTGCCGGTTCACTTAGTGTTTTTTCTCTTGACATTCTATCTGCAAGTTTCTTTCCATTGCATCTATGGTTACTTCCCTTTAAATACATCTCAGATTTGCTATATAAAATATATATATATATATATATATAAATAAATGAGAGAGAGAGATACTACCATGAGATCGCTGGAAAATGAACATAGTATAAAAACGTCATTAAACTTGACAAAAACAAAAAAGTATTTTTTAATAACTTAAAAATTTTTCCCATCTTTTTAGAACATTCTAACTTTTGATTAAAAAAACCTTTATTTTTCCAGGTCAGTGGAAGTACTAAATAACATAGCAAATTTTAGTGCATTTTTTTTTAATAACAGACATTAATTTTGAAAATCTTGCAAAAATAGAAATAATTGTCAGATTTTAATGAAACTTTCAGAAACTATTCACAAATGATGGAAATTATTATAAATGTTATTTTTTTTTTAAGTCATCATGGTGTGTGTGTGTATATATATATATATATATATATATATATATATATATATATATATATGCTTAGAGAAATATGGTTCTATTGCATTTGGACAAACAGTTCTGTGTGGACATGTATTCAAAAAAATTTCCAAAGAAATGTCAGTGAGGGACGCAGCAAGCTGGGCATCTTTGGAAAATGCCAAAAATGGTTTTCCTAAGGTTAGAATTGGCCAAGCTATGCACCTTAAACGAATATATAAAACTAGACATAATGGAAGAAATTTTTTAAGTTTGAAAAGAAATCTGAGGAAGTGGCCTATTCAGCAACCCTGACTGAGACATCAGCAACCCTGGAGACATTTACACTTATTGAAAAAAAATTAAAAATTAAAAATGACAGTCTCTAGAGAGAAAAAAAATAAATCTGGTTGAAACAGAAAGTAAATAAGTTAACAGTAATTTTAAAGAAGAAAAAAGAAAAACGTTGAAAAAAACAAAAAGGTCTCTACATTTGACATCCAGGAAGACGCACTACTATACCTGTTTGTTAAGTGGAGTGGCTGCTAGGAATGTTCTTGAAGTTTTGGAACATTTTATTTCTGTTATACAGGAACCAAGATTTGACATCAAATTGACAACCACAGTTGGCTGAATGGTGGGTGAACTGTTTTTTTTTTTTCAGATTTAAAAACTGTTGATTCGATTTTAGCATCAGAAAGTTGCAGTCCGATTTTTGATGCAACAACACAAGATAGGATTCATGTTAACTGTATGATGGTTACAACACCATCATATTCTCATCTCGTGTCAATTGAATGACTTCCTGGTAGGATTGCAGAAAACTACAGGAACCATATCAGCACTGGCATAAAAAAACGTGCTGAGATACAATCAGTAGCATCTGGGGTAAGTGTTGCTAACTCCCAGAGAACAACAATCAATAAAATAAAATGCTGCTTGACAGACTGGGCTCTAGTCAACCACTTGACTGTTTTTTTACTGGAGAAAGAGGAGGGCACCCACCTAATTGAATTAAATTGCAATGTGCACCCATTAGAAGCCATTTCCAGCTGTGTTAAGAAGGAGCTTCAAGCATGTGAAGAGCAGCCAATCCAGCATTCTGGTGAGTGCATTGCATGGAAGATCATTATGGCACTGAATTCACTAAGATTCAGTGACAAATACAGTCATGTGATGCAGATGAAGGACTTCATCAAACAAGAAGAGTATGAAATACCAAGATTTCTGGGGAACCGGTTGTATGTAATTTTTCAGTTAGGTGGTGTGTATTTCTTCATTTTCAAAAACCTAAAAAAAATTGTGCTCAGTCTGTTCTAAAACAACAAACTTGTGGAAAAATCTCATAGTGGAGGAAGCAACAGAGATTGAACTGCAAGTGCTTGGTATCATGGGGATTATTATTGTCTGGGTCATGAATATGTTTTACACAGACTTAAAAAAGATCACAAAACCTGATTAACACTATGCAAATAGTGAAAAGTGTTATAGTGGAACTAAAAAAAAAAACATGATGACTGCCTGTTTGAAAGGTACTGTTGCAGTTTTGGAATGGCAGTACAAGCAATCTTTTGAGACACTAAAGACCTCTACAGAATTAGTGCTATCATCTGTAAGGCAACATACCATGGAGGCTGAAAGTGTGATAGGAGAATACTGTGAAAAGAAAAAAGTATCTCCAAATGCTTATGTCTCCAGCATAAGTAACATTATCAAAGCCAAAAGAAATAATGTATAGAGCTACATAAATGGCCTGGAGGACAGTAGACTTCAACACTACTTGGATGTTGCCATGCAATATAGCACCTAAAAGAATAAGCAGAGAAAAGTAACAAAAGTTGTAGAGGCCAAAATAATTCAAAGTAAAGAAAAATAAAGGCAATAACAAAAAATGGAAAGGTCTCAACAACAGAGAAGACTGAACAGGATACTTCACACTAGTTCTGCTATAAAGGCAGAATTTCCGAATTTGTCACAAGATTTAGTAGATAACATCTACAAAATCTTAAGTGGTGATATAGTTGGCCATAGCATAAAGCACATTTGGACAGTTGATTTGTTCCTACAAATAACTTATGCAGATTCAAAAAAAAAAAAAAAAGATTTAAAAAAGATTTTGGACATGCTAGGAATGATTAAAAAATGTAAAAAAAAAAAAAAAAAAAAAAAAAAAAAAAAATCAAAAAATATTTTGAGCTTTCCTCTTGATAATGACAAACATTTAGACAGTAAAAAAATATTTTCATCAAGTTTAAGGCCTTTTTTATTCATGCTATGCTATTTTTTTAGCAATCTCATGAACATACATATATATATATAGGTGTATATTTAGGCAGCATATTTTCATTCAAACAGGTTTGGTTAAATAATTTAGACATATCATGTCAATTTATTTTGGTTGTGATCCTTTCAAGTTCACGGATTAATTTCTTGGTAGACTTAGAAAATTGATTAAGAAAAATACCAAAATTTTCTTTCAAATAATTTTTATTTTCCTAAGTACTTGCAATCTCATCCAAGACCATCTTTAGGAGGTTAAATTGTCTTCGAATGTGTATATGTATTTCTGTAAATTCAAAACATTTCAACTGTTTATATATATAAGTTTGCCCCAAGCAAGGCAATAATGCCACTAAGATGCAAGGGGCTACTGTAAGTGAAAGAGAATGAAAATATTTTAGAAGGAACTGTAAACCCAATCTTAAACAGGGAACAAGGAATAAATCACTACTTTGTTCAAAAGACCAGGAAGGAGTGGTTTTATTTGTAGAAAACATTATAAAGCTCTAAGAAATATTTAACTTGGTTTTCATTTTTCAAGAATCTTGCCTAGAAATGTGACATGTAATAAATATATCTAATCAATTATGCTATCATCTGTTTCAAAGAAATAATGTACCAAAGTTCAATAATCTACAAATCGATACCTCAAATCTCATCAGTAGATTTGTGCAGAAAAAAAAATGTTACTATCAAATTACCAAAACAATTCTATATAAATAAAAGCAATGGCTGTAAGTTATTTAACCACAAATTACAGTAAATGCTACAAACATTTATATCTGTAAGTATTTCTTTTAAATGGCTTCAGGTTGCAGCACTAAAAGAACATTTATTCTATCAATGTTCATGTATCCTTGCAAGCAACATATAAGATTTTATGTCTGACAATAATCACTTTTACAAAAGGAATTGAAACTGCTCTTGAATTTTCTTCTGAAAATCATAAATGTAGACTTAGGTTTGAGTTAATCAAGTTTCATGCTCTAGCATAAATTTCCACTCTAGATCAGCTGAAGTAAATTGAAATTAGTTATCATAATTCAATTACAGAAAAAAAAACTATAAATTTACATAATCTAAATTTAGGTTTTAATGTTTAAAAAAAAAAAAAAAAAAATTTTCTCACCTCATGTTTATATTTCATGTGTCTTTCTAAGTGAATCTTCTGTCGAAAATAATTAGAACACAGGTTGCATTTGTATTCACGTAGATCTGCATGGATTGCCATGTGCCGTTTCAGGTTACTGCTTGTCGTTGCTTTGTAGTCACATGTCAAACAACAATGTGGCCGCAAACCTAAAAGTAATTGTTTATGAGAAACCAGTTTTATGTGCAATTATCCAGAATCTAGTCATAAAATATTTTCAAATGAAGCTTTTAATCTATAAATCATGACTTCAAATGCATTCCTTGAATGCATTAACTTATTCTCTAAAGATTCAAACCAAAATTTTCTGTGCAGTTTATTTATACAAGTAAAATGACATCCTAGACTTCAAAATAGAATTTAGAATTAAAAATATTTTGTATTTATACAAAAAATATAGAAAATTATTTGAAAAACTTTCCAACAAAAGAAATAAGTCTAACATCAGTCAATAAAATTTGAAAAACTTGATACACCTTAAAAATTAAGAAATTAACAAAGGAAAATATACTCTACCCAAATGTTTTTTTCGATGTTTGTACCAATTTGCCTTCTTTGCTGTCATATAATTACACTCAGTGCATCGATAGGATCCATTTTCATCCACTCGCCCTCTACCTAATGGCTAAAAAAGAGAATCAAATTATTTCATCTCTTGCAAGTCTACAATCCAAACCAGTTCAAACAGAAAGAGGAGCCTTTTTTCATGAAATTAATCTGAGGAATATAGGGTTTAAAAATTACTTTTGAAGTAAAAGTTACATGGCAAGATTCACAAGAAAGCAAAAATCCACTGCATCAATACAAGTGAACTTGAGAAAAATCACAGAATCAAATCTCTGCAACTGTCTTTCTGCCAGTAAAAAAAAAAAATAATATTTGAATTTGTCAGTTGAATCAATTGAAATCAAATGAAAAATATTCAAAGTGAAATTTAGAATTTGGAACTAAAAGTTAGTTTCTAATCAGAATAATTTCAATAATGGCTCCCAATTATTTTAGATATTCTATTGTCCAAAATAATAGCTTTTTTTAATCCATGGTAACTAGACAAAGTAGAGGCTTCAACAACAGTAAAAATGAAGCAAATGCAATAAATTAAAAAGAAAAAATTAATAGATGATACAAAAACAAATATAAAAAAGAATGGATTAAATGAAAATGATCTCTACCTCAATTTGGTGCCTCGAGTCCACTCTTTCTCGTTTTATCTGTGCACCCTCAGGCAGATGAACAACAATAAATTCTTGAGTACTTTTACGAGGTTCTACTTCCTTCAACTCCTCCTCCTCATCATTGTCAAAACAATCACCATCTTCAAGATCATCATCATCATCATCATCATCGTCATCATCCATGTCTAAAGGCAGCTTTCCTGATTGCTGCATGTTGACAGTAAGGTTCTTCATTAGTGAAGAAGCTTTTGAACTCTTCCTAGGTAATTGCAGGGGTGTCTGGGTTGATGCTACTGCAGTAGGAAGAGTTGTAGTAGCTACCTCACGGGTGACAGGCGTAGGCTGGCTACGGAGTCCTTCCAGTCCACATTCTGAAAGACTGTTCACATCTGGTAAATCAACAATTGTCTGAGATTCAGCCACCATCTTTGCAGCTTCTGCAAGTGATATTGAGGTTTTGGTGATTTGGTCCTTTTCATGAATCACTATATCATTGCTAGTGAAGGTCTGGGGGAAACTGGCTGTGATTTCCTGGATAGCAGCTTCAGTTTCAAGCCGGTGAGCATCATGATGAGTATTTACATCAAGGGACATGGTGCTGGGAACCAGATCCTCAGTTCCAGAAGAGAGGCACATCATAACACTGCCACTCTCACTGACTTTCTCAGTAATGTGGCTTGCATTTATTAAAGATTCAACTGCCTCCTTATCCTTATTGCTGCTACTATTATTGTTGTTGTTGTTTAAAAGAGAAACAGTATATGGTGATGCCTGTGAGATTCCTTCTGTAAAAGAGATAATAGGTTTTGTAGATGACATGGTCATATCTACAGAATATGTCATGGAGCCCTCTGTTGTTACTGCTGGTGTATTTGACAAAGAAGAATTCTGCAGTGCCACTGAAGAGATTGTATTTGGTAGTGTCACCACAATCTGTGGCACTGAAGGCTCAGTCACAGAAGTCTCTGGTAATTCTTTGCTAAGATTCTTATCAGCATCAAGAAAATCAGTCCTTTGATTTACTTGCTGATCAACTGGCTCAGCAGGATGAACCACAACAATGTGTTCAGGTTTGCTATTTGAAACAGAATTTAGGGAAGAACTGAGAGAGTCAGAAAGTGTGGGCAAGGTCTTACTGAAATTCTCTGAGGCTTTAGAACTAGTAACAGGTAAGCTCAATTCCTGTGCAACATCACCAAGTACATTTGCTGTCTGAAAGAGGGTGAGATTTTCTGAGCGTTCCTCACTTAAAGCAGAGTTGTTAGGAACAGAGCCTGAATTTTTGTTGGTAGTGAGCATGGTGGGTGAAGCATTAAGTTGTTCTGTCCCTACTAAAATAACTGGTTGCGTTTGTTGATTGCTGTCAGAGTTATTCCCAATGAAGTTAGCTGAAGATTGAACAACTTTTCGAGGGACAAGAGTAGAGGACTTTTGTGGACTGGCTATTTTCAAAATGGGTGAAGCAATCTTCTGAGGTGAACCTGGAGAAGGTAATTGGGTTCTCAAGGGACTAGTAGCTGTACTGACAACAGTTGAAGCAGCTTTCTTTTTGGGAGACACAGTTTTGAGAAGTGACTGAACTGACTTTTTGGGAGACCCCTCATTTTCTGAAGGTTCTTTTACAGCCCGTTTTTTACTTGATAGATTTTTTTCTGTATTTAAGTCTAGTTTTCTTTTCAAAGTAGAGGCACTGAAAAAAAAAATATTCCTTTATTATTTTTGTTTTATAGTATACAGAAAATATATTCATTTAAAACTAATGTATACAAGCATTGCTTATTTCATAAATATCTCAAACATTATAAGTCACTTGAACTTTCCTTGATTAATTGAATATATATATATATATATATATCTGTGTGTGTGTGTGTGTGTGTCTGTAAAATTTTCCAAGCTGAATGGATTCAAATCAATAAAAGCTTATTGGTTGATATTTGCTTAATGTCACTTTAACCAATGTCAAATATTTTCTTTTTTAATTATACTTTAATTGAAATGTTCCCTCACTGTCCATAAGTTAGATATATTGTGAATGAGGAATCTAGTTACTGAATATGGACAGCATTTAAAATATAAAAACAAAACAAAAATGAAACCATAAATTGAAAGATCTCAGATGAATTCATCAACAGAAATATAATCATTTCAAATTCCTTAATCATAACAGAATAGCATGGATTTGTATGCAACTGTACTTTTTTTGTTGTTTTTTATCACACAGCACAAATAGAATCAACAATCAATTTTCTAAAACTAATCTTTGTATTTATTCTCTTCTTTTTTATTTCACTATTTTTCATCATAATGCCACATAGCAAAGAGGAATAGAAGGATATATGGAAAAACATTCATTTTTTTAAAATATTTTTAATACCAGGTCAACAATTATTCAAACATTCACTTATTTTCTTTATATTATTTGTTATGATTTTTTTATTTCTAAACACAAAGAGACATACATTTTTACCTACTTCATTTTATACACATATAATGCACCCCAGAATGCATCCTCAGTAATGTTTATTCTGGAGACACAAAGTTTCGAGCCTCCATGACATCAGAGTTTCTCTCTCATTAGCCCAGCCAAGAGCAATCATTTCTTGACTAGCATTCTGGCATAACTTTTACATGATTGCAAGAATTGTAACTATTTGTGCCTACTCAAATGTGACCCCTTTAATCATTCCTATGTATGAATTCTAATCATGAAATTTGTTTATTTTTTTTACTATTGGTGTTTTGGCCAATCAGAGGGATAGATTCCATTTTTCCATTAACCATTATTTGAAATGCTCATTCAAAACAGCAGTTATTGTTTTTAGCCAATGAGAAATGTAGTTTTTATTTTTAACAAATATTTAATCTTTACATTGTCAATTTTTACAATAACTTTTCCAATAACAAATGGTTGCTATTTTTTGTCAATTTATACAATTTTATTGAAATTCTCAAATATATATTTAATAATTCCATTATACTGCAACTACTTTTAGGTCCACTTGCACAAAAATATGCTATACAAGATGTCACAGAGAGACAACAAAAACTGTATTGTGTTCACAGGGTGATATAAAGCAACTATAGTTGTTTTTTAGTTTGTTTTTTTTTAGTAGGGGAGTGCCTGTACTATATATTTGAATATCACTAGAAAAATCAAATATATCTGACTTATTTCCCCCGTCCCTGCTCCACTTTTCAATGTTTTAATAAACTGAATATATGATCAAGTTTGTCAAATAAGGAAACATGTTTAAGAATTGTAAAAGACCTTTTGTAAACATACCTAGAATTTTGAGATTTTGGTGTCTTGTCTTGTTCAGGAAACTTCCCAGATTTTTTCTCTGAAATAGAATTAATAAACTTGAAAAGAATAAAGAAGCTGTGATTATTTGAGCAACTTTTGGAGATGTGACATGGTTATCAACATGAAAAAAAAAGTATCAGTAAACTACATTTTAATTCAATCAGGATTCATTTGTTAATTTTGTACAACTACTCTTCAAAAAGGCATAAATCCATTTCTCATGGCACTATTTCATCATCAGATGTAATGACAAAATGTCTAGTCACTGGCATGGCAAGCTGATCTAGACAGAAGACAGTATGTGTAGCAAGCTCTTACACAAATCACTCACCCATATCAATGAGTAAAAAGTTGTTATTCCTATCAAATTAGATCCAGATTTTTAAAAGTATATCGCATTTCCAACATTCTTTATTACTACAACTCCTAGTTTTCATTTAAGAAGAAAATAATATACTTCTGGGTGCTACTCATAACTTATAATTATATTCAAATAGTGGTGCAATCTTTCATTTCATGATTCAAGATTAGAATTCAAAAATTTAAGCAAATATTTAATGCTGAATGTGCTCACCTACAAAAGCCACCAATCTATTTTTGTTTTATATTTACAATCTTCGAAAATGTAATTGCTTTGTGAAATCACTTAATAATTCTTAAATTATAGATAATTAAAATTATAAGGAAATGAAGTTCTTTGAATAATATTTGGATGGAAATCATTAAGAATATATTCATTACTCCATTATCTCTAAAAAGACCAGAGATACAAAGCTTTGCAAAAAAAGTGACAGCCGAATTTGATGTTCTGTTTGAAAAGCAAATATTTATGAAGGCCATGTTGTCTTGGAATATAGATCAGGCTAAATATTAATTTCTTATCAGACAAAAGAAAATCTTCAAGATTTTGTGGTAAGGTTCTTGTTCATTATTACCTAATTATATAAATTGTGTTGATTTGTCTATTTCAAAACAGAATAAACCTTCTTTCTTACAAAGCATCAAGTTGATTAATAAATAAGAAAAGCCATCATTGTCCATTTCTGCTCACTTTGCACATTATTTCTAAACACTTTATTCTATGTACACTTCTAGTCCTCATTCCATAGTATTCTATTTACTTACAATTTAGATGTGTGCACTCCTATAAATAAACCACAAGAGGCACTTAGTTCTAAGGTTCTGAGAATAATGTGAATAAATAATTATTCACAAAATCAATTCTACTTCTTGTTTGTTAATCAAATATTTACAGCCACCAAAGATGCTTTTCAGAATTATTATTGTCTTTCATGCTATAACTTAAAAAGTAAAACCAGTTTATATGAGCTTTTAAGATTAAAACTATTTTCACTGAAGTTTTTCTTTATTCTAACAGAAAAACTTGCAGTAATCAATTTGCTGTAATTTTCATTGAATTGAAGATAAATATGAACAATAAAAAATATGCCTACTGATGGTTTTTAATCTTTGACAGTGCAATAATGAAAATTTTCTGATTGTAGAAGTTTTTACATATTTTCAGAAATCAGTGTAATTGAAATACTTTGCCACAAACTTAAGATAAGAAATTAAAACATGAAAAGTTTTAACTGCAGAGAACCAATAACAATTTCCAGCATTTAGTTTAAATAGCTAGTCACATGGCAGGTTACAATAAAAGGATGAGGGTGATAATATTAATTAAAATTGAAATTAAAGGTCATTTCTTCTTTTAACAGGTATTCTTCAGAAACAGGTTCCAGCCTACCACAATAAAGCAAATCACACAAATTTTGGGGTTTCCCCAGTTCATATAAATTATGTTTACACTTTACTGTAGTCTATTAGGTGTGTAACAGCATTAGCTTTTCAATAATAACATTTGAAATATTGCAAAAATTACCAAAAGATGACACAGATACAATAAAAACAAATGCAGTTTGGCAAAAAGGTGCCAATCAATTTACTCAACAAGGTTGCCACAAGCCTCTAGTTTGTAAAAAACATAATATGCAATAAAATGAGATATACTTGTACATAGAAAGTTGGTATTTGTCAGTTAAATATCATTTTCATAGTCATAAGCAGATATGCAAAAGAACAAAAATATTTATATGAAAAAAAATCCAATGGTAATTTCAATAAAGACTCATTATTAATCAAAATACTCTCTTTACCATAATATGATAAAAGACGAATTAAAACATTTTTAGTAATCAACATTACCTTTGTTGACAGCATATTCCTACATGGATTATTTATTTTATTTTCTAAACAATGTTCAATAAGCATCTACAGAGAATAGCTTCAAAATTTTCTTAAAACTTCTTTAAAGTTTTAAAGTGCAATAATTAAAATAACTGTTAAAATTTAGATGCTTATTATTGATGATAATAACTGAAATAGTCTTCTGATCAACCAATACTTAAAAAAAAAAATTAACATCTACATGTGTATTTTTAAAATTTCATATAAATAACAAATATTACCTGGAGAGGAGGCAGTTTTGGACTTCTTCCGGCGAAAATCCATTTCCATATCCAAATATTTCCGATTTGGAACACTTCTTCGCCCACTCTTACGAATGGTTGCCTCTGATGCCACAGCCAAATTGGATTTCTGGGACTTGGAAGACCATGTAGTTTTATCACATTCTAATTTTTTTTTTTGGCTACTGTTATCTGAATGAACAGCATTTGGATCTATTTGTTTTGTCTGCAAAGCACCCTGGGCAGTCAAAGGATTGTCACTAACATTCTTTTTGCATATTCTATCAGAATAATTGGAAATCTCATTTTGAGGATTATCAGCACCTAAAATACTGTTGCTATCATCTGGGGCATGAGAAACATCATTTGTTTTGACATCACAGGATTCTTCAAGCAGTTCCAATTCATTTGCAGTTGGAATTGTTACACTCAAGTACATTTCTTCAGGTGAAATTATCTCAAATAATGCTGGTTCTTCCTTTTGCAACATAGAGTTGCAAACAGAATTTGCATTACTGTTACTGCTCACATTTGATGTAACATTTCCATTATGTTCGATATCATCAGAAGTTTCTATTGTAGAAATTTCCACCTGATTTCCATTGAGCAAGTTAGCTGACTGAGAATGATTATTTTCACTACCAGTTGAAAGGATGCTACTGGCTTCCAAGCTTGTTTTCTCATCACATGCAGATCCATTTGCAGCTTTTACCTTTTGATGAGAATCAGACATTGTAACCACCTCTTCCATGGAAATAACAGTTTCTTTAGTTTTGCCTGTAACACTAAGAGGTTTCCTCCCTCTTTTATTTTTCTCAACTGGTCCCTGATCTGTTTTAGAGATTGTGACTTTAGATTCTGAAACTTTGCTTCCTTTGCGACCACCATGCTTGAGGTCTTGTTCCATCTGGTTGTTCTTAGATCTATTAACAGAATGTGTGGACAATGTTTTTGTTAACCCCCGGCCTTGAGACATTGGCTTTGTACAGTTCAATGAAGTGGCCTTACTTCCTCCTCCTCCTCCTCCTCCTCCTTTTGACCTTGTATTTGGTTTTCTTTCACCATCTGAAGAGCTGGTACTTCTTGTAGAAGGCATGGCAAGAATTTGACAAACATAGGACTGGCAAAACTGCAACAAATAAAAACATGGTATCATTAACAACTAGCAAGGAAACTCATTACACAAAATAACATTAAATTTTTATCTGAGAATTATATCCAAAATATTACATTGTTATTCCATGTATATCTCTATACACAAAAAATATGGCTTGGCATAAAAATGAATCTCTTAATATGTTGATAAATAACAGATGCATTAGCTTTATTCCATAAGTTATTTGGACCAATATCCTCATTTTAGTTGAGTTTATCATGATTTTTGGTAGATGCATTCTTCAGCATTTTCTAAAGTGTTTCATTTATCCAACAGGGAGAGGTTTCCACTTCAAATAGTCCTCAATCTTTATATCAGAGATATCCACAGACAAAAACATTGCTTTCTTTCTCTGTATCTTCCCTTCACAGACTGAAAAACTGAACTACATATAATAAATAGATATACATCTTAATCTTCTCAGTACTCAGGAGGGCAATGGTTGCATTAACTTTGTTTTGCATAAACATTTAAGTGACAAGGAACAAGAAATGTTGGTCATGTTTGAGGTTCCATTTAAAGTGTGAGGAGATCATCAATTATTACATATTCATCAAGTATCATTTTTTTCTTGTAGATTTTATATTTATAAAGCCTTCTAGAGATGAAAGTCATTTATTATACAAAAATTATTTGATATTAGCAATTAAGACATTAACTATTTAACCAGAGTTAAAGATTTTATATGGATCTTTATTAAACTTAACTTAGTAGAGCATAATACCAAATGAAAGAAAATGATGGCTAAAAACATTACATTACAATAACCTTTCATCCAAGTATGACATTCACAAGGCATATACACTCAGATAGGATTCCTTTCAATGTCAATCGTCACCTCGAATCTTGTTCTTTTATTGTCCTCTCTCCTCAGAGTTTTCTCAGTTTCTTTCACTCTCAGTAACCACTTGTCTTAGTGGCTTTATCACCTTTCTTAGGGTGTAATGATCAAAAAACAAATACATGTATTTAGAAAATTTGGTATTGATATGGTTTAACTAGTACAAAGTTATAACCAACTTGACTTTAGATCTTCAGCTTTCTTATATTTGCAAATTCCAGTGTCATATGTAAGCATTACATTGATAAGCCTATATTTTGTCATTATTGAAAACTTACAATAAAAAAGAACTGTGCCAATATTCTTTTGTATGTTTTTGAGTTATTGGCACAGCTGGTGCCCGAATTCTTATACAAAAGAATATCAGGATTTACTGCAAAAGGGAAATGTATCCACTAAGAGGTATATTTTATCCAGTCAAGTAACAATTTCTTACAAATGCTTTAACTTTCTTCTCATATGCTAGCAAAACATTTACGGTATAAAATTATGTTAACTAATTATTATTGAGTTACTAAGCATCTTTTTTTTTCTCTTTTGAAGATGACCAGAATGTTTTTTAGTCAACTAAGTAAAATTAACTATCAATTAAAGTTACGTTCTTTTCATTTTGATATGTAATCTATTGAATATCTGAAGTAATAATAGGGCTTATTTTTTGTGGCTAGTGGAAATCAGCTTTAATACTCAACTCAGTAGGATAAATTTAAAACCTAGATCAGAAAAGTTGCAAAAATCTATTATTAAAAAAGTAAACTAAGATTTGGGTGTCAAAATAATTTACCAATAATTACGATGATGGCCTAAAAATAGGGAATTGTTACTTTAAAAGAGTAACATTGTTTTTATTGCGGGTATATTATTATTTTTTATGTCTCAAAGTATGACAAATATCGTAGGTTTTAAAAGTAAAATTGATCTCTGAAAGTTGTTATGCAAATTTACAATACATGCAAGCAAACCAGGTTACAAAAAAAAAAAAAATAGAAAAGCAAGTTTATTCTGAATCAGTTTTTTTCTTTTATATACAATTTATTTAAAATCAGCTGCAATTTTTTCTCCCATAAAAAAAATGGATGTAGAATTAAAGATAGAATCTCCAATTTATTCCTAAAAAGTGACAAAAAGGCAGTTCTGTTCACTCTTCACTGTACTAATGTCAATAGCACAAGAAAGAGAATTAAGTGCATAATGCTATGTGTAGTACACAGGATATTAATTACCACTCAGAATACACTGTCAACGACTACTTTCTTTAAAGAATCAAAAAGAGAAATAACATGTCTCAATCAAGGTTCATTTATTATATAACATCGCATTATCAGATATGGGATCGTAACCAGTAAGGGCGAGTGTTTTACCCAGAAAACAGTCCGGTCATAAAAATAAAATAAATAGAAGCGCCTGGATAGACAACAATATGATTTTTTTTAGCCATGTGCTGTCAAAAATGACTATTCCTCTTAGTCTTATTATTAATAAATAAATTGAATACGAAAATTTTGTAACGTTCCTCGCCACAAAAAACAGACGACTTGATTTCTTAAACAAAAATAAAATGTGTTGATAAAGAAAAGCTTTCAAAAATAATACCAGATGACTTAAAGAAATAAATAACTTTGTTTTTAAATGTTAAAAGATAAATAGAATAAGTATGTCATAAATAAATCAAATTATATTTTGCTTTTTTAAGTTTTGATTTTTTAATTTTAAACAAGAGTGAATTTTTTCACCTGCAAGAAGCTAAATAACAATTAATAATTCTTTCAACTGTGAGGAAACAATAAAAAAAAATGAACGATCGTCTCTCATAAAAGGACCAAAATTTTATCAAAAGCATCGTGATTTCTTATGATGAAAGGGCTTGTAACTAAATTTTGTCCTTGTAATAGGGTCAATGAAGTGTGGTAGTATGATATATAAATGACAAAATAAAGAAGAAAGCACGTTGGATATGAAGAGTAGTCTCTGGTTGTTTAGAGTCAATCTTCCCTGGAAGGAGGCAAGAAAAGCAAAATGGACGACCACTTGTAATCTCCAAGTCAAGAGAACGAACACCAAAATTGACAACCAGTCACGGAATTATTATTCCATAAAAGCTTATAAATGCTCACGAAACATGATCAACCACTGCAAATCAACTTAAATACATAAAAATTCATTTTTAGGCAGGAAAAATTGCTTTCAAAAGCCATATTTACCTGGTTGTAAACATAAAAGAGCTCAGATCCACTCCCGCTTCGCCAATAATAGAGATTCGGACATTATACAATGTTACTTTCTGATTGGACGATATTTGAATTTCCGATTACGGATCATCAGTCCCGATTATAAGGATTTATTTTATTAAATTAAAAAGCAAAACACATTCTTTTTTTTCTTTCCAATGATTAATTTAATTTCTCGATAATAAGCACAAGGAATTTTTGAATACGTTTAGTAGTTATTATAAAAATAAATCACAAAACTAACAGCAAAAACTCCAGTGCATATCGTACATATTTTTTTTATTTGGGAACCATTTTGTTTTTTTTCTGCGCATTCTTTACTTAAGAAACGACATAGAAGAACTTTATTTATTTTCGTTGTAAATTGCGGTAAAAATAATTTAGAAATTTTACTTAAATTTTTGATTGGATTTCTAGTTTTAGTTGGAATTAAAGAAATAAGTTATTTTTATATCCAATGGGAGCGGATTACGTATGAGATTGCGGCCATCGCGATTGTTGGGCTACCGGTCGCTCACTTTGATTTTTCTCTTCGAGCAAAGAGCATCTACTTTTGTTTCCTGTCATATACTCACACCAATACACATAGTTCTCACTTCACCTGTACTGTCAGTCATCAGCATTTATCATCGTTGTTTTCACTATTCAGCACAAAAGATCAAGTGACTTTTCTTAAACGCTGTATATTGGATTTTAAATTATAACCCCAACAAACTCATTTTCCAATTCCATGGACTCAAATAAAAATTAAGTCAAATTGCGAAAAATTAACAGGTGCGACTAAAAAGAAATCTTTATTTTTTTTTTTTTTTTTTTACCATTTCGGATTTTTACTCGAATTGAAAAACAACAAAAATGTGATGGAAAAGAATGTGATATTTTCCCAAAATTTTCATCATCTTGTCTGTTATTGAAGTTAGAAACTGAGTGTAATTTTTTTTTTTTAATTTCTATGTTACTGTGTTGTTCCTTTGGGCTTTTAAGTGCTTAAAAAAAAATGGGGATTTTTACCTGTAAGGAAACAACACTGAATTTTGAATACCTCAATTTAGCACACCACATGGGGGAAAATTAAAAGTCCTGGCAGTTCCTTAGGCTTCCAATAAAAAGCAAGTATTTCCAATTACTAAGGTCTGATTCTTTGTCAAAAGCCTTTAATTTTTAAAGAATACCGATTATTTACGTTACGTGTTTTTGTTGTTTTTTTTTTATATAGTGAATACCTTATTATTCAGTAAAATAAACAAAGAAACATGTGACGCATTTAAAACAATTTTTTAATGATTGATGTTAATTTTTTTAATTAAATCACAAAAAAGGCAAATATCGATGAAGGTAACTTTTTTTTTTAATAACCATCTTTAAAAAGTTTGCAAACTTTTAAAATTTAGCTATTGAAATGAAATGTAAATAAAATTCATTTGTCTTTTTATTTTACCTATTTTGTGTACGATCGGAGATTGTTTAAAAATTTATTTTAAAAACTTGTATGATTTTAAAACCAAGACAATAACGATTGTATTAAAAAACAAGTTTGAATTTGGAAAAAAATAAAATTATAAAAGCGAAAGAAGGAATCGATTTAATTAATTTTCATTTTTCACAATTACATTATTATTTGAGTTTGTGAAGAATTAAAAAAAAAAGAGTAACGTTATATTTCGTGTTACTGAAAAAAAAAATCAGAATTACGCGCATATACATTTTTTTTTCAGAAAAAAAAGGAACATTTTTAAAGTGTTTTAAAGCTGAAGCCTAAAGAAAAGCATTTAAATTATTTCACAAGTGAAATTTAAAAATTTTCTAAATTTGTTCCTCGATTATTAAAAAAAAATGTATTTCAATTTAAAGCCATTCTTTGGCATCATGATCTTGTTGACCGTAGAAACAATTAAGAGTAAAGACATAAAAGAATTTAATAATGTGACTGATTCCAAACCCTTGAGGAGTGCACTAACACAAGAAGTGCTAATTACCACTACTACAACATCAAACCCCAACAACATTAACACCAGTACACCTATTATACCTACAACCACTAAGAATTTTAACAAAAAGCTGAATTACACTGATATTAACAATAATAGTAATAATAACCATCCTTCTTCGTGTCCACCTGAGCTTCGTGGTTGCCAGTGTAATTCAACAAGTGTGGCGTGTGTGGACACGGACTTCTTCAATGCCACACTCTTCTTGTCGATACCCCACACTGTTGAAAGTGTAAGTGTCACGGGTAACAATTTGACTGACCTACCCGCCAATCTTTTCGGGGCTTGTGCTCGCAACACGACAGGTCGCAAGTATTCAACACTTAAATACCTGGATCTGTCTAGCAATGGCATCCAAAAAATTCACGGGAAAACCTTCCACTGCCTCCCCCAATTGGAAACATTGATTCTCCGTGACAATAACTGGAAAATGTTGGATGCTAACCACACGGGTGTATTTGAGGGTCTGTCCAGTCTGAGAGTTTTGAATCTTGACAGTGCCCTGGCGAAATGGAGTGGCCCCAATAAAACGTCTCATTTATTAATCCGACTCCCTTTCGTTTTGAATAAAACCAGCACTACCCTGGAGGATTTGAATCTGGCGAACAACGAAATCATCACGCTGACTAATGAAAGTACAGATATGCTGTGCAATCTTCAGTCATTAAAAAAGCTGAATCTCTCTAATAATTTTTTAGCTGAGGTGCGAATGGAACCTTGTTCTTACAATCTCAACCAACTGGACCTTTCTTACAATAATATTATGTTTCTTGGCTCTTTTTTGACACTACTTAACCAGTCTATGCCCAACGTAACTGACTTGTGGCTGGGCCACAATAATTACATGTGCAATTGTTACTTAATAGAGTTTTATGAGTGGTTGAAGGCAAATAAACATCGAGTAAAAGACGTGGAAAATGTGATCTGTGCTGACAGCTACAAGGACAAATATCGTGGTCTGCAGGTGCTCAGTCTGTCTGTCACAGATTTGAAGTGTGAACCAATACCAAGTATTCGACATTTGGAAACTTCTTATATCGTCATGTGGTTAGTATTTGCTCTCATCAGCTGTACTGCCTTGATCGTGGCCTACCTCAACAGAGCAGCTATCAAACGGGTTTTTAAGAGGTGCGTAGCACCTTATATCACTCCTAGAACGCATTATAGTTATGCTTCTATAGAAATTTAATCTCCTCTTCTTCATGCTGATGTCTCTTTCTCTATTTATTTTTATTTTTTCTATTATTGTACTTTATTTTTACACAAAGAAAAATGAAAAAAATGTCTCTGGAGATCAAAATCTAACCTGAAAAAATATTGAAAAAGAAAAAAATACTAGTTTACTCACGCAACAAATAACCCTATAAAATATCCATAGTGAATTAAACATGACTTTGTATTCCAAACGCTACACGCCTGGTTGAAAGTATTTAATTTCAATAAAAATTAACCATGAATCAGGTGTCATCTGGAATACTAAGGTACGTAAAATTCAATAATTTAGATTTAAAGATGGTTTTACTTTTCAATATGTAAAGAAAGAGTAAACTTGAATTTTACCCTTTGAAAGTTTTTCAGTAAACAATGCTTTCATATTTTGTTTCAAACTAAATTAATTTTCCTATATTAGTTTTCCTAAATGAAATGGTTGTGCTTTCAGACTTTTAATAACATTTGTAATGATTTCTTCTAATTTTTCCCAAAAGAAAAATTAACGATCTTTATTTCAATGATGATCAATTCACATCATTAAGAATTTTTGTCATTTCTGATTAACTCGAGCATTTTTAGAACAAACATAACAAATCACCATTTGAGAATTCATCCACTGGTATTAAAAACAGTTTTAAAAGCTTCACATCAAAGTCAAACCAATAGTTCTTGATCAAATGAAGAACAATGTATTTTTATTTTATTTTAAATACGTAACTTTTTAAAAAGATATTTAATTGAGAAAACGGTTTTTATTATTTTTATCTTACTAAAAAAAATGTAGTTTTAATTTCTGGAATTCTGTTTAGAACTGTTAACAAGCAGTAATAACTGCATATTCAACCAAAAATAAATACAGGTAGGTACATTGTATTAAATTAACATATCATACTATGCTTGTTTAGAATCTTTTTGCAAACCTTATGTAATCCACTCACTGCAACTTATAATTATATAAGGAATAAATAATCTTTTTGCAATAAAAAATAAAAATAAGTATGGCTTTTATTTGGATTAAGCAAACATCTTTTTCTTAACTTTCTACTAAGATTTTACATAAGTTTTACAAAATTATTCAAATTGTTAAAATTAAATTTAAATATATCATACTCATAACCGCTTGTCAGAAATATTTACATATTTTTTTTTTTTTTTTTTTTACTTTTTGTATTGATCTCAATTCATAAATAGCATTTAAAAGGAGATTTTTTATTTTTTACTTTAAAGGTGCTTCCACTATATGGCAGAACCATAATATTGCTAAGAAATTTTTATGAAGAAAATTTTTCCATTTATTGGTTAAAAAAAAATTAAGAATAACCTTGACAGTCCCTGTTTCAGCTTTCTCCCTAAATGACAGAACTTCTCCAACCTATTCCACCACCACTACCAATTTGACCCTGCCCCTTGTCTATGACATTTTGTCTTGTTGACCTTCATTTATATGCACTATTGCTTATTTGATTCTTCCCTTTTCTCTTTTGAATTCTCTTTATTTTTCTTGTTAGCTTTTGTGATGATTTCTCCAGTATTTCTGTTTATTCTGCTCTTTCATAACAATAGGAATGTGTGACAAACATTTCGATCAGCAGTTGATATCTCAATGGTTAAAACACAAAGATAACAGTTACTAGGTTTGGAATTTAGAGCCTTGCCTTATTAACAATAATTTAGAAAGGGGATATTCTTTAAAAAAGGCCTTCTTTCTATGTAAAATTTAAAATAAACTTTAAAATTTTATCATGCATCTTTGAGAAGGAATATTATATTGTTTTTAAACTTCTACTTATATAGAAAGTGTATGCTCTTATAGTTTTGGGGGGAGTTTTTTTGCATAAAAATTTGACTGGGTTGTATCAAATCAGTTGATTTTGAGGAAATATGTTCTATCTTACAGAGCAAAGCATTGAACAGAAAACATTAAGGTTCATTTCTCAATTCTAATAAATTGAATTCATTCAATAGAAATAACTACTTTTTTATTTTTAAAGGCAGTCTTTTACTTGTGCCTTTTGCAAATTATGAGATTATTATTAAAATAAAATTATCTCAATTAGATGGCAGTGACAGTAAAATCTATTGTAAAATATCAGTTAACCAAAACTTAAAAAATTTATCTGGGATATGTATAAAATGATTGTCAAATATACAATTTAATATCTTGCCAGGTAGTACACCAAACTTGACATACACAAGATTTTTCACACTTAAACAGTAAATTACTTGAAAGCTAAAATATGGTTTTAAACCTGTGCATTAAAATATATTTTTTTATTTTATTTGTAAAATCCAAGTTGCATCAGTAACCAAATTCTTGGTAATATATTTGTATGTACAGTATTATACTGTGGGTTATAAGGTTTACATTTCAATTCCTAATGATCATGAATAGAAGCCAGGAAAGAAAAAAATGATGTCAAATTTCTTTGTCTTACAAAATTTAGAATTTCAATGTGATGTGTTTGTTGTAAATCTGATTAAAATACAAACTAGAAATCAGAACCTTTCATCCAATCTTTAATATCAAGTAGGTGAAGCTTGGAAAGACGTTAAACTTTTAACTCAACTATGTAAGGAATATTTATTTCAGCATTGTTATATTTGTAAAACCTACAGTTATTGGACATTTTAATTTATTTACTCTATACACACACACACACACACACACACACACACTGTGTGTGTTTATAGCCAAATACACAATAAATTAACTGATTTAAAAATATGGTTCCTTCATATAGGAAACAATTGTATCCTTCAGTAAAGCTTGCCTCTCTTTATTACATATCTATATCTGCATAAAATTCTCCATAAATTAATAATTATTTATTAATGCAAAATTTTTTCATCATCTTGTATAAAAAAAATATGCAAATTTTGCCAACCTGATGGCTTCAGCCTTTTCAAAGTTGTATTTGTATACAATATGCAAACAAATACAAACACCAGTTAGAAAATATCCAACAGTATGATTTTGGACTCTGGACAAGACAGTTTCATAACCCTATGTATAGAGTTTCAAGGTAATGGTGTCATGAAATCTACTACTAACTTCTTGCCTTTTTTTTTTTTTTTTTTTTTTTTTAAGAAATCATGCCACTAATTATATTTTAGGTATTCTTTTTTCTTTCAATTTAATTGATTTGTAAGGATCTGCTGGGTGATTAGGGGAAGAACCAGAAGTTTTTAACCATTTTACATGAAAATGTAATAGTTCATAATAGTTCACAGTTAAAGGCTTTTTAATGCTATGCTATTGTTTAGACCATAATGCTAAAACTGATCTTCAGAATGTATGTCATCCTTTATTTATTAGTTCAATTAATGAATATCTATTCACATAGTCTGCTTTCCCTGCATTTACAATATTTGGTGATGGTAACTAATGCGTGTTCAATGTTTTTATTCAACATTTTTGTTTGTGTTATTAAACAAATATATGTAGGATATCTTAGTTGGTATTATTATATAAAAAGATTTAGGATATTTTAGTTGGTATTATTGATGATCATTAATCTGGTCATTTTCTAATGATTCAGCCCAACTTTTTTAAGGGACTTGATTTTTCTCTCCCAATAATACTTTATTACCTACACTCCATTTGATCTAAAGATGACTAATTACAATGATTTTTGTTATGACTAATGTTCTGTTTAGTACTATCTTTTCAACAATCATTAAAAAAATATGCCCATATTTTTTTTTTTTTTTGGCAAATATTTTTCATTGAGAAAACATCTTTGTGTGGGTGTGGGTTTAACTCTGTTTTTGAGCTAATCTATAGTGATATTTGCAATTGCATTTAATTTTTTTTTTTTTTACCACTGAGAGATATGATGCTTTTTCTTATTTTAAATAATATTTTACCCAGAGCTAAGTTAATAATCATCACAACAGTACTATAATAAGCAAAAGAAAAAAAACAAATTTCTTTAAAACTGGCTCCTTTCTTAGCTCTTCTTAATTAGATTTTTGCCTGGCAGATTCTCAAAATTGCATAAATTGGGGAAAATACCTAAAACATATAAGGGATTAATAGCTTTCAAAAAAATAGTAACCACTATATTCTGAAGATGGCTTTGAAAAACTTGCTCATATTTCCAACCTCTAGTATAAATATAACCAAATTACCTTAAGAGTATCTCTTTTAGATAGAATCATATGGATGCTATATAAAAAGAGATACTGTTTAAGATATTTTTTCTTCCATGTTTTGCATTACATGCTTTGCTTTGTTTTATCAAATTTAATCTGGTCTCTAATATAAATTTCTCTGCATACATTGACGTTTTCAACTTGATTCTTTCTCCCTGAGATATTACTAGAAAATGATGGCATATAAAAACAATTTTTAGTTTAAATCTTGTACAGAATTTATTAAGCTATATAGTGTTTCATCTCATCTCATTTCATAAATATATGGTAGTTTTATTTTTATAATTCATCATAAGTTTTGTGTTATAGGTAAAATTTAGATTAATTTGAGGGTTTTTATTGGTTTATGCCATTAGCTATACTTTTTGGTTACTAATATTACTAGAAACATAAGCAATATTTGATTTGATCAGCCTTACATAATCTACCATTGAAAAATATCTGACCATAGTTTATGGTGCCAAATCTATTCTGAGAGTGTTCTTACTCTCTTAAAGTAGAGTTGTACAATTTTTTCAGTACCATTGAGGCATGCATCCTTTCACTGACCACAATTTTCCATTGTTAAATTCAGTGTTTCTGTAGCAGTGTAATGCCACATGATAGTTATCAATATGGAAAACAAAATTAGCATGCCGTGTTCAAATTCTGGCTGAAGCTGCTTACTTTCACTAACAACCTTGGGAAATACCGAAATCGACATTCCTGTACTCTGTTACATTGCCAAATATTTTGACAAAATGTCTTGTCTTTGGCATACCTCAAAGGCTAACAGGAAAAAAAGGCATGAATGAGCACTTGGATAAACTATTCTCCTATAACTACCAGATTGCCAAGGTAGTAATAGCAATAAATGAATGTTACAACTATTGGTAACCTTGACTGAAGGTAATTAGTATTTCTATGATGCTTAAACAGTTTCATATTTGGTTAATACCAGATGAATAAACATTTTATAATTATTCTTTCCATCAACTACACTATCAGTTGCTTAATGTGGTTGATGATTTTGTCTAACCCTTTCAACACTAAATAAAAACAATTCCTTATATTAAAATAATTAAAAAGAGAAACTTCAATAACAAATAACACTTTCAACACCAATAGATTCCCTAGAAATTAAAGAGTGAGAGAAAATAAAAGAACAGGAATTAAGAAGACAGAAAGTAATGATTGACATTGCATTTAAATTTTTGAAGATCAAATTTGACTGGGAAGCAAGAAACTGGAAGAGCATTCCACAAGTGAGAAGTGCAAGAGAAGAAACTGTTAGCATAGGACTTACGGTTACATCTAGCAATTTCAACTGTAGAATGATGAGATCTTACTGCTAATCTAGTACTGCACTTAAATTCATAAAGTCTAGATAGCAAAGAGGAAAGCTCATCAGAACAATTACCATGAAAATATTTATAGAAAAGGCACAAGGAAGCTACATTACAATGGTGGAAATATGACTGAAACCAAGATGCTAGGTAAGGATTAATAACATTGCAAATTCTTTGTATTTCATCTAGAATGACTAAATACATAACAGAAGTTTGTTGGTGTCTCTTGTCACTTAAGATGTTACTATTACTTAAAAACAAATTTGCTATGGCAACATCTGAGAAATCCTGTAAGTACAAAAATAGTTAAATGTGCTACATTTCTTTCTCTGTAATAGCAAGCCTGATGACTTCGATCCTTGCAATAGAAAAGAACAGATCTAGTATCTCTTAGTTGTCTGTTCATTCCAGTATAACTCAAAAAATTAGAGAAATGATTGTAATGGTCTGTGTGGCATTTCCTGTTTTGTCTTTTGGTTGTCAATATCATCTGTTTCTTATCTGGTAGGACACATTTTCTTTTAAATATTTTATTGAAAAAAAAAACTAGGGAAAGAAGAGGAAATTTTTAAGAAAAACTGAAAGGATGATGGCAAGCATTTTAGAACTAAAATAGTTTTCTTTTTGAGTCCTCTTGTGCTGTTAGAGTGATGGAGAATGAGATTGAATGTCTACATTAGACATTTGTCTTTATAAGAATCAAAGTGATTTTTGGACAATTGAATTCATTTTTGTAATTTTTGTTGTTCCCACATTCCAGCTATCCTTTTTCAGGTGTACTATCTTCTATATAAAAAAAAGACAGTCTCTCTTATTTTTTGCTTGTGCAGAACAATGTTTAAACATTAACAGCAATACTTGTAAAATAGGTTATTCTATTTTAAGTATCCTTTTTTCATCCATATATGATTTGCCAAACCAGATTTTTTCACTTCTCCTTACAATATAGCCATTCTGTATTTTTCAAGTTTGATTTTAAGGAAATCTGGTTTGATAGATCATACCTGAAGGGAGAAGAGTGTATCTTAATCTCTCTGATAGGAAATCTAACTAATAACATTAATGGAGAATAAGAAAAAAATTGAAGGAATTGACACATGTCATCTTGTCAGGCCAGTGTGGATTTTGCTGCTTAACTTAGTTATAGCATAGAATTCTTTGTTTAACAGAGAAGAACTAAAAACATCTCCACATTAACAATTCTGGAAAAAAAGCTGTGCTACATGCCTTGCTGAAAATAGAATAATTTATTTTGTAAGAATTTAAATGTTAGCAGCAAGCTAATATTTAAATTCTCTGTACCATTTTTTACTTTGCACTACTTTTAAAAAAAAAAAAAAAAAGAAAGGATAAATGGCCATCTCTTTTCATATGGGTACTACACCTGAACAAAGCTTTAGAATGGATTGACCGAAACATTGTGGAAACAACAAGATGAAAAAGAAAAAAATGAATCACTTATCTATGAATGATAATGACTCTTTTCAAAATTATTGACAGTACTATATACAATTTTTTTTTGTTGGATAAAGAAAGCAGAAACTTTTATGTCACCGGGAATTAATTTTATTTACCGACAAAGTGTAATGAATTTAATATCTGCTGAGATGAACCGTTGTCGTTATTAAGCAAAATTTTCTGACTTATATTCTCATATTTGACTGTAGTCTTATTTAACTTTCTTCACATTTTTAACAGGCAAATAATTAGTCTTTAACAAATTATTTAAATTAGTCTCAATTTTTTATATTTCAATCTCTAAGTTTTAGCCAGTGTCTTCCTAACCTTCCTCATATTGTTTCAAATTGTTGTTATTCAAATTATTCAAACTACTTTCCTAATCTTTTTTGTTTAAATTCCTGCCCCAGTTTGTGTATTCTTCATCCTTCATAGTGTTATCCTAAGTGGAATTGTTGTTGTTCAGCAAATTATTGGGTGTATTATCTACATCTTTGTTGTTTAAATCCTTTTCAACCAGCGAATTCTCCAACCATCCTGTTGTTGCTCTGACTAGTATCCTCATTATAGTTTCAATTCATGTTTTCTCCAACCTACCTAATATTGCCCTATTTCATAGTCATACAACTCACAAGAAGCTTATTCAATCGTTAACTTTGGAATTATGATTCATCAGAAAATTCAAATAGGAAAATCATAAAATTTTTATGCATGCTGCTAGTTAAGATTATTTTAAACCTAAAAACCGTCAGAAATCTCCAAAAACCAAAATATTATTGAAATATTAGAGATGAATGTGCTTATTCATATAAAACATTGAATTTTTAAATACTGAAGCTATAATTCTCACAATGAAGCCTAAAATTCAATCAATTATTTGCACTGGATTTATATAAATTTTCCATATTTAAAGAAGTTAAGCCCTTTTGACTACCATCAACCAACTATGTGTCTATTGTTATTAATTGATCTTTTAATGTTATCAAGATATTATTGATTGGTTATCAATTTGCTAAAAAGAAATTCTTACTTATTCTGTTTGTTTTTCACCGTCTTAAAATCTTTCATAGAAATCTTGACATGGACATGGCATAAAAAAGAAGAAAAATCTAACAACAAAAAATATAGATTTCTTTTTACTATTGTTCACCCAATACAAGGCTCAAGAGCTACTCAAGTTTGGGGTTTTATGTATGTAAGAATTGGAGAATATGATAGAGGATATGTATGATAGATAACAGATGACCCTAGACATGAAGAGGTTAAGATTGGGGGAGCATCCTCTTGGGAGTCTGCCCCACAAAGCAGTAGCTCTTGGGGGAAAAAACTGTCTTACCAATGGAATATGTTTGAGTCCCATTAGACACTCAAAACAAAGAGCCTCTTTAATAGTGCAACTATTTATTACAATTGGTGAGAATTCAGTATAAGTTCATATAAGTGATGATGAAAACTTACTAGCTTGGTTTTTGTGGTATTAAAAGTTACAAAGCAGTTTTTCTCCCTCCCCTTGGGCTGTTAAAGCTAGGTGAGATAAGAGGTCAAAAATGTAAAGATTTAAATATCTGAGATAGCAGGGAATATGTTAAAATTTTTCTCATGAAAAATTGTTTATATATTGTTGGTTCTTATTACATTTTTTTATTACTGTTTGATAAAATCAGTTTTCACTTTGGTAAACGATATTGTCTTACATTTCGTCATGAGAAACTTAATCATTAGCGATTAAAGGTTTTGACACACAAAATAGATTAGTAGGGCATTTTATCTATGGTTTCTGACATCAAAATGTTTTTAATACATTTGTATCCCTTATATGCTATGCCATTTTGCCTCTTACTTTTGATTAGCTTCTTTTTCTTTCTCTGTCCTGAATATTATTATTTATGGCTATTTGCATGGAAAATGGAATTGGTGAACCAAATTCAAATTCTGACTGAAGCCACTGTATTTACTTTTCTACATTTAAATGTTCTTAAGAAAGGTATGACTCCATCACTTGTGCTCCCCCCCTCCAACTTTGGGATAAATAGCAGGTAAGACTAGGTTCTTTAGCCAGTCTAGAAGAAGAATAACTCTGAATTCAAAACTGGTCAAGCATGGGTTTAGTAACTTCACTCTATAAAACTACTTGCTACTGAAAGCAAAGCTGCTCCATCCATTGTGGTTTGGATGTTGTCCTATACTCCATATGGCATATACAGATTCTAGAGGAATCTAAAATATACTCTATATGATGGTACTGAGGATGTGTATCTCATAAAACCACTGAAAATAATTTTATTGTAGCCATTATATTATTGTTTTTTACAGTTTCTCAACCCTTTGTGGGTTATTTAAAGCTGAAACATATTTTGGAGTCAACATTTGCATAATACAATTATTTCTTGTCATTCCATGTCATACTTGGATAGATATCCCTGCAAGTATTTCCGGTGTGCAACCTGGAGGTCACACTATGCTGTAATGTCTGTCACTTTCCTGCTGATTTGTATTGCCTTAATTGGCATTGAAATTTATTTTTGGGCTCTTACTAAAGTCTTTTCATTCTCTTTTACTCTCAATAATCCCTAACATCTTAGTGGCATTATTGCCTTGCTTGGGGTGAAATGATTAAAAAGAAAAAAAGGCAAGTTGCATAGAGTGTCCAGTGTTCCCAAGCAGTCCCTCATTTAAGTAATGACCTGGTTTGACACTACTTAACTCCATTGATAACAAGAGAACCAGTTTTCAACATGATATGATCATAGGTGCCCAATATATGTAGATGAGTCAACCCTGTAAGCCAATATTTAGCCTTGTAGATTATATATAGGTTAAAATATTTTCATGAATGGCCTTCACCACTAGCTGTTCACTGCTAGACTGAAATGTTGGACCTTCATATGTTGAAATTGACACTAACTTAATTAAAATTAATTAATTAATCAATTTTAATAAATTAATTTTAATTAATTAAAATTTGCTATATTTAAAGGGGAAGAGTACTCAATAACAGAAAAAGAGTGCTTATAGATATAGACAATGTGGCACATGGTCTTAAGATCATAGTGTTGATTCCTATGGACACATACTGTGTGTGTATGTATGTTCAGGCATTGCATGATGTTTTGGAGGATTTTACTAGGTGGTTCATATGGCTAGACATAGTCTTAAAATGTCTGACTATTATAATGAATCACAGCAGTATTGCAGACTGCCATTTCAGCCCATGTCAATCTGAACTGTCTAATATGTGACAAAGAATGCAGGTAAATCTTTGGTTTATAAAAGCATATGAAGATTTTTGTCTCTCAAATGCTTGCCAGAAGATGTACCAAGTATTGTGACTAGTCATTGCTGTTAGGTCAGTGGAAAACAACACAAGTCATTGGCTGGGTTTAAAAGTCATGTCTGTGCATGGCATCAGTAAATCTTTGCAGGATGTTGTATGATGAACATGGTTGATAATAAGAAGGCACCCATTATATAAGTGAACATTGAAGTCAACACTTAGAGGTGAGAGGGTGTTTCATGTTAGATGCAATCATCAGGCCATTGCATCTAGCATGAAACAGCCTGTTGCCTCTAAGTGTTGACTTCAATGTTCACTTTTATATTTACACACGCTCTCTGATATTGAGCACTTTATCCCATAAATATAGCACAACTTAGTATCTTTCTTCATATATATATATATATATATATATATATATAAAGCATGGAGCATTTTTTTATCTGTCTAGGTAGTCTAGGCATTGGGCACTTAAATTTACTGTGTAGGTAGATGTTTACCTTTTGTTTTTTTCTTTCCTTATCTAAGGTTTTAGGTCTTTTGCTAAGTTGTCTATTGGTCACATCAATATTTTGTGGTTTATATATATATATATATATATATACACACTCTCACACATACACAAGTACCCTTGGCGTCATGCTAAACCTTTAGATGCTCTTTATCTACTTCCTGATGACGTGCCTGTTCCAGTGTATCAGTGTAATATATATGTGTGTGTGTGTGTGTGTGTGTCTGATCATATATATCCTATTTTTGTTATATCTATATAATTAATCTGATTATATTTACCTATGTTCGTATTCATTCCTCTCTGAATATATTGATCTAGAGTCTCATATTTCTTTATCTGTAGTCTGTTTATTTTATCCTGTTTTTATGAGTATTCTGATCCAGCCCACTTCTTTTACTATGCCATTGTTATTGTCACCATGTCTCCTTTTTCATCTACCTTTCTTTGTTATGTTTTGCAGTCCTGCAATGTTGTTTTTCAGACCCTCCTTATACCTTTCATACAGCATTGAGCAGAGATTTTTTTCTATGCACAAAATGTATGCCTGAATGCAAATAAAGAATGTATTCACTTCTTTCAGGAGCCATTCAATAGATTCACCAATACACCTCAAACATAGCTAAAGAACCTCTCTGAAATTGTTCCTGCTTCTATAGTGTGTAAACCAAAACAACTACATTGATAAAACTGCTAAAAGCCATTTTCAACATAGGAATCCTTTTTTATGTGGGTTACTTTTTTATCTGTAACAGTAAAAGCTCTTAAACTATCTGGTCATTTCATTATTATGTTTTGTTATTACTTTTGATTAGTTTTAGCATTTTTTGTTGCTTTTTACTTCAACAATTTTAGCTAATATATCCTTTGAAAGTTAAAGTGCTGGAATTCCAAATTATGTAGCTTCAATTGAGATTTGAACTTGCATCATCTACCTTGGGAGCTAATCATTCATAGATGACTCCTTAACCATAGCCTGCTTTTACATCTCACTGGTTCCAGAGCTCAGGCAAAAAACCAAGATATCAAATGGTTAGTCCCACTCTACTTAGACAATTAGTTGAACACTATCTTCTGTATGCTAAACTTAATAAATATAAATCCTTAATATTCAGACTTCCAGAGCTTTTATGGATAGGCAGGGTATTTATTTCTTTAGTGTCATTTTGTCATTGTCTCTTTCTTCTAACTTTATTCCATGTTGTATTGTTGACTATATAATAGCAACATTAATACTCTTGTTAGTTTCTAAATAATATTGGTGAAATATTCTTAGCATCATCCCCAAATAAATAAGGAATTCTTTTTTCTTCTGTGTTCCATTACTCGGGGTTTTATTAATTTGTAGAATGAAGGAGTGTTGAAAAGTTCTCAATATGACCAAAAGCTCCTCCCCTCCTCCTGCTAATAATTTGGTCAGATTTTGGGGAAAAGAGCCAGGCCTAGAACTTTTCAGCATCCCCTTGTGCATATCAACAATAAAATAAGATATATTCTAAACATTTTAAATTTAATATTTAGTTTAATTTTTTTTTAAATTTTTTTACTTTGGAAAATACAAAACAAGTAGCATTGATTCCTGGTTTCATTTTAAACTCTGTACCGCCAATTCTGCAAACACAACACTTTAAAACATGTATACTTATCTCTCTACATCTATTGGGCGATTTTTTTTTTTTTTTTTTTTTTTTTTATTATAATAACCCCAAATTTCTCTTCCAAATCAGTACCAAAAACTGCTTTTTTGGACAGATAGAATAAATTAAAATGTAAGCAATCCAGTACAAACAAAATACACACTTACACATATACTCTTGCTCTTTCTCTCTCTCTCTCACATACATATGTGTGCATGCTCACACACATTCCTTCTCTTTTTCACACACAAACATATACTCTTTCTCTGTCTCACACACACACATACACTCATGGTCTTTCTCTCTTACACACACATAATGCTGCTCTCTCTCTCTCTCACACACACACAAACACTCACTCATGCTTTCTCTCTCTCACACATATTCATGCTCTCTTTCACAAACACACTTTTTCTCTCTCACAGGCACTCAGTCTGTCACATAAATATGTACTTTCACCCTCTTTTGCATACACATGTGCACACACACACACATACAGACTGCCTATTTATATATATATATATATATATATATATATATGGTAATCAATACACATATTAATCTTATAATTAATAGTAAACCAATTCCAGGTTTTAAGACCAAATTTACCCATTGAAAATTGAATTTCGCACAATACATTAATCCATAAAAATGATCAAAATCTGGTTGTGATATGCCTTGATATGGTTCATCTTTGTTGTTATACTCAAAACACTTTGGCCACATCACACCCTCTCACAACCTTCTTCAGATGTTTTGTTGTCTTACTCAGTAACCTTCTCAAAATTCTGAACCAAACCCTTTATTCAACCCATGGGAGTAGATTGTTATCATTCTACTTTTCATGCATAGGGGATATTTGATATCAGTTAATATACATCAGTCATTCATTTTTGTGTTGCTTGTTCATTTCTTTCACTGAACCAAACCAACTAGGCCAATATCTGTCTCAAGAAACACATAACTTAACAGATTGAAGCATTAGTTAAAACATATCTGGTTTTCTGGCAGTTGTGAGTTCAATGCCTGGGTTTGGTAATACTGAAAAGTTACATACTCTGATTGGCATTTTGAACCAAACTCTTTATTTAACCACTTTCCATTCTTAGGGGCTATTTCATATTAGTTAATATTGACTAGTCTTATTCATGTTTGTGTTATTTGTTCACTTCTTCCACTGAACTAAAGTATGTGACTTTTAAGCAATACCAGATTCACAGATTGAACTTATAACTGCCAGGGAACTAGATGTGTTTTAGCTAATGTTTAATCCACTAGATGACATGTTTCTTGAGACAGTGTGATAGTCTCAAGAGACACATGGCCTAGTTGAGTTGACCAGTGGAAGAAACAAATGAGTGACACAAAGGTGAAATAAGAATGGTGAATAGGAAATATCTCCTAAACATGAAATGTAGAATAAAGAGTTCAGTTCAAATATCTGAAGGTCAGAGGGTATAATGACTAAAATTTTGTGAATATAACAATGAAGATGAGCATGCTGGTCCAAATAGTATGGCATATAATAATAATATCTTGTCTCAAAAATTCCACTATGGTAAGGGTAATATTAACTATTTTTTTATAAGGAAACATTCCTTATTCATTGACAAAGCAGCCAGTACTAATTTTGTTTAAAATTTATCAAATGTTTCTCTTAAAATAACTTTCAGGAAAATAGGTTTTAAAAAAACCAAGATGAAGATATTAGTCCAAATGGAAAGGCATATTATATTGATAATTCTTCATCTCAAAAATTCCAACAAAAAAATTTGGCTAATGTTTATGAAACCTGCACCCTGCTAGAACCTGTTGTTAGAAGATATAAGCTCTCTTAAGCTTATGAGATATACTTAGTTTCAATTTACTAATGCATTATGGAGGTTCAATACTGTTCACTCAGTCCTTTATTTATTGACATTTGTATTGATTTTTTTTCCCTGTTCTAAACAATATTTACTTTATAGATTCTGCTTCCATTTTTTTTCTTTTTGTAAGTAACCTGAAGAACCTAGTATTGAACTGACTAGCATAAAATATGAAGTTTAATTCTGGCTATCAGATACAGTCGCCTTATTAATAAAAACCAAAGACAGAAAGTTGGTACTTCCATTGATTTTTATTCACACTAAGCAAAAATCTTTTAGCAGCATTCATCATTTTTACTTTGGTCTTTTACTTAGCAATGTTTTATGGTTTGACTTTGATTTGCAATTCTATGTAATGAACTACAAAAAAAGACAATTTTAATACCAATCTTTGTACCAGTTTATCTTGAATTATTATTACAACCATTTTGCTTTTTATTATAACATAGTATTATTACTAGTAATGCATTGAATTTTTAAGTATTGTCAGCTATTATTCATTTTTACTAGTTTTTCTTTCATCTTAATTTTAGATGTTGGGCACTTGGTGTAATGTTTAGCAAGTTTATCTCACTAGATCAATTATGACTGAGTAGTAAGTTCGATCCTCACTGGGTGCTTTACACTTTCGGCCTTGTGCCACATTTAAGCCACACTTAGAAAATCATTTTGTGTACCTCAACATGGTGTAATGGTTAGCAAGCTTCTCTTGCTAGAACACTTATGACTGATTTGTGAATTCGATCTTCACTGGTTGCTCTACACTTTTGGCCTTGTTCTACACTTAGACAATCAGCATCTTAATTTTAGATGTTTCTTATCACAACTACATTAGCATTTCTCAAAGTTTTTACCCTTGTGGAACCCTTGAAATAGTTTTGATGTCTCTGGGAACCCCAGCATAAAGATTATAATATGCTATTATTAATATTTATCTCTTTTTTATTTTATTATAATAACCAAGGATTTTTCAACAATATACGATATCTATATAGTAAAAGTCTGAATATAAAATTAAACAAAAATTACTCCAAAATGCAGTAGCCTATTTATCATTGGTTCTCTCAGAACCCCTAGGAAACAGGAAACACTGGTTGAGAAACACTGGTCAGCATCTTCAAGATGAAAGAAATACTACTTAAAAATTAATAATGATTGACGTTTGACAATCTAATAAAAATTCAAGGTATTCCTACTGTTAATGTTCATAAAATCAATGATAAATATTGTTCCAGTGAATTGGGAAATAATGAAGACTAAGTTTAATGGTTAGTTTCATCCTCTGTTAACTGAAAAGCTCTTGTAGCTCAAGCAGTAAGTTCAATGCTAGGGAAAAAACAGGCTTTTCAATGCAAAAGAGACATGAGTTTGTGTGTCACTTAAGAACTGATACTTTATTTCTGATTGGCTCTGTTTACTAATGACCATAGAATGATATGAGTAGTTATTATGAAAAGCAACAAAATTTAAAGAAATTATTATTGGCATCCTTCTGTCTCATAAAGCAATAGACTACATGCCAGGAGTTGGTATGGTCTGTTGTTGAGTTCCAGTGCCTTCTGTGACTGTACAACCTGATCTTGGAGATTTGGTCACTGTTGCAATTGCTCTATATGAAAGCCACACCTGGCTCCATGGGTGCTGGTACTTTCCTCTACCATTTATGCTCTCTTCTCTTTTCTCACTGATCCTTTCTCCTTTTCTTGTTTGTCTAAATACTAGCTTTGACAGCGAGCCTCCAACTGTTGTATCAGGTTCCCAGGCTGTTACATTGATGCCACCTGATTAAAGAAATACAAGCTAAATATTATTAATGTTACAATGAGTATTTTCTTTTTGTTTTAATATAATACTGACAAGTGTTTTACTATCAAGTATTATAGCTTGATGGTACAATATTGAACTTGTGGTAATATTCACAAGGCCATTATAAGTAGAATTAAAACTGGCATTTGAATAGATTATTCTTTTTAAAAGGGGGTAATCCCATTGGTAAAATGGTTGCCATATGGAAATAACAAATACTCTGTATTTCATGAATTGATCTCTTTAATGCAACTGCTAGCTTACATTTGTATATTGTAGTTTGAAACTAACTGATGCAGTGTTTTGAGGCATTGTTTTACTCAAAACATGATGGTCACTGTATAATAATAATAATGGACATGTATTCTTCAATGATACTGCAATTTATGATGTGACCTATTTAATGAATTTGTTAGCTCATAATATTTTACTTTGAATATGCAAAAAATGTTGTATATATTGCCTATTGTCTTTGGTGCCTAATATATCAATATGCAATAAACAATAGGTCTTAATAAATGGGGAGATTAGAAAATCATTTAAAGGGTCAAAAAGGGCAAAATTAAAAAAAGGTTAGTTTAAATAATCTCAGGGTTGTTGGAATATATCCTTTCAAAAGAGACAAACATTCCCTGCTCCCACCCAACCCTGTTTATTATGCACCTAAGAGTAGATATTTGGGGATGTCACTCATTAAAAGCCAGTAAGTAATATTCAAAATGGCCTCTAATCTATATGCAGGTTAGATGCTTCTTTTTTTAAATACAGGTCTTTTACTATAATCCTCATATCTAAAAGAAAATATTAAATACAATATGTAAAGCATTATGAATATCTCAATTTATCATGCAAGAAATTCTGCTAATTAAATGAAATTTGGTCCCCAAAAAGCTTAATCCAGTACAAGGCTATTTAGGAAAATGGGAGTGAAAATTTGTTTTCTTTACTTTGAAATCCTATATTTTTACTTGGGTTCAAACACCAAAATATGCAACTCCCTTAGGTAGCATGTTGGGTTTACACACACACACACACACACACACACATTGATGTACTAAAATATTATGACTATTTGATTAATAAAGTGTTGGTCCTCCATGTGCCCATGAAATAGCTCTGACCCAATCATGTCTTGAATCTGGAAGGCCTTTAAAGTTTTCCTCTGGGGTCTGGTACCAACCAGGATGTTAACACAAGATCCTTGCTGCAAGTTATGTGGGAGAGGTATTGATCCAATACATCCTATAAGTGCTCAATGGGATTGGAATCTGGGCCAATACAGTGTGGTCTTCCCCATATTCCTCATGCAGTATAACAGGATTCATTGTCCTATTTAATGATGCAACTGCCATTGTGGAAGACTCTTACCATGAAAATGTATTCCTATCCTTCAATGATGCTGAGGTAGTTTTACATGACAAAGTAACTTCCACTTGAATGATAAGACCCAGTGTTTCCTAGGAGAATATTGCCCAGACCATCACAGTTCTTCAGCAGGCTTGTTGTTTTCCTACAGTACATTCCAGTATAATCACTTCCTTAGGATAACAGCACACACATACACTGCCGTCCACCAGGAGAAATTGAGACTCATTGGACCTAGTGACCTGGATGCAAAGTTTAATTCTGGCACTCACAGGACCATTGAAGACACATTTGGTTATACATATTGGTTAGCATGGGTATTCTGATTGGTTCTATGGTTGCACAGCCCTAGACGAGAAAAGGATTGACATACTATGTTTTGTGATACATTCTTTTCATCTTAATTGAAGCTATCTATAATGTGTGTCACTGTAGCCCTTCTGTTAGATATGTATATTTTTAAAACTCTAAGTTGGGACAATCTTCATTCACTTCTCATATTGATATGTCTTGCCTGCTTGAATACATGGCTGGTGATTATTTTTAATGCTCAGATTCCTGCTAATAGGTATTCATCACAACTTAACATGAGTAATCCACAAGTGCCATTTCAGAAGTCTCCTGTCCTAGTTTTTCTACCCTTAACAATTTGGCCTTTATCAAAATCCTTCATATTTCTTTTCTGTCCAACACATCAAAATGAAGTATTATGAATGCCAGCTTACCTTCTTGCATACTTCTGATCCTAACATGTGCAGTTGATCTGACACAGTAGCTGTTATTCTTGCCACATATTGTTAGTCATGGTATTTTGGTTATTAATGTACATAGACATTCACATAGACACCAATTATTAATATAAAAAAAATGCTTCTTCACCAAGAAAAGTTTCAATCTGTAAATCTTTCTCTATAAAACTTCAAGATGGATTTGAAAATTTTAAAAATATCTTCATAAAAATCAACACACAGTTTTCTAAATTATGATTTAAAACATTTACAAAGATTTTAACATTTTTAGGTGTGTGTGAGTTTGTGTGTATATATATATATATATATAATTTTAAAAACTTCTATTTTGACATGTTTCACCAACAAATTAGTGTCATAAGAAAAAGAATTTGATTTCAACAAAATCTACATTAACAAGACAAAATCATGCTTAATATTAAGTAGCTGCACATTTGACATTTACTGTAACTATATTGTTATAGAATTTAGATTTGAACTAATTTCTAATCAATTTTTATTTATTTTATGGTTTATGTATCCCACCTTTTAAACCTTTAAAATATTTTTTAAACTGAATTGAAATTAGTTAAAATCTGATTCCTATAATGATATAAGTTAAAGTTAAAATCAAGCATTCAGCTGCTTAATGTGAATCACATTTTATCTTATATTAATGTAGACTGTTGAAATAAATTCTTTTCTGATGATGCCAGTTCAATAGAAAAACATATCAAAATATAAGTTTTACAAATTGTCTTATATATTTACTATTCCATTATTTTTTCAGCACCCTTTACCCACATATCCACTTCATAAAAACTCTGTTCAGAATTGTAGATTACTCCCAATAATCTTTCTGCCATATACAAAAAGAATTTTTAAATATTGAAAATAACAAGTAACTGAGATGATCGGTTAATGTCAGTGTACATGAAGAGATGAATTGATTGACTCACCTTTGGATTTGATTCCCACAGCATGATGGTTACTTTTATAATTTGTGCTTGTTTACATATCTTGCACATATACAAATATACATCCTGTAAGTAGTCAAGTTGAAGACAAATAATTCTATTTCCATCACAATGTAGATGCTTACCAATCCAAATGCAGCAATAAAATTTCAGGTTGTAGAGACAATTTTTTATTTTGTTAGATGTTTTCCTCTCTGCCCATGATATCAACATGGATTGTTTTTATTGATTTTTCTTTAATGGGGTCCATTTATAGCTATACTTAATTTATCATCATTTTCTTTCATTTCAAATAAAATGCCTTAAATCTTAATTTCTGGGATATTGTCCCCATCTTATCAAAGTTTTGAGCATTGTACACTCAGAATTTACAAGTATTTGTATGCCAGAAGACACAATGGTGAAAACAGTGTGATAACAACAATAGATGGGGACAATAGTTTGCATATAAATAATGCCTCCATATATATATATATATATATATATATATATATATATATTTTTTAGTCTGGTTGTGAAAAAGATTTTATTTAAAGAATAAAATTTGAAAAGCACATGTTTATTGATTAACTTTAAATATTCTTTTTTAAAATAAATTATATTCCTTAATTTTTAAAAATGTACCTTCTCCCAAAAGCATAACTAAATGCAAATATTTGTAGTGACTCGTAAATCAACTATTATCACCTTTTTAATACACACACACACACACTAATTAGCTAGATAAGCTCCTCATGTTTAGATGTACAAAGCTGTATTGGCCATTTTGTAAACCAAGAATCAATTTCAGTTCAACATAACAACATGATTGTTGTTGTTATGAAGTTTTTATTGTCCTATTTTGAAAAAATGATAATTCCAAACATAACTTGATCTATCAAATGTCTTGTTTGTATGGAATATTTAGATTTCTCATCTGCCCTGCCCTTACCCCCAAATTTTATTACCTTTTTGCCAAGCTAAAGAATATGTCTACCAAATTGTTTCAAAAGATTTTTTTTATTTGGTCATCTATTTTTGTGAGATTAAGTCTGCGCTTACCTTCTTTCCTTAGTGCTGCTTTTTTAAATATACATTTTTTGAGCGCATACTTGTATAATCACTTAATTAAACCATTTTCATTAATT
Organism: Acanthosepion pharaonis; assembly: GCA_903632075.3. Taxonomy (NCBI): domain Eukaryota; kingdom Metazoa; phylum Mollusca; class Cephalopoda; order Sepiida; family Sepiidae; genus Acanthosepion; species Acanthosepion pharaonis. The sequence continues at coordinate 349,993 of CAHIKZ030000433.1, read as the reverse complement.
AACCCTCTTTTTTCTTTTTTTGTAAGCTATTATGTAATGAAAATTTCTCAGGCTTCTAAGTGTCATGGAATATGTACTCTAATTGGCAGCATCTGTTGAACATCAAATATTTTCTTTTTCCTTGTAGATTTCTTCATTCCTGGTTATTTCATTAGGTAAAAACAAGATACACATTGGCCTTAGACTGTTGCCAATGTAAAAGTATCAACAAAAAATCTGCACTGGAATCAAGTCAAAAATGTGTTACTTTCCTTTGTTTTGTTTTAGTTTTTTTAATGAGTAAACTTGTGCCTCATGTTTTCAAACTACTTACTTACCTACCTACCTACCTACCTACCTTCTCAGCTGCTGTCCATGATTATTAGAATAGTAGAATAAAATATTCCTTCAAATATGAATGTACCATTGCTTTCATTAATTTAAATCTTTTTCCTTTTACACTTTAATTATTATTTATTCAGTAAAGGTTATATCTATTTTCTTATTTTTATTCAACTTAAATTGGAAACTATAGTTTACCATTATCCATCCCATTTTAATCATACATAAATGTTTTCTTTATAACAATGCTACTTCCAGCCCATATTCTATTTCACATTTATTGTTTGTACAAATAAAAGTATAATTCCTATTTCTTTGTACCAAAATTGATCAGCTCAAAAATATCAAATCGATTTTTTTAATATTATATATCTTCTAATTTATAAAAAAAAATAGATTAGTTATTTTTCCAATGTGGTCACCTGTCCCGTTTTGCAGAATATCTTTTGGTATTTTGATAATACTCATGTCTCAACTTTCAGTTTACTGTTTTTGTATCGTTTTAAGTTACATTTCTTTTAGCATATTTAATCCCATTTCTTAAAGGACATCAAATTTATTCATGTATGTTAGTGTTAAAAAAGTTTCTCCACTAAAATTCTGCACCAACCTACACACATATCACTTGGTATTTTTACCAAGCTACTTCCCCACTAGAAAATCAGTTATCTCCTGATTTTCATCAGTTGTATTAAGTGAAATTTTATTGTTTTTATAAATCTTATTGCTCATCAAAAAATGTCTTCTTTTTTTTTTCTCCTTTTTTAATTGCACTAAATATTTTTGTTTACAATTTACCTCTGGGTATTTTAAATCTATTTTTTGTGCATTTTAATGTTGCAGCTCTTATTGGTTTATTTAAAGATCAAAATATGTTTTACAATGCATCATTTTCTTTGCTCATCTGCAATGTGAATAAAGTGTAATCTTTTCTTTTTATTTATTCTGATGTAATTCTGGGTTGTGGTAGAATATTTTTCAGCACTTTCCAATATGGCCGCCCAGTTTCTTCCATAAACGCATGCTTCTTGCTATCATTACATCCTGCCTTTCATTATTTCTTCATCTGATGCCAACAGGTCTGTTATAATACCCTTGCTGTTTGGCCACAGTCATGTTTTCAGGGAAAAGAACAAAGGAATAAGCTAAATCCTATGTTTTTTCAAGTTAAATGTTTACAAAAATGTTAAATACTGTTGTTTATGTCTTTAACTGCTTTTGATGTCAGTGATTGATATTTGTAACACTTTTTTAAATCACTGACTTTCTCAGTATCATTTTTACTCTGTTATTCTTTAAGCAGACTGGGTTGACAAAAAAGAAAGAAAAATTCTGTGAATTGTTTGTTTTTTTATTTTTTTATACTAAGGTTTTCTTTTCTGTGATTTTTTTAAAACTATCAGAATTTAAAAATAAAACCAAATTTGATTGGCATTGATATTTGGAAATTTGCCTTTTGTGATACGATCCAGCTTTACTCTGTAATGTACTTTAAAATTTACAACTGCTTCCTCTACCGTCAAACTGGATCAGTATTAATACAAATACTTAAAACTATCCTTTTATACATGGTTTTTATGAAGAACTTTTGTTTATTTTTGTTTTTCCTTATAAACTATAAGAAATGCTAATCATAAAAAGAGGCAGATTTTAAATTATTTGAAAATTGTTTATTTTGATTTGTCATCGATTAGGCATAATTACATAATTACCAGTAAAGATAACAATCTTTGCAAGTAATAAGTATCAATTACTAGGAAATAAAATATTACATTTCTTAATAAAACTCCATTTCTTTGAAGTACAAAAAGAAGGTGCTTCTTTTATAAAATAAATATAATTGGGTGGGGGTCTTAAAATAGGACAATTATGAATAGATTTTACTTGCAAAGGTTGTTATCTTTACTGGTTAGTCTCCCTTACTGAATCCACTTAATGGTCAGTCCATTAGGATAAGCAGGAGTTTAATCATTTTAAATAAGTTAAAACTGCTCCTAAAAGTAACATTATTTTTCCTAATATTGACAACTTTTATCATTCTGTATTCTAAATACAGGCTGCATTGCAATTGAGGAAAGAAGGTACTACTTGTGGTCGGAAATTAATGAATTCATTATATTTATACTTGGCAGTTGTCTGTTTTGTTTACCAAAACTAAAGAGTTTATACCTATATAAATCTTAAAATGGAATATTTGTAGATTTGCATGTTTTGCTCGAGTGGTAAAGAGGAAAACAGTTATATAATTTTTTTTATTCTTTCATTGATGATTCATTGCTTAAGTTCATTACTAAAAATAACCAAGAAGGAAAAAATCAATTCTATTGACAGAATGGTTCAAGTACCTGGTTTTGAAAACCTGAGGATTCAAGCTTATTAGAACCATAGTTGAAAATAGAGAGGTAAATTCTAATTTCAAAAAAGTTAAAGAACTCTTCTCATTTGAGAACAGCCAGTAATCAGAACTGGTTCAAGGGTCTTATTCCCTCTGGATTTATGATATGGAGCTCCCGCTTTACTACATCTCAATTGCCATAAGGTAGTATTCATATAAAATACAAATTTTATTGTAACCTAATTATGTACAATAATGGATCATATGCAGTATAGATGAACAATTCAACTAGAATAATTGAAAATAAATACAATGTATTAAATACAAATTAAAGACATGTCATGCTAGATCATTCCATTTTAAATAAATGTTTAGCATCAATTTTTAACACCAACTTGAGATTTTTCTTGTTAAAAAGTTGAATTTTAACACATTGAACATTATGGATTAAAAATATTGAATTTTATATAGTGTTTTTCAAGACTTAGCATAAATCAAAACAAATTCACAAATTTGGATTAAAAAAAGATACCCCAGAATGACCTAAAAAATCCACAAAAATTTTCATCCTTTAATAGTCAGTTACGCTTAGTTTTAATTTATAATGTATATAAATGTAGGTAAAAAAAACAAAAAAAAAGCAGTGAGGGTTACAAAGTACTGCCCATGGCTCCCAATCAGGCTCTCCCCAGTTAGAGGAAGTCAGAGGTAGTATACACCAGCCCTGCCAGTGATCATCATCTGTCACCACTAATATAAATGTTAATCACCAAAGAGAATTGTAAATTGACATGCACTTCTCTTTAGCAAGAGTTAGGGTTGATCATGAAACTATAGTTCCCTGTCCTAACCATTTCTCAAATCAATTGAGAAATGGCACTAATTGGAGGATATAAGTTGTGTACAAAATAATTTATCAGATGAGATCCAAGTAAAAAGAATGTTATGTATATTAAAGTTCTTCCCCTTAAAGCATTTCTTAGTATAATGGCTTAAATGGAAATTTCAATAAAATAAAAAAAAATATAAGTAAATTGGACATTTGAAACAAAATTTAATTCATAAGTTATTAGCCAATGAATATCAGTGACTTGCTAAATAAAAACTTTAAATGCATCTGATGACTGAATAACTGATTTTGCATGATTTCAAGCATTTGTTTCATACCTAAGTACTCTGTTTAGCATAATTTTTTTTTTCCTACAGAAAACCCGGTGTTTTTCTAACAACAAAATCTTTAGCCAAATTTAAAGAGACACACCTATCCTTTTCTATCAAGGTTCTCATGTATTTGGAAATAATAATTTTCTTTGTAAATTGAGAGCCATTCCTTCTGTAAAGTTAGAGAATTTTTTTTTTTGAAAAATTGATTTGTTCCTTTTCTTGAGCTGCTGTATATAACAGACACAAGAGGAAGAAAATTCCTATTTAGTGTATATTTTATACATTACTTGTTGAAAAACACATACACAGAAAAACAATCAATTTATTTTTCCCTACCAACAGATTAAAATTGTTATGCTAAAAATGGCTTTTCAGATAATCATCATATCTACCTTGATTATTTTTTTGCTGGAAATTTAAATTTTTTCTTTAATGCTGAAAAAATTAAAAAATATCCACCTGAAGTTATGCAAGCCTCTGAATAAAACATTTAAAAACAATTTTATTATTTTCCTTTTAATATACAATTGGCATGTATTTGTTAAAGTAACTCATGTATTTAAGAAAAAAAATGACCCCCAACTATTCAAATGTTGACCATAAGTAGATGTCTTAATCTGCTTGTCCATTACATAAAATTTCTTTATTGATTTGTTGTAAATAATCTTTTGTATTTCTGTTTTAAATAATCCAGCATTTGGGTTTTACTGATTCATTATTCTTTCCTTTAAATTTCAATATCATGAGAAATTTTTGTTTAATAAGTTGGATGAACAGGAAGAGTCAAAAACAGAAAACATTTTGAAACTGAGTAATCCTGTTTTTTTTTCTATTGTTTTTTTCTTTTTTATGGGGAGCATTGACCAACCAGCAACATTACTCAACTCTCCCTAGTACATTTTAAAAATAATTGGTGCATGTGAGCACAATCTGAATAGTTTTAACAAGTTTCATTTCAAACTAGTCTGTGTGAATATTTTTAGCCTACTCTCCATTTTTTGTTACATTTTTTTATCTTCATTTTGTTTTATCACTTTTTAAAATTTATATTGAGAAGCTAATCCTTAAAATAATCAAAATAAAATAAATAGCAAAACTCTCTCTGATTTTTTTTTTTAATGTAAAAATTAAAATATTTTTTTAAAAATGATATCTTAGTATGAAAATATTTTTTATATAACCAGCTTTTGGATTTCTTGATATCAATTGCCCATTCACCTATTGGGAGGAGTACAGTAAATAAAGTTTTGATGATCTAAAAATCAGGTTGGTTCAATACAATTAAATCAAATAATAATGTCATCTATTGAATGGAAATTTTATCTTATAATGTAGACTATATAATTATAATTAGTAGTTAGTCCCCAACACCCAATCTCACACATAACAAAAGAAGCATTTATCATTAATTAAAAAAAAAGGACTAATTCATATATAAAACATTTTATATGCATAAAAAAACTTTAGTGTGTGTGTATAATTTAATAAAACTGAGAAATGAAATATTTCTATGAAAATCACTTAAATGTTGGGTCCAAACTGAGAAATTTTCAAATGAGATCAAGAGGAAATTTATAGAAAAAAATCTAAATTCATAAAATAATAATTTATAAACCTAATATTAGGAGATAATAACTTAATTTAGAATATATTAAATTTAGAAAGGTTCTATATTCCCTGATACTGTAAAAATTGCTTGTAGAAATAGTAACTGGAGAAATATCTGATAGGCATGTTGCAAAGCATGCAACCCTAATTCATTAATTAAACTATCTTTATGGCATTGTATATTGCTTAGTATTGAGTAACAATGAACTGGACAAAAAGCAGTATATCCATGATTGTAATATCCTCTTACTAAAACATTTCTTCACAATTCTTGCTGGATACTGGAAAATGAAGTTGAAAAGATTGTGTTGTACCAATTCAAATATGAAGGGTTTTTCTTGCCTGCATAGAAAACCAGCAATTGAAATCTATACAAAGATTAGTTATTGATCACTGATGCTTGTGGTAAAATATGCAACTATGTCAACTACTGAGCAGGTTGTAATGCTTAGGCTAAGATATAATTGAACATTGTTAGTAAAAAAAAAATTTCATTTGGCATTTATTTATAATTTAACTTTGTATTTTATTGGATTTTGGGGACACATAATGAAGAAAGCAGACCTGGAGAATTTGACACACACAGGACATACTGAAAGCAAGAAGGACAGAGAGAAACAGTAACCTACTTAACAAGTTTGTAGAATGAGTGACAGTATAGGGAATAGGAAGAATAGTAAAAAAAGAATATTGTTGAAAGTTACAAAGATTAGGTAGTTAAGGAGAGTCATGACCGCACATGTCTTGAAATGACACACAGTACATAAAAAAAATTTGAATGCATAGAAACAATAGGACATGTTGGTTGGTTTGTCCTATGCAACCCAAAAAGTGGTCATGCTTATTATATTTAGTAAAATTATTTTGAGTCAATGTTGTTTCCTCTGAATATATAACAATGGAACATTAACACACACATGTGTGTGTTTCTAAATAAATTCCTACTGTACAAAAACTAAAACTTCCATGCATTTTTATGCAATCATCAGGTAATCAGCCAATGTTATTTGTGAAAATGAGCCTTTTATACCCCCTCGGCAAGTTTAGGATGTTATGAAGGTAGCTGGTGTGTATATACTATGCACATACACCAAATGCCTACACAGCCAAGATGCTGAAGACATACTATTACTTAGTGGAGGGAAGGAAACTCACACCAGAATAAAATCATAAGTGTGTCTATAAAATGCTCGATAACAGTAGAGCCTCAACAAAGTAGCATAAAGCTAAAAGCAAAATAATGCTCAATATTTCCGAGCCCTCAAAGTCCTCCATACCAGAGCATATTTAAATAAAGAAGAAAATAAGCAACTCCTAAGGGAGTATGCAGTAAAAGCACACTAGAGAAAAAGAGCTCAATGTCATATTTAATGGCATAACATTATATATATATATATATATATATATATATAATTTGATGTTTTAAATATCTGTACTTTATATGTAATATAAAAATAATGCAAAAAAAATTGTTTAAACCATCTTTGTCATTTTCAAGAAGCAATGTGGTGTCTGTGTGATTGGCAGAATTCTTCTGTCTACATCTTGATATTCTTTGTAGATAAAGGAATTCTGCCAACCACAAAGACACCACATTGGTTTGTGAAAATGACAGAAATGGTTGAAACATTTTGAACAAAACAGTAACACAACATGACAGTTTCGAGCACAATACTCAATTACTTATTTAAAAATTGGAAAAATAAAATAAAAAATTAGAAAGATCATGTCACTTCTTTTTAATGAAACTTGTTTCAATAAATGCTTGCTGCCTATATATATATATATATATATATATATATATATATGTGTGTGTATATAAAAGATTTTAAATAAAAATAATTGTTTTATGACTCTGAAAGATCAAAAAGTTTTTAAAATGTTACAAACAAAAAGACAAAATTATTTCATATCAATTTATGGGTAATTGAATGAAAAAACAAACTTCTAAGTAATGTATTTTATTTTTGTCCCTAGAAGGATCTACTTAAACTAATAATGGTTTTATCAATATCAGTTTTATCTAGAATCAAGATGGGGGAAGAAATACATCAAACCCCCAGTTATTCATGTTATCAAAGCCCCAACAAAAAGGCATCTACAAAGGACTTTTTGCTTTCCAAATACTGAGACTTAATAGGTCTCAAAATATGCTTCACTTCTCTGTGCTCTTTATGCATGGGAATATTAAACGTTTGAAAATATATTGTTTGTATTAGTTGTTCACTTTCATTTTTCACTTATAAAAGGCTATGAAACATTTTAAGTAAAATAGGCAAATAATTTTGATATTATTATGGCAAACAGTAACTTCATTTTTCTATTTCTGTTTTTTTTTTTTTGCCAGATACATTCTTCTTTTTCTCTCTTGTTATTACTTTTTTATGATCAATATAAGACAATTCTTAAAGCTTCTAATTGTGAAGGGTTGCAAAGTTGTCATGCATAAAAAATAAGTATATAATAATATTTTTTTTATAATAATTTAACATAATCCCACTGTGCCTGTCACATTGCTGATGTCAAAAAGCTTATGTGCCAAATCTTTGCTCAATCACTCAAGTAATTTTGCAACCTATGCAGTCTGGGAAGTCACAAGACACACACCACATTCTCTTCTTTGATTTAAAAGCTGAAGATATCTTTTTATAGTGAATAACAAAAAGAATGATACATTCTTAATTTAAACTTGGTAGAAAAAAAGGAGTAGGAATTATTTTAATTTTGTTTTTACTTAGTCTTTTTTTATAAAAAATAATTACAATTGTAATAGTTCTCTTTAAGTAAGAAAAAAAGTACTTCCTAGGTTTTATAGTAACTCTAATATTATTATGGCAGACAATAACCATAGTCATCAGATGTTATAAAAAATATATTTTAATTCTAAAAACCAAACCTGGATATTTATTATAATACCAATGCAAACTTGCAAGACTTGTGCTCTATTTTCACTGCATTCTCTCAAGCCCTTTTATAAAACAAAATTCAATATTAAACTTCTTTAGGCCTGTTTTTCAATGTTTTATCTTGGTTTTAGTTATTGTAAATCTGTAATTGTAACAGGTAATAAGTAAACAATGTGACAAGCTTTTTCTTATGACAATATATTTGCGCCACAGCTAGGACTGCAAACTGATCAAAAAATCTGCTTTTTAAAGGAGAAAGGAAACCCCTCCAAAAAAATAGTTAAGCAAAAAGTTTTGGTTGATTTTAATAATTTCTATTATATTTATTGTGTAGACAAAATGAATAGACACTAAAATATTAATGAAATCAACACCACGTTTTTGTTTATTAATAAAAAATTTTGATTACAGACATTTTCCAAAATTGCTTTCATATTTTTTGTTTAAGCATGTGAAAAGAATTTGTGATAATTGCTTCAGTGTATCCATTTACTTCAACAAAATTAAACAATGGCCAACCTAGTTTGTATTAAATGAGAATTATAGGTTCTGTAAGTAAATATAAACACTGGGTTCAAACCCAGCAGAAGGCAGCAGCAATGGTAAAATGAATCCTATTTTGAATTCTACTGTTTTACAATCTTTAATGGAAATTGTTGTTTAGGCCTGTTCATAAATCCAGTCAAGAATTTATGAAAACAAAGTAATGTTAATCTGAAAGTTTTAGCAACTTATGCTGGTCTGTCATGATGAACAAAATCTGAATATATTATTTTTGCTTAATTTTATCTTACAAACTTTTCTCTTGAATTTGACATTTTAAAACTTTAAAATCTATGTTACAAATTATCCTAGACAGATTTTTCTTGACCTTACCAGAAGAATTACTATCTCTGGATTTAAGCTAAGAATAAATAAATAAATAAATAAAATAAAATATATATGTAACTTTTATTCCAGTAACTAACACAGTCTGGAAATTTGATTTTTCCCCATTTCATTAATGAATACCAAATAACCTGTCAATACAAAGAAAGCTTTATTTTGTACTAACTTTGTTGCAACAAATTCCTTAACTAGCTGCTTTTGTAATTTACACTATTGAACAAATCATAAAATTTCTCTTAAAAAAATGTATTTTTATTAAATTAAGAATGTTGACTAATTTAGAATGTTGAATAATAATCATCTTAAATTCTCTTGCCCCTACCAAAAGTTTGTAATTTTTATTTTTTTTTTTTTTGCTGCTGATGAAAATGATGATTATTATTATTTAGAATAAGTATTAATAATATTGCATCATCCCCCATAACCAATTCCATTGGTAAAAATAGACCATATCAGGTCCTTTTGCTGATTAATATAATGTTTGCTTTATTCTGGACATTTGTGTAGGTAGAGTTTGAAGCCAGTTTTTTTTTTTTTTTTTTTTTTGGTTTGTTTTTTGTATTTTATGCATGCAATGCTCGATGGTCCGCAGACAGTAAGAAATTATTAAATTTTGTGCAATGCATTGTAGATTTAAAAATGTGTGCATTGTTCTTTTTTATTTTTTAAAATTATTTTTTCTCTATTTTTGTAGTTCACATTTCTTTTTTGTATTTTTTATTGTAGCTTTGCATTTAACATTTTGTATGCTTGTTTTCTTTTTCATTCTTTTGTCTTATTGTTTTACCACTTGCTGCAATTTACTGCTGCATTGTGGCATTTGACAAAATACCAGAATATTATTAAACATGTAAACATCACTGTTAGTAAAATATAGAATATTTTTATAAATTTACAAAACTGTCTTTCTTTGTCATTTCAATTTGAATGTAAAATTACAGAATAAATCTGCAGGTTTTTAAGAGCCAAAATAAGAATAGATTTCCAATGATATTATTTGTATGAATATTTTTTTCATGATGACAATAAGAAATCTAGATTTGTTAGCAACCTATATATTGTGAAATATTATCTACTACATTTGTGCTTATTAAATCTTCTTTCAGGACTAGCTGAATACCCATCCTGGGAACAGAAAAACTGTCAAATAAATTCTCCTACTTGTATAAAATTTCTGTTAAACAGCATCCTCAGCAAGACATTTATTCTCTAAAGTTCTTTTTTTGTCATTGTATGGTGAGGATGGGCTGAAAAATTCATAGGCTGACTCTGAAGGAGTGATACTAGAGCTGTGAAATCTTGCATGCATTAATTTCAGCTCTTATTAATAACTGGATTGAAAGATAATAAGGAGACAAACATTGTTTGGAGCTACAAAGGATAGGAAATTGTGGAGAGCCATGATGGTGCATGTCCTGAAGGGAAACAGTGCATAAAAGAATTGCTTTGATATTGATCTTCTTTACTGCAGGGCATTGTATAAAGTACATATTAATTCTTTGATGCTGGGTCTTGTATCAAGTTAGTAAAAGTAATACATAAATCAAAAATACTAACTAAATACCCATCCTACAAACAGAATCAACTTCTCATAGAAGTTCTCTTTAACTCCATAAAATTTCTGTATAAACACTATGTTCAGCCTGGTCTTTTAAACAGTAGTAGAGGTTTATTGCTTGTTTCTTGTTTAGGATTGGGTTTTTCTGCTCCTTTTAATATCTGCCTCAGCTCTGTGCTTCTAATGTTTGTTCTTACCTATGCTAATATAAGTCTACACAATAACCCTCTACTTTAAGTGGCTCTTGGGCCTTGTATTGGATGAACATTAGTAAAAAAAAAAAAAGACATTTATTTTCTAAAAAACGTTTTCACTTGAATTTTCTATTCTGGATATAGAGCTTACCATGAGAGAAATATTTGAATAATTCTATAATGTTTATATTAATCATAATAATAATTAATTTCACAAACTTACTATATTTTCACTTGTTTAAATAATTTGATACAGTTTTACAAAAATCTAATTAAATAGATTATTTTGACTTATTAAGATAATACCATAATGGGGGGGTGCACTGTTCAATTAATTTGTGATAATATGAAATAGCAGATGGCAAGAATGCTTATTATGAACACTGTAGGCTTTCTAACTTATGACTGAATTTTGATAAAGCAGATATAAATTCATCCTATACAAACACAATGATTTTTTCATTTATCAAAAGAAAAATTGCAAATATAGGGTCATTTTAAAATTTGAATTAAAAATAAGTAATACAGAAGAAATATGAAAATATGCTTTTAAAATTTATTATGCAAATTAAATACTACTGCTAATGTTCTAAAGGCCATTTGTTAGTAATATATATAAAAGGAAGATAAACATTCATTATGTGTTTAAAATGCAGACTGTTCTGTTCTACTGATGTAAGGGGGACACACAGACAAAATTTAGCCTTACGCAAATTTATAAAAGATGAGCAACTTTTTACTTGGTTAGCAGCCAAATAATTGATGGTAAAAAGAAGTGGAGTTTCCTGTAAACAAGTAGTTGGCAAATAGTTTTTTCCATTGTGACTATTTTTGAGAGATGTTGTTGCCCTAACTTTATATATTTTTCATTTTTTTTATTAATGTTTAACCAATACAAGGCCCAAGAGCCATTCGAGATAGAGGGTTACTTTGTGGTATTGTATGAGCATAAGAAAAGGTAAGAAGTGGAGTTCATGGAGCTAAGCAGGAAAAATAATGGTTCTCGACTAGAAGAGGTCACGATTGTTGTGGTTAGGAAAAAGCAAGAGAATGACCAAAATTTTGAAGGAACCGGAAACCCAATCCTAAACGGAGAACAAGAAATAAGCCTCTACTCCTATTCAAAAAAACTAGAAAGGAATGTGAATCAGATGATAAGCGAACCTGTATGCTCCTATTGAGAGAAATAAAAATAGTGAATAAAATTTCAGAGTTAAAGCAGAGATGTTAGTTAGAAGTATAGAGTCGAATTAGAGAAGTAAGCAAAAACAATCCTCAACAGGAAACAAGTTAAAGAAACTCATGTTCAAAAAACCAGAATGGAGTGTGAACCGAACAATAGGCAAATCTATCAACTCCTATCGGGAAGAAAAATAAATTATTAGTAAGTAAAATTTCGGAGTTCAGGTGGAGACGTTGCAGGAACAAAATAAATAGTAAATAAAATAGACGCTTCATATAAGAACATTTTGTTATGGAACTTAAGAATTAATAACTATTAAGTTTTACCTTGTATAAGTTGCAAAAACTCCTAGCAACTTAAATTGGACAAAATTAAATTATTCTCACAACAGATATATTTTTGGGTACTTATTTTAAGGTAGATACACAAAAGAGACATTAACAGATTCATCAGTTACCAAAATGACCAGTAATATTGCAAATAAACTAAATACAGCTATTTGTGGACAAGATAACATTACCTGTAATTTAAATAGCTTTGAAAAAAAGAATAAGAACTAATTTCTACTCCAACTGTTTCTTTTCTCGCACTTCCCATCTGTGAAATTCCTTTCTGTTTACTTGCTTCCCTCAAAACTACAGTCTTCAAAAATTTAAATGCAACGTCAATCACTTCTGTCTTCTTAAATCCTATTCATCTTTTATCCTTTCCTCAATTCCCCTTATACCTAGTCTTTTCTCTCACTTTCACTCTCTGTAACCGCCTGCAGACTAGTGGCATTCCTGTCTTGCTTGGGGTGAAATGATTTTAAAAAATTACGATTTTCTACGGAAGCACACTTTTCTACAGAAGCACACTTTTCATCATGAGACAAAACTGTCGAGCAAGAACAGTAAATCGCACAGATCAGCAACTATGAAAATGTAACATGAAGAACTTAAAAAAATTAACGTGATTTAATCCAACTGTGGCCCCTTTTCTTTTCAAAATAGAAAAAAAAAGACTATTTTTAATTGCATGGCAATTGTACACTTTAAATTTAATTAAAATTTTAACCCATATTTGTCCCTATTTTCTCAGAACAATAATTAAAAATGGCTTCAAACGAATAAATTCTATAAATAATCCTTCACATTAATGGCGTAAAATAATCTGTCAAAGTTTTGCTTCATTTAAACGATGTCAAATAAACTGTCATTAATCTATATCTTTAATTTTTTTTCTTCCTAAATATTACCATGGCAAATGGTGCCCTGACCGTTGGGCATTCGGTGGTATCGAGCGGGATTCGGGAAAGTGTTTCTGGGTAGAGGTGCCAGATTGGTGAGTAGGGACTCTGAAAGAGGGAGTGCAGAGGGAGTTGTGCAGTATATTCAGCCTGAAAACCATATTGCTTCAGATGGCTGGGCTGCTTATGCTGGAATCGAGTAAATCAACCATGAGATATACTCTCATGACGTCGTTATTCATCAGCAGCATTTTGTGGATCCGGCAGTAGAAGAAGTCCCGTGTTCTCAGCATTTATTTTCTGCATAGTCCACCATTACCCGTTGTAGTAATGTTTAATTGTAATAAAATTATATATCTTGGTCTTATTGATTGTGCGCTGTTCAGGGAATAACAGTTTATTTTACAATGCTTAAGTGAAGGATTATCATCCTATAAATCTTAAAGATGGTTTCTTTATCAGACCTTTTACACTGGTACTACAAAATCTCAAAGAGTTTTACCAAATAACAAAAACCACACCACTTGAACATTTCCAACAGCAACAACAATGAAAATGGATAGCACGTGTAATTAGAAGAGAAGATAATGATATAATCAAGCTATTAACTTTTTACACCCCCATAAACAGAAACTTTGGAAAGAAACTCCCATAATTTTTGTCTGAATTCTAGGATGTAAGGTTACCATTAGATAATTTGCACTCAGTGTTGTCCTCATCTTTGTAGTTATTATCACAATGGTTCAGCTGTTGTACCCTCTGGTCTTCATCAGGCGCTTGTCGATCCAGGTAACCTCCGGTAAATTTTCAACGGTACTCTTTATTTGATTAATTTTATAAATTTCAACTGAGAGTAACATTAACTGTTCAGTTCACTCTTTTATAGAAATGGTTAACTTCACCATTACCATTTGTTTAGGGTTACGGCTACATCACATGGAAATACCGGTTCCCGTACAATCATCAAAATTAAACAACGTCGAGTCTGGTCAGTATCTAGATGGGTGACTGCTTGGGAATACCAGGTGCTGTAAGCTTGAATGTGCATATGTAAAGGATAATGGCTCTGAAGAGCCGAGTTTGAATTCCAGTTGAATTCGTTATATTCACACGTCCAAATACCATTGGGAAAGGTATGAATCCACCTCTTCTCCCCCAGCTATGGGTTAATTAGTAAGTTTTGTATTACGAAATCATTATTATCTAAAAAAATTCTTATAATCTAAAAATATTTTCTGGTTTTAAATAAACCTGTAACGGATTGATCAACTATAGAAAAAGAATAAATCAATAAAAACAATGTAGACTTATCAATGGAAAAAGATGATACATGCCCATGAGTGGCCAAACTGCTGACGATAGGCGTTTCTTATTTATTGAGATATCATCTCTAGATAGAGTTCCAGCCAAGGCTAAAGAGCTTCTATCTGCCCATTAAGGACATGTAACTTTGTGCTAGCACAACAATTGACAGCTTCCCATGTGGCTAATTTCACTCACAAGTCTTGGGTCAATTTGTGAATTGGTTTTCAGACACTTTCTAATGATGCCATATGTTCTGATCATCTCTCCAAGGATGATGTTATCAAAAAGTCACCCCCTTAGGTAATTGATCATGGTGTGATTCAAACCTGGAACTCATGATTGGAACACCAACGCTCTAACCATTTGGTCACATACCCACTTGCTTTAATAAACTATACGTTTCTAATGCTAGGCAGGAATTGATAATAAAGCGCTAAATCCGGTATTTTTATTTTTATTTTTTTTTTTACCTAAAAATTCTTTTAGCAGGTTTCGGCACTCATTCTGTATGTTATGCACTAGAAATTAAATAGAAGACTGTCAAAATTCGAGAATTAAAGTGAGTTTTATGAATATGCCTATAAAACCAAACAATAACCCAATATACATTAACAAAAATTCTAACCACCCCACTAACGTATTTACACAAATACCTATACCGATAAATAAAAGAATTTCAACATAAATAATATAATTAAATTAAGTTTATATTGCATTTGCTTCTTTTATTTGTTTATTTAAGTTTGCATTATATTTTTTATTTCATTTATTTATTTAAAGTTTATATCATATTTATTTAATTTATACTTATTTGTTTATTTTTAGTTTGTATTTAGATGGCAAAGGAAATATTTATTTATATGCCTATATTTACCCATTATTTTAGTTTTTTTTTTTGTTTATTTTGGTGTCTAAAACTAATTATTGCTAGTTTTTCCTCTAAGCAATTTTTACTATTAATACTATATGGGGCTGCACTTTTTATAATTTCCCATTTGATTTTGGTGGAGATATTGTTTATTTTTTGGTCCCATATGTATTTTGATAGGGTTGTATTGTTTGTGTAATTTTTTTTTTTTTTCGAATGACCTTTTGTGGTTATAATCTTTCTTTAAAAGTTTTTTTTCTGTGGCCCCTAGGTGAATTTTTTCGTCGGTAACTTAATTTAATAAACCATAAAGGAACAAATATTAAACATACACGTTTATACACGTGTGTGTATATGCGCGTATGGATATATAAATACACACGCACACACACACACACACACAAATAACAAACACAAAAAAATGAACAAATCTAACTCCCATAATTAATATCTCATTATTTATCACCAAGACAAAAAAGAATAAACTACTAACCATTAAATAAAATAAAAATGAAACATTAAATAAACGATAAACGATAACATTTGATATATGCAGAGACTTACTTTAATTACATATACACTGTTTAACAATTACATATACGTGCGTGCGTACAGTCCGTGCGTGAGTGTGCGGGAGTATGTAATATATATATATATATATATATATATATATATATATATATATATATATAATATTTAAAAAATAAATAACTTCACCATTTGAGTACTAATTTATTAATAACAAAGCACAGACATAAGTGTACACGTACCTGTGTACGCATGTTTATGTGTACATATGTACGCATACGTATACCTATATACGTGCGTGAATAGTTGCGAACGTGTGCGTATGCATAAGGGTATAAATACGGACATATGCTCATAAATTCTAACAATGATAAATAAATTTAATTTCCTGCAATTAATACTTATGGTACCATATATATGCATATATGAGTATTTACCATTTAAGCATTAATATATTCAGTATTATATATATATATATATATATATATATATATATATATATATATATATATATTTAATTTAACCATTAATATCAATTATTTATCTAAAAAACTTAAAAAACGAAATAAAATTTTCCTAGAAACTAGAATGCCCATAAATAAAAATAAAAATCGGTCATGAACAAAACAGTAACAGTTGGTAGAAAAAGGAAAAAAGAGAGAGAAGGCTAAATGAGTAAAATGATAAAAAAAAAACAAGGGGCAAAATGATCACGACTTCCGACACGTACGCGCAGACGGGCGCATGCACATCTGCAAAGACGGGCGCCTTACCGCACTCGCACAAGCGCTCACACGAACACAAAATATACAGAAGAAAACTTACACCAGTGTTAAATGTGCATAAAAGAAAAAAATCGAAAATATAAAGACAGTAAATTGCTGATACCACCTGAAGAGTGGACGAACAGTAATATCAATCCAGTGACTCACATTAATGCTATATATATATAGAAAGAAAGAAAGAAAAAGAGAGGGTGTGGGACACAAAAAGAGGGACGAAATAAAATTGTTACAGTTTATACAAATGTAGGAATTCTTGCGAGTTTTTTTTCACAAGAGGTGGAAAATATTTAAAAGTTTTACTGTCCAAAAGCATTTTCAAATTAATGAATGTTTAGTCACTTTGATCAGTAATTGATGACATGTTCATCCAGGTGCTCCGCAGCTGGATGACGTTCGCCACTCTGACAATGAAATTGTTCACGACTCTCTCCAACATGTCATTCGGAATTCTCCTGATTTCTCTCTTGATGTTCTCTTTCAGCCTGTCAACTGTGTCTGGGTTGCCCTCATACACTCTCTCCTTCAGGTAGCCCCAGAGAAAGTAGTCCGGCGGGTTCAGATCAAGAGAGTAGGGCGACCATGGATTGTCGGTCCTCCTCGAGATTAATCGGTCGCCTGAAACGTATTGCCCAAAGTATTGTACAGTGCGATCGGAACAGTGAAGTGGTGCACCATCCTGTTGAAGCATAACTTTTTTCATGTCAAAACCCCCTTTGCCTCCTTAATGAAGCGTCTCCGAAGTATTTCGATGTATCGGTGTACATTCATTGTCAACCGATGGCCATCATCATCTTCAAAAATGTATGGCCCCAAAATACCATTCTTTCCAAGTGCACACCATACCGTAGTTTATTTCTACACGCAGAGGTTTTTCAACGTGTTCATGAGGTTGTTCACTGGCCCAACACCTGAAGTTTTGCTTATTCACATGCCCACTCAAATGGAAGTCCGCCTCGTCGCTGAAGAGAAGACAGTCCAAAAGTTGAGGGCCGTTCTCAATACGCTCGCTTATCGTCTGGCCAAACTCGTAGCGTTCGGTGTTGTTGGTTTGAGTTTGCGCTTGAAGAATCTGCACTTTGTAGAGAAACAGTTTCATATCACTGTGGATAATTCGGCGCACAGATCTCCTGGAAATACCCACTTGCTGTGAAAGCTGTCAGGTGGATTTGCAGGGCGACTGTTCCAACTGGTGCCCGACCTCTTGAACATGGGCTGGCGTCCTCGCTGTGAACTTTGGGCCACAATGGACTTTGTTATTGTTAATGATACTTCCAGTGTTTTCTACCAAACCTATCATTGTATGGCGATGGGAAATTTTCCTTCCAGGATATTCGCGTCTGGACAATTGTAGATGACTTTGTTGCAAAATACAGTTCCACAATTTTTGTCCTCTCTTCAACTGAGAACTGCTCGTAATGGTCCATCATGGTATCAGATAAAACCTACAGGTATGCTATGCAACTCACATGAAAAAGAAAAAGAAACAATTATTTCTTTAGAAAATATGAGCCTTTACTTTCCCTCTTTTTATGCCCAACCCTGTATATATATTAAGTTTATAAATATAAATTTCGATAATTTCAGGCCTTAGCACTTCAACCTAGTTGGTGTTCACACTAACCAGATGTTAGTGTTCTGGACATTTCCTTGACGTCAAGGTACACCACCTAACAAAAACATGCCGAAAAGCATATATCATTCTCTAATAAGATTTCTCGAATATTCAGGCCGATAGACGAAAATAAATATACTATTTATTAAATAAACGAAGCTTCTATTCAAATACGGGTACCCACTAAAATAACATTTAAAGAATCTATCGGATCAATAAATAAAAATCCATCACATTTCTTTACGTATATATATATATATATATATATATATACAAGCTTTACTAACAGAATAGTATGGTTATAATATGTATATCATATTAAAATAGAGCATGGCTCTGTACACTGGAATTAATATATTTCATAAATACGAGAAGTGTTCCAAAAGTTTTGAGTCCAGCATTCTTAATAATATAAAGTATTGTTTTCATGCTGTCAGTATGTAAATACTACTTTTATTTTTATGTTATTTTTTAACAAACACTTCTATTTTTCAACAAGCCGTTTTCATTACAGTTTGTCTTTAAAAAATTACTTCCCCCTCACCCAACAAAACTGATCAGGCCAAAATATGAGTTCCATACAAAGGACAGTCCTCATGGTAGATATTTTGCATGCGATCATAGACTTACCAAAGCACAATCTATTCTAGGATGAAAACATAAATCACAATACGATGCTTCAGTTTCTAATTCTGAGTTTTGTCAGCCGTCGTCGTGTGCTTCCATTTTTTAAAAATTACTTTTGAAATGTATACCGCAAAGAAAATATTGATAGCAATGTAAATATCCCAGTTTTGTGAAAAACAAAATATATAAGCAATATATTATATTATATTAAGACAATCAAATAAAACAATAATTTAGAATTACTGTAAAAGGGATCCTATCTAGGTTGAAAATATTTTGGAAACCCCATGTATATTTGATCATTACAAATATTTTCATACATTAATCCATTCTTCAGCCATTTAAATTAGAGGAAATAAAAAAGGAGTTTGGGACAAAACCCAAGTTTGCATCCTATGCCTAAGGATCTCATCCTTCATGGATGATACATTAACCTACTAAAGATGTCTTACTGGAAATCTGCTGTTTTTTGTTTTTGTTCTGTTCAACACTGTTTTATTGACCAACTATAGTAGTAGTAGTACTAATTGAATGCTATTTGCAGATTCTAAGCTTAAATAACTTAATTACAAATCTTTCTCTGAATTTCAAAACAGCTTAAGTGTATTACTGCTTCTACTACAAAAAGATGGCTCAATTGAAAAAATGTTTCCATAAAACAAAGTATATATTAAAAAAAAGGATCAGTTTAAAATCTCACAAGAGTATGTTTAATCAATAATTCCCTATGAGAAAAAGGAAAGAAATGTGATAGAGAGTGCTTTTATTTATCAGTAATACAAATGTATAGATAAATGCAATTTGTTTGTAAATATTTTGCTTGTGGCTAAAAATTCTAGTCAAGATTTTACAGCGCCAGAACAAATATGTATGCAAACACACAGAAATTGACAGAAAACAGATCATGACATCAACTTAAAATTTCATATTGTTTTATATAACAAGACAAAAACAAGTTGATATACAGTTTTCCAAAATCCTAGGAAAAAGTCAGAAATTAATTCCCGCTCTTTAGCTCAACAAGTGGATAAATAAAGTAAGCATTATTTTATAATGAGTAAAGAAGGCTTGAAAAATTTAACACTCACAAGGCACATTGAAGTCAAGTGAACCATAGAAAGGCAGTATGGGACATAAGACAAATAAATGGAGAAGTAGCACAAAGACAAAGAGAGGTTATATATATTATTGCGGAGCTGCTCCTAGTTGAACAAAAAGCAGTGGCAAACAAAATTCACACATGTAAATGTCGGATCGTCATTGTTAGTAGAGGTGAATGGAAATGGATTAACTTTTAACAAGGTGAAATTTCTATGCACCTGAGTAACAAAGTAGAGAACATACACTAGTATGCGTATAAAAGTAAGAAGACATTAAAAGTTAGTGTGTGTGTGAGAGAGAGAGAGAGAGAGAGAGTTCAGTAACCCGGAAAAAGATATCTGCATGCCTGGGACAAAGATTTGGTTGGTGTTACTTCTACTGCATGTTAGAAGGAAATAAAAGAGAAAGAGACAGGAATTGCCCCGTTTTTGTAGCTGTTTAACAGCGCCACATAACGACTTCTTGGCAAAATTGGCAAAGCCATGTAGGGGTAACCCACAATATATATATATATATATATATATATATATATATATATATATAAATATATATATATATATATATATATATAAAGAGAGCAACAAAAAACAAGAATCTGTAGAAAACTATAATTGCGCACATCCTACATCCTATTGGACGCATAGGGAAAGAAAACAAAATATCTAACTAACCAGTATTTTTCGTGTTCACAACCCATTTTTCCTGACTTTTCTATAAATTTTAACGCACATATAATAGATATTTGCACAGTACCTCCATTAGGGGACTTATTTTTATTTCCGTGTTCTTTCATTAGGGAATCATCATGGAGAGAAATTCAGGACACTGCAAAAACAGTTATTATTCACATTATATTTTTCTCCTGGGCACATCAGCTTCGATTAGTGGACAGCAAATTAGTTTCGCAGGTTATTAATATTGTAGCAAGTTCAATCCTCACTGGGTGTTCTAAATTTGAAGCCTTAAGCCAAACTCTAGCTAAAGTTAGTAAATACCCATATAGTTTGTTCGCCGATCTGGAAAAAAGAATTTTGAAAAATCAGCCATCATAGAAAGCCAAACTTGAAACAGGAAGCCCATAATTAATGTCACTTCCCCAAAAGCTTGAAGTAACAGCCACGCGAGCTGATTCTGTATCAAATAGCCAGAAAAATGCGGGTTATATAATATTATATTAAAATTTACAGTAATAAGATTTATTTGTGATAAAATTACTGTTGTTCTGAAGATGTTTTTGAACTTAAGTATTTTCACAATTGCAATTATTTTTACTAGTTTTGTTCATTAAAAATATTTTCTCTTTCTCGCGACATCATTTTTATTTTTTGCCAATCACTTCTTTAGACTGAAACCAAACAACAGAATATTAGCGACAGAAGACTAAGAATAAGATCTCTACTTAATAATAGTAGCCAACTTCGTTGAGGTGTTATTCATGAAAGACGAGTTTGAACTATGTCCACAGCTAATTCATTATTTTGAATTACTGCACGTTAGTTTAAGAGTTGAAGAACTGATTTGCTATAAAACGTTACAGTAAAAAAAGCAATAGAAATAATGATGTACCGGGAAAAAGAAAATAATTATCTTGGTTATCTCCAGTCTTCAATGACCATAATATACATTAGTATACCCGTGATATACTAACAATATAACACAATGTAAGGAAGGACCAGAATAGTTGAAAGAAATGAATGTCAAATATGCATTATGCTCAAAAAGATTTTAGATATAGATAGTTCATAGAAAAAATCATATACAAATATGTATATACCTGCCACTATTTGTCCCGTATAGAGAAACTATAACACATACGGATAAAACAAGCAGTGTGAATAGGTGAAAATCGAGAAGTTCCTAATTGTAAAATGGCCAGGCTTGGTGATGTTTTAAAAACAATTAGAATTAAAATTTAAAAACGAAGCTGATTAAAATGTTCCTTGTTTGAATTACGTGGTTTCCATTCGTTCTTCTTACCACCGCGGGCTATCACGTCTATTTCCTCGCGGTCTACAAAGCAACTGGTGTTTGTCACCCCACGAACCTCGTGAATCCGTACCCCCAAAAGTGAGATAATCGCCTCTGCCTCTCTACAGAAATAAAAGTATTATTTCATTTTGTTCATGATTTTTATCATTATTCCTTGTGTAATATAACATTTAGATTTTTCAGTTTAAAGGTATTTTTTTAATATAATGTAAGGTTTCAAAACTGTTAAATTTGTTAATACTGAAATATTTAAAGCGTTTATGAAAGATCGAATGTCGTAGTAATCGCAGCGCTGGTTCGAGCCGTGGCGGCTGCTATATTAAGGGAAGAGATTCACAACGAAAAAATTAAAACGAAAGATTCATTGGGTTAATCTTCAATTGGTTTATATAATTCTTGGTACAACAAAAATTAACCCTTCCCGAACCAATCTCTATAGTGGCACTGTGGCCTCGCCTTATATTCGGGATTCAAAGTTCTTCAGAACCAGGATAGCAGGATCTGATAGCAGCTGACATGGATTTCAGAGGCACTCGATGTGGGCTTCGCAAACCAGTCTTCCAGCTCTTAAAGCTATCTGCTTATATGTACATCTGCCTAAAACTGGCATGGGACCGAAGGGTTCTGGGGATTCGTTGATTCTTCAATTTTCTCATAAATCCCAATAGGGGTTCTTTGATTCCTATTTCTGCTTGCTTAATCAACTTTCTAAATTTGGAGAATTATCCACTTCCTTGGGAGTAGTTATCGGGATTGCTCCTCCAATCTGCTTTACTTTACATCCCGCACTATCACTACACATAGGCTGTGCCAAATTCCCCACTTCCTTCTCAGCATTCAACCTGACCCTACTTCCCAAGGCAGGCAGAACTGTTTTTGTGACAAATCTAATTTTTAAAGCATGTGGGCGAAAGGGTCATTAACTTTAATTCTCTTCATTCCCCAAGAAAGTGATAAAATTATTCCTCCATTCTTAGGCTTATTTCTGTCTAGCGAAAACATAAACCAGATCATCTGCTCGTCAACAACAGGATCTATTTTCATAACTTCGACCCTCAAAACGGGTTCGTACTTTGTTTAAATTTCCCAATTCGTTTTCGTTAACGAAAATATAAGCCCCGTCTACCTCTCTTCTCGTTAATGATATGTGTTTTCTTAATTCCTCAAGGAAGAGATAAAATTATTTCTCCTTTTTTTTTTGTCCGCATGGCATACTCGCGATAAATAAAAAAATAAACTGTACGAAAGAAGAAATCTAGACATTTCACTTTCCAAGGAAAATGTCTTCTCTCTCTCTCTCTCTCTCTCTCTCTCTCTCTCTCTCTCTCTCTCTCTCTCTCTCTCTCTCTGATTATTTCAGAGGAATCTCACTGTGGTTAGCAATCTAGTTTCATATAACATTACTACTGTAGTGAGTCTGATCTTCACTAGATTCTCTATAATTGTACCAGACTAAACTAAGCTTATACCTATATGACTAGTTAAAAACAAACGTCTTTACCTTCTTATTCATGAACCTTTTCATTGCTTTCCATTTTGTTTAAAAAAATCACACATTTGTCTACGTAAAAGACTAGCAACTGTTTTCATCCTTGGAACTACCAAAAAGCAACTGGCCAACGAAAATCGTTGATTAGTAACCATCTTTAATTTTCTTCTACCATCTTTAATTTGCTGTAATCAGTCTGTAGAATTTGTACTGATGAAAAATTAGATGAAGAAGATCCGTTCTAATTATCTCCTTCGCGGAAAGCACTCATCCACAATTCAACTGTCTACTTATAACACAGAACTGAAATCTTTTTCTGGATGATAAATGAGAAAGTGCTGGACTGTGATAAGCAGAGAATGCAATATTAATAATGCTTATTAGACGAAACAATTTTCATTGGGCTTAATGTGGTACCAGACGAAATTGTAGTGGAAAGATGAAAGGATTATGTTGCGCCAATCTTCTCTTTCACTCTACTTCATTCTTCCTACTTTCTCCTTTTTCTGCTCCCTTCTTACAAACGTCACTCCTTCCTTCTCGATTCTTTATCTCTCACTCCCGCTTCTGTTTCTATTTCTCTCACATAAATGATATTTTCCCATCCTTTCCTGTTTTATTCTTTTCTCTCACATTGCCTTTTCCTCCCTTCCATCTTTTTTTTTCTTCAAGAAGGCATTCCTTCTCTGTCTTTCCTTTGATCTCCTCCCTTTTCACACACATCGCTCCCGATTTCTGCTATTTGTTTGTTTCTCTCTAAACACTAATTCTCTTCCTTCCTCTTTTTCTCTCGCACACACGTCACTCTTACTTTCTTTCTTTGCTCCTTTTTCTCAGACTGCTTTCATCCTCATCACCCTCTGTTTTGTCTCCATCGCCACTTTTCTTCCTCTCACTTTACCATCCCACGCTCTCTGAACCTGCTTGTCCTTCTCTCTGTTTCGTTTTCCTGTATTCTCTCTATATATCTTTCTCTCTTTTTCAAACATACACACCCACACACACACTTTCTTTTTTTCGTTTCTTTGTCTTTCACATTAATTATTTTTTTCTTCCTACTCATGGGTTTGGATGGTGTTATTAATTAATTAAGCTTAATTTGACACAAAGCCACAACTATGGAGTACCTAATGAGAATTGAACTCAATATTCAGTGGTAATAATCAGCCATATTAGCTCGCTAACCATTACCTCACGTCGAGGCACCTTGTGAATATTTAGATGTTGCTCTTTTATAAAAAGTTCACTACATTTGTAGATCTTTACAAAACTTAGTAATGTGTAAAATACTGTTTTGTATCCCTTTTTTTAACTATCGATCACTTTTTTCCGGTATTTTAACATATTAAAATTACGCTTTAAAGGAATCTTTATTATTTATCCCCGAATATTTTTGTTTGTTTGTTACAAGATGAATGTCTGATTTTATACTGGCGAAATGGAGTCTGTTATCTCCTTTTGATCATGAATTAAGTTTTAGAGACACAGAAGACAATTTTGGACATCTCACGCCAGATTGATGCATATATAGAATCGTCAATGTTTGTCTATTCACCTTCGTTAAAAATAGACTCTTCTATAAGAATTAGCTTTGACCAATCAACATCACACATTGTGAAACTCGGCTTGTGATTGGTCGAGACGACCCCTAGAATGTGTATCCATGGTCAAAAAATCTGTTTTCCCGCCAGGACACTGGGAGCCTACTTTGGTTTCCCAAACTAAATAAAAGGACGAAATTCAGTCCAATTCACCAGTCAGGACTCCACACTCGGAGAGATGCCAACCAATTCCATGCCAATTTAAACTTTTCCGCGCGAATTAACCTGACTCAACAACCTAATGGTTTACTCAATCTCTCTTTAAAAAAACTTCTCAGAAAATTCATTTACTTTACTTGAGAAAGTGGAATATATATTCACTACATAATTAGTAACAGTAACAAACAAAACTTTCAACAATTAACAGTTCAAGGTACGCAACTTCGTACAACTTAAGAATATTTACAATAACACTCGTATACACACATTAACATTTGAACTGTAAAATCAAACACTTTTGTACATTGAACAGCAAACTGTTTAATTCTTACCATAAATCACCAAAACATTGATTTAAGCATTCAAACATACTCTACAACAAACTACATGTCTTATTACACCAATATACAACAAATCACCAACTCATTTGTATATATTTAATTTGTATATAAATTAATGTTAATGTTATGCATTCAACTTTTGTCTTGTTTTTCCAACTTTATTTGCATGATTTGTTCTAAGTAATTGTTGTGGACGAATGTTTTAGAACACATCCTCGAAATTCCTTCTGATTAATAAAAACACAATCACCAGTCCGCAACACATATATTATTTTTGGAACAAGATGCATTTATATTAAATTTGGACAACTCAATTTCCGGAATTATGGATTCATAACTGACGCAAATTATTTCCGTGATTGTCAGAAAATACAAAGTCTCAAAGGGAACGAATTACAAAGAAAAGAACTTTTAACAACTTCTATTATTTTTCGAACTATTAATAGAGTGTGGCAGTGCATATATCACAAAAAAATGTTACCTTAAAAATGAGACTTTGCTCACAAGTAAGCAATATTGTCCTGCTGAGAAACATGTTTAGAAAGTAGGAGTAAGTAACTTATAGGTAGAAAGATTATATAGTGTTGCAGACATCATTACAAGTGTACAAACTTGGGTATTATAACTTGTTGGAGTGAAATGAAATAACGGTTACGCAACAAGAAAGAAAATAAAATCGAAATCAACATGAAATTTAAATATGTCTCTAAATAACTAGAGATATTTATTAAAATGGTACATACTATTCGTGAAATTTCCACATGGTTGTTTGTCAGAGGCCAGCTCGGTATATTTTCACCTGTCGATTATCAGTAGTCAAAAGAGAGATAAAATTTCTTAATTGTCGACCAAGGTGGAAAAGAGACCAATCAGAGGGCTCGTTATATGCCGGTTAAAGTAATGCTGTTAAAGAGACCTCTGACTTAGCCACTTCCTTTAAATTTTTACGAGGGCCCGTTACAATAGCGTTAATTTTCCAAATGGAATTTGCCTTGAAATCGAGCACGGAACATTAGCACCTTGAGAAATACACAAATATTATATCAAGATGTAAAACTTGAAACATTTAAAGCGAGAAAAAAAAAGGACTAAGCAGCAATTGTAAGAAACAGACTATATGGCCGTTAGTAAAAGGAACAATCCAAGATGCAAGCTACAGAATGGAGACATCGAAATAAAGAAAGTAAAGAAATTTAGCTATCTGGGAAGAGGTGTAACAGACATTGGAATATGCGAGACAGAAATCCGAAGACACATTGAAATAACGAAAGATCTATTCCAGAAACTATGCACAATATTTAGAAACAAGAATATTTCGTTGGAAACAAAGACAAAAGTGCTCAACTTTTATATAATACCAATCCTTCTCTGTGGCAGGGAATGCTGGAAAATTTCCTCACAGATGAAAAGAGGCTTGAGACAGCAGAAATGTGGTTCTACAGAATAATACTGAGAATGCCATTGTCGGAACATGTGAGTAACGAAAAAGGAAAACGGGATCGAAAAGGACACTTTTACTTAAGATCAGAAATAGTTGAAATTTCTGGGACGCATAATGAGGAAAAGAGGCTTGGAGAAACTAACTCTCATTGAAGGCAAGCGGGCAGAGTGAAACAGCGAGTAACCTACCTGATCTTGTGTAAATGGATGGCAGACAATGAATAGAGAAGGATTTTACGAGGGCAAACAATGATACCAGAACTAGGAATTCGTGGGGAACCATGATCGTTCATATCCTGAACATAAAAGAAGAATGTCTGTGTAGATATGCAATGAACTGAATTAATTTTGATAAACGGATGCATAGATGAGCAATTCAGTAAGTAACGCTCACACGATAATTTGCTTTGGTATGCAGTTTCAGCGTTTGCGTATGTTTTACTTAACACAAGCTTGCATTTGTAAAGGACTGTTGTTCTCTACTTTGTTCTCAACAGCTACTCAGAAATGCCTCAGCAAGAGGTTTTCAATGATCAAGAGGGATTTGGTCCTTTACACCGGATCTTTTATTGCTTGAAAGAAGATAAATATTTTATAGGTCTAATAGACAATAACAATTGATTTATCCACTGAGACTGTCAACCAAGATTATGCGCTTTATAAAACCTTATGCAAGCAAAAATCTATCCATTCTACAGAATTTTATAGCTGGTATTCCAATTTTGGTTCTTTTCAGCTGTTGGTAAGGTACTTGTTTGACTTTCATTGTCTCGTTAGAACTAGATAAGTAAACTATACTAGACGAGGCTAAATATTTTGTGCGTGCGTGTGTCTGCGAAGGTAAGAACTAAGCAGTTGTTTGTTTCTTTATGACATCTCTCGCTAGTGTAGATTTTTTATGAAATAAGATTCGTTTTCTGATGACGTCGGATCATCGGTGAAACATGTCAAAATAAAGTGGACCTTTCGACATTTCGTTGTGTTATCAGCTGGAATTCAAATTAACTTAAAAGTTCTTTTTACCATTTCATCAACACAAAATGCAAAGTGATTTAAGGGGGCAAAATACATTTTATTGTGACAGAAACAAAAATTAAGAAAACCAAGTAGTCATCTCTTGGATGCATAGGCATTCACTCCCACTCCGAGTTAATACTTTGCAGATGCATCTTTTGCTGCAAACCTTTTTCAGGGTAAAGGGGGTGAATGCATATGCATTCAACATTTTTCACATTCTTATTCATAAATAATTTTGAAAACCATGTAATATCTCCCTCCTTCCCTACTTCAAAATTATGCCCTGTTTTAGGTTGGTTCATTACATAAAACCCCAATAAAATACATTGAAATTTGTGGTTGTAACTTGACAGAATCTGTAAACGTTTAAGTTCGGCGAATACTTATGCAAGGCACTGTATATATATATATATATGTATGTATATATATATATATATATATATATATATATATATATATATATATATATATATTCTGTTTATACATTATTTATATAGATATAATTTATTTAAGTAAATGCTCTGTTTTTTTTTTGGGGGTGTGTTTTTTTACTTAAACATTATTAATTGCATTTACTGGCCTGAATGTTCGAGAAATTTCGTAGAAAATAGGCGCTCTCCGACAAGAATCGAACCTGAAACCTAGAATTGTCTGCCAGTGTCTCCGTTTGCATGCATCATCTGTTGGTATACTGAGCTAGTTCCCACTCATCTTTTTTAAGGTATATCCTTCGTTTGATTGTTCTTAATAAAGGAATTCCATCGATAAAACATTTTTGTGTGGTTAAATTGTTTCAATGTTTTAGATATTCAGTAAATTTCCTATGCCTGCAATAACTTTCATATAGTATGGCATTGTTCACAAATTTAATAATCAAACAAAAACAGGGAGGAAGCGTCAGAACTTGATTGAACTGCAAGTGCAAACGCATGAACGTCCCCTCCACCTTCTTTTTCGTACGTTTACTGTAAAGCTGGGGTTAATAAGAGATTCTTCGGAAAATTTTCCCTTTAAACGCTTCAATAATCCTTCTCAAACAATCTTTACATCAAAGGTTGTTCGAATGCCAATTTATCATCGAACCATAGGAAGAAACTGTTAGCTAAATGGCAAAAGCTGATTTGACACAAACCATATAGGGCTTCATCAATTCAGATAGGTGGTTGGAGTGAGTTATATTGAACAATGCTAATATTAGCAGAGTCCTTATGAGGAAGTATTCAGCATTCATTGGCCGAAAATCCAATGCTATTGTCGGTTGAAGTCGGAGTATTAAATATGAGGAAAAATTAATCAAAATCTTTAGAAAAAAATCTCATCTGTTATAGCAGTGTAACGTAAATGAAATCTTGTATTTATATTTCAAGTTCACTGATATTTTTGTGCTGACAGATATCAGAATACGTATCTTGGGAAATGAGTCAGGGCGAGAAATTTTCAGCATCCCTCTTAGATGCGACTTTATGTCTGTAAGAGTGTGTATTAATTATGTCGACATCCTAAAGATTAAAGCATCGTTATGGGTAAATATTTACTAAACAATTCTATATAAAGCTATACAGAGATAAGACTAACTATAAATCTATCCTTTTATCGCCAGTGTTTTAAGTAATGTTTGGGGGTCTTTAAGTCAGTGTGGCCGTGGGTAAGAATTTGTGTACAAAAAATTAGTCCACATCATTTCCACGACAGAGAAGGAATAATTTTGGGGAACGGGCTCCCACACAGTCCATTTTTGACGATAGGTCTATTTTTATCACATTTTTGGTAGTTTTCCTTAGATCAGTGATTCTCAACCGCCGTACCGCGGCACACTAGTGTGCCGTGCGATCATCTTAAGTTTGCCGCAAAATACTGTCATGGCATAAATATATATATGTGTGTGTGGAAGAAGTAACAGTACAGCATTAGTATAAATGAATAAGTATTAACCTTTTTTTACTTTTTTCCAAATAATTATTTTCACTATTTTTCGATCATGTTATTTTGAATACTTTATTTTAAAATTCATTTTTAAAAAGTCTTTATATTTTTAAGGGCTCAAAATAAAACACTCGACAGTACCTCTTGATTCATTTTGAATTTCAATGCAAAATGAATATCTCACATCAGCTAAAAAGGCTTTATGAGTTTTATTGCAATTTTCTGTTTCTTATTTATGTGAATTAGGCTTCTCAACCCTAAATAACATCAAAAATAAGAAGCGAGAAAGACGACGCTCAACTGATGTAGAAAGAGTTTGCTTATCGGACATTCGACAAAATATTGAAAAAATCGCGTAAAAAAACACCAGGCACAGTTTTCATCCTAAATAAGCTGTACAAATAGTTGAATAGAAATAAAGTAAATTCGTATTTGTTTGTGTATTTTTTTAATCTATGGTTTTATTTCATAACATTTAAAATGTATACCATTTAAATATTTTGCTAAATGTGCCGTGATATTTTCATTTGCTCCTAAGTGTGCCATTGCTTAAAAAAGGTTGAGAAACACTGCCTTAGATATCTACTAAGTTTAGCTTAGTCTGATAGAAAACCCCGATACTAGCTGAAGTTATTCTCCTAGCAATAGTCTGCGAGAATAGATTGCCAACCATCGATCTTTAACAGGGATCATCATTACGTGTACAATAAAAATCAATCGATCACTGGAAATTCTTAATACAAACTCGAGCCTCCCTTTTTAAGGTCATTTGTGTGTGTGTGTGTGTGTGTGTGTGTGTGTGTGTGTGTGTGTGTGTGTGTGTGTGTGTGTCGATCATTGCGACTTGATGAAAAAGCTGAGATTGTGTTAGTTCATTTTTGGCTTAGATGTAACAGCGCTACCTCTATCTGTTCGTATTGGATCTCGGCCAGACAAACAAATCCCCGTTAAGAGCAATCGGAAATAATACTTTTTCTGTCTCAAGTTTGCTATTGAATTTTTATTACCTTTTATAGATAGACTAGTAAGAGAGCGCCCAGTTTTATCAGACCGTTCGTACTCGACGTTAGGCCATCTTGCCAAGACACTCCTGAGTCATTATGGTAACATTGCCCTTTTAGTAAAATTCATCGAATGAGCGCCTACTGCAGAGTAACTATTAGCAAGCTAATCTCGCTAGTATAACGATTTCGATCCTCAAGGAATGATACATATTCGTAGTCCTGCGCATGACTTAGCAAATATCTACAAAGCGCCCATTGTTGATTGAGGGTTAATAATCTACCACCTTGAAATTTCCGAGTACAGTGACATTGATCCACCCGGGGCATGAAAGGGGCACAGTTGTGACCCTGTGCCAGAAAAAATGTATCCCCAGAGTGCCAGCTCCTAGCGCGACAATTAGCAATCTATTCTCGTAGATCTTTCTTAGATCTTTTTTAGTATAATGGCATTGATCTTCACAGAATGGCTGCACCATTACTGTGCTTTGTGCCAGACTAAGCCGAACTTATTAAATATCCATATTTAAGCAAAATAGTTAGCACTTTGTTGCCGGAAACAGGACGCAGAGGAGATCCAAATAAAATTGGAATAATATTTTTAAATAATTAAAAGTGATTATTACATAAAATATAGTAAAACCCCGATTTAAAGAATTAATTGAGGTGAGAGTGTGTTGCTTAAATCTGTTACATCCAGCATTTCGTGATGAAGAAAAGTTCTGTATATTACCGCATTTAATGAATATCGTTTTGTTAAATCCAAGACAGCATGCAAATGACCAATGCACTTCCCCGAGGATCACTGAGAGTAAGTCGTTTACAATAACCGATGACTTCAGCAACATACTAAGTAACCCGAAACATTGAGATGGTCCTCTCTCTCTCTCTCTCTCTCTCTCTCTCTCTCTCTCTCTCTTTCCCTTACACACACACACACACACTATCTATCTCTCACACGCAGACACTGTTGCTGAGTAAGATTTGTTAATTATAGTGAAAACTGGCTTTAAAACTAGCTAAAATAGACAAGATTTTTCTTTTTCATTTCCAGCTAACTTTATAGCTAACATGCACCTAATACCTTCACGCGAACTCGATGAATGCTTTGTTTGAGCCTTTTTCTAATTTCGTTCAGTAAAAACAAGCAGTTGGTTATAACCTATGAGATCCACGAGCGGTTCCTGAAATTTGTTAATTCCTTAAATCGAGATTTCACTGCATGTTAATCAGTTGGAATATAGAGACCTGCTTGGCGGCTGAGGTGGTTGCTTGTTTCTTACTGATGGCGTTGTGGAATGGACTAATAATCGTTGTTGCCAATGAAAATGCTATCAATAAACCGAATTCAAATTCCTACCGACGCAGCTTATGCCCGTACGTGAAAGATATAAATTTAATTCTCCTTGCACTCAGTTCTATCGCATGATATATAGACAAATGTCTCGTTACTGGCATGCGGCAATAGTTTATAGAAGACGAGTGAGTAAGTACTTTGCCCAGGCAATAGCAATAGATTACTATCATTTCACATCAGCTATAGTAACTGATATTCAGCCCAGAATTTCGAATCCTAATTTTAAAAATAGGCAAACATTCATTACTAGGAAAACTGGCATAACGCGATCTCCCCAATCCAACCCGCACTTAATATCGACAAGGAATATACAGAAAGTTGTGAAAATCTTTTTCTATTTTCTTTTTCTTATTTCATCTTAAATAATAATGCAGGTCTCAAGCGAAATTATAAAATTAATGACAGCTTTATTAATGTAGAACTTATGATAATACCTGAAGATAGTCCTTGCACGTATAATAATTATCATCAAAATATTAATAATTTTTCCACTATTACATATTAATAATATAGAAAATTTACAAAGTTTACCTTAAAAAGACAGCTAAACCAGCTCTTTCATCAGCATTAAGATGAGATAGGACGGATAAAATGGTTTAGCATTAATAAGAGAGGACAGATGAACCGGTTTAGCACTGATGAGAGAATGGATAAACCGGTTTAGCACTGACGAGAGGACCAATAAACCAATTCAGCTGTCTTTTCTGTTAATTGTGCTGTATTTCGATATTAGCATTTTTTATAGTAACAATTTTTGTTTTTGTTTTTTGTTACCCAACCGCCATTTTTGTTATAAATTTTATTCTTTTCACAAGTCCGTTTTTATTGCACTAATAAAATTTTCTACCCCTACAAAATATATATATTTTACCTGGGATCAATGGTAGACCGTTGGTGCCGTTGAGAAATATGCAACTACTTTAACCACTAATCAGGCCTAAGATATTCAGGTAGGTGTACTGAAAGCACTGTCTTCCGGAGGTGATAAAGAGAGAAGAAAGACGGACAAAATTGGCTTTTATGCATGTAAAATTGACAGGCCGCCTATTCATTTGGAGTGATTTCTATTGCAGAGAAGAATGGCGCTAGTCTTTCATGTTGTCAGCTATTTATGTCTTCATCAACTACGCAAATCGAAGCTTGTGCTTGTGTGTGAGTGTCAGGCAATCGCTATGTTGGCGATTATAATAAATAAATAAAGGAGTAGACTGGGACACTATAGAAAGCTCTTCCTCCATAACATTAGTTGAAATGGATATTTATAGGGCCAGATCGAATTTAGCACAAAAACAATATAAGAAAGTATTCAGCAAAGAAAAGTCATTTTAAGTCTAATGCATTAAACTCGCACAGTCCGAAATTGGGTTTTATCATTTGAATTTTTTTTAAAGTGTTTATAACGTATTTCTATTTTTATTTTTTATAATAATTTCTAGGTGATATAGAAGTAAAACATAAAATGCAAATTCTGTGTGACGAGTATCATATATCGCGCATCAGTACGGCAAATGGAATAGTCGAACCGATTTCGAATTTTAGCTGAGGCTATTTGTGTTCACATAACATTAATCGCGCGGGAAGGAAACCACATTTCCTTGCAATTTTTGACAGAGAAAAAGGAAGGCAGTGAAAACTCTTCTAGACTTGATGTATTACTTAATTATGATTATCTCAAATCCTTCTAATAATTTCTATCACTTGTATATCCTTGCTTGAACCGGCTTCTGATGGTCCAGTTGGTGCGGCTTGGGGATAGTAGTCGTGGGGGCACAGTCCTATCGGTAAGGGAAACTCGGATGAGTTCCACCACGGAATTTGTGATAGAGCAGTGCTATATCGAGTCTAATTCGTTACCATCTTCATCATCCTTTGGTACAGTTGGTATGATGTTTGCCTCGTATCGTAACGGTCCGGATTTCAATTCTCGGTAGTGGATGCACGCTGCTGATGAGTCCCAGATATAGGACGAAACGGCCGTCCAGTGCTTTCTGCATTCTGTTGAGGTTTCTTCTAGACTCGATGAATTACTTAATTATAATTATCTCAAATCCTCCTAATTGCTATCACACACACACACACACACACACACACATATATATATATATATATATATATATATATATATATATATAATGGACTCTTCCGTCGGTTTCGATGCATGAGAATCTGACAATTGATTCAGGTATGAATTTTGTGCGATAATCTTAAGTGACACTTAAGACCCGCAAGTGATTTGCAAAGGAGGCCGCATATGAAGCAAGAGTGAGGATTGTGGGATGAGGTCGCTGTTAGATTGGCTGACATTTTAGATCTTGCTCTCGCTTCTTGAAGATGATTCAGACTAGCAGATTGAAAACCGCTAAGTCCACTAAAACACATTGATCTCCACTCTATCCACTCCAAGGCTAAGCGTTCGAGAGTGTTATGAGGTATATTGACAGCTGACAATTTGCTATTCAGCTTGTCTGTATCTAAGCCATGGGCGTCCTACATTCTTGTGGCCCTGATCAAACTGGCTGTACATTAGGATCTGGGGTATCCTGTCACCAGACATTCTCAAGACATGACCAATCCACCGCAACTGAAACTGTATGAGGAAAGTCTCGATTCCTCCAATATTGCACCTGTTAAACAGGTCTACATTGGATGTTCTATCTTGAAATCTATCTCCACAGATAGCACGTAGACAGTTCTTATGGAAAACATCCAGCTGGCGTATATGGCGTATATGGTACCTGTATGGAGTCCACGACTCTGAGCCGTACAAAAGGATGGCAAGGACAACAACCCGAATTTTCGTATCCATTCGGATACTCAGCACATCCCACAAGCGATGGCGAAGTTTACCGAAAGTTCTGGTAGCCTTAGCAATCCGATGCATGATTTCATCATCTAAAGATCAACTGTAGTTGACTGCTACCAAGATAGGTGAAAGACTTTACATAGTTTAGGACTTTGTCAATGGTCTCTCTGGAAATTTGTAGACTGGTGGCTTTTGTTTCACACCACAGAATTTACATGCAGCAGAGAAACGACTTAGTAGATGTTGGGCCTCCTCACAGGATGTCGCAACAAGAGCTACAGCATCAGCAAACAACAAATCACAGATAATTTGTGTACGAAGGTGGATCTTGGCTTTGAAGCGCTGATGATTGAAGAGTCCACCAGTTGTTCGAAACTGAAACTTGACACCGCTCTCTGTGTCAGCGAATGTATATTTCAGCATCACCGAGAAGAAAGGTGCAAAAAAGACAGGGCCTATGACACAACCTGGTTTGGTACCGTTCGTGATATCAAAGGATTCTGACATCATACAATCAGACACGATATTAGCTTTCATTCCTTCATGAAAGGAGATGATCACTTTAGCATGTTTTCTGGATATATATATATATATATATATATATATATATATATATATATACACCCATACATGCACATATTACGCGAACACTCATACATCCGTACATACACGGGCATTTGTTTTCTCAAACTTCATTGCAATAGACCTATGATTTCACTTTAACACTTCTAAGAATACCTTTTCTCTTTCACCTGATTGTCACCATTGTTGTTATTAAATTGTATTCAAATTGTTAGACGTTATTGTTTCTTTTGCTGTTTTGATACAAGAACGAAGTTTTGTTGACCTTTTCTTTCTCTTGTTTGACTTCAGTTGCGACATCACCTTCTCTCTAAATTTGATATGTTTCGTTATTTATATAGCTTCATCAAATATTTTAGTGTAATTATTAAATAATAGTTTCAGAGTATTATTTATTAGTGGCAGTGTATTTTGGCTCAGACCTGAGGCTGACCTTTAAGGTCAGATGGTAAACAAAATAAGTATGTCGATTTTGATTGGGAATGTTAGAGAGAAAGTGAATTCAGGAAGTTTTGCACGTCGGAGAATGCAGACGTGTTATTTTCATGTATGGAAACTGCTCCCCAGTGGGGTGGGATAGCAATCCCACTAGCTAGTTAGAAGATGTACACGTCGACGTGTTTAATAAAATAGATAAGTTTTAAATCGCTTTTGTTGAAGTTCTCATTTCACCTCCGAACTAGCGATCACCCGGCCGGGATAAGACGAACGGGAGAAGTTACGATGTTATGGAATCGACTCTGTTATTCAACACCCCCTTCCAACAAGGAAGAGTATACAACATTTTGCTTATTTGGCGCAGTGGCCAAGTCCTCCTCAGAAGAGAATGAGTATGCAATATAATGAATCAGGGTTATTTTTCAGTTTTTAAATTCTATGTTGGTTTGTACTCATTGGTTGTGTGAACGCCACGTGTATATCTCACGTCATGTGTATATCTTAATTTTTGAAATGTCAACTTGCATTAAGCACGTATTAAAAATTGGATACAATATAGTCAATTTTGGAAGTAAAAATATTTGTTCGTTTAGAAAATAATGCAAGTTTTTAACCATTATTTTTAAAATAGGAGATTGCACTTCAGAAGAATTTTTATTAATCAAAATAAGAACCATTAAATTCTACACATTTTGACAACAAGAACAAGCATAGTTATTCTCTGAGAATAAAAGTTAGAAGTTTGGGAGGCAAAATCTTCCAAAGCCTTTTGAGCAGCAATTGAATAGCTGAAAACCTTTCCTTGTAAGAAGTTGCCAAAATCTTTGAAAAAGTGGTCATCAGTTGGCGAGGGTTCAGGTGAGCAAGTTGGGTGAGGCAGAGTTTCGTAGACAATTCATTCAATTATCAGTACATCTTCCATTTTTATTGAACAGGAGTAGAGGTTTATCCCTTGTTTGCAATTTGCCGGTTCTTTCTTCAATGGCTATAATTATTTAACTGTCTTAAAGTTTTGGTCATCTCACTGACCAGTGGCTGTGACTTTGCATTATGAGGGTATCGGGTTGGCAGTTTTCTCGTTGCTGCTTCCGTCTGGAAGTAAGGATCCCGAACTTTTTGGTAACCCTTAGAAAGACTGATCTGATCAACAGTCACATAATATCGATGTATTTGAAGTGCCGTGTTGCACATGATTAGGTATCCCTGGATGTATTTTTGGTGGGCAACGTCACATTATGATTTAGTCTGAGCCACCTTGCAGCTATTTTGTATTGCCATAGACGATAGGTAGTGATAATTATTTTCGCCCTTTTCTTCTTAAAACAAATCTTATGACAGATACAATGAAAAGAAATACGTGTAAACAAGTAAACAAAAACTTACCCCTTACAACCTTTCTTTCTCCAATATTCGTGGAATTCGTTCTATTTTTAAAACAATATTTTCTCTTGAAACAGTCTCCATATGTCTTCGTACTTTGTGAAATTAATTTAAATTCTTTTATTGCTACCAATGAATTATCTGTTCCAGGCTATCTTTCTTTTTGCGGAAAAGATTCTAGCATACATGTGCATGGCCTCGGTGCTTATATTCTGGAAAATCTCCCAATTGCAAGGAAATTATCTCTTGAGTCCCCAGATGATTATTTCATGTGCTTTCGATTTTCGTTATTGCACTATGTTATGTGCTATCACTTTTTCTTTTATCGCTCTCTTTCCTCTCGGGACTGTAATATATTAAACAAAACTTCTGATAGCATAGAAATGGCTCTTTCTCGACATCCATCTGCGAATTGTTTTGTCTTTGACAATTTTAATGCTCATTATGCCAAGTGGCTTAAGCATTTTAATATTATTGATGTTGCCGGTATTCAGAATTTCAATTTTCCATTGCTCAGTCTTTCAGTCAAATAGTGAATTTCCCTACTTGTTTCCCTAATAAATTTGTTCAACATTTTTCTTTACTTGATTTCTTCCTTACCTCCTCTCCTAACTCTTGTAGAACATCACAACTCTGACCTCATGGCAATTCAGATCACGCTGTAGTATCTATTGATATGTCTTTTGAAATCTATCAGAAAAGGGACCTCTTATTAACAAAACTTCATTCTGTTACCAGCGTACTGATTGAGATTCATTTCGTGACTTTCATTCGAGACGCCCCTTGGGTTGACCTTCCTATTGAGAATTGTGCCACAGGGGTTTCTTCTTGGATTAAAGCCGACATTGATGCTTTTGTACCTTCTTGCAAATATCATGTGAAAACACAATTTTCTCCTTGGTCCACACCAAGCTGTTCAACCGCCATAGCCCATAGGAATCATTTTACTGGTTGTGAAAATTCTGATAACAATTGATGCTCATTTGTGCCTACTCGAACTAATTGTAAACATCTCCTCAAAGTCCCTAAGACTTTGTTTGCTGATAGATTGAGGCACTGCATAGCCTATAGTAAGTTTGGTTCACGTGACTACTGACGGCTCTGGAGTAATGTCTTAAATAAGAGTAAGTCTTCTATCCCTCCTCTATTCACTCAATTTCAGGTGTTAACATCTGCTGAAAAAAGCAGAATGTTTTCTCATAAATTTCTTTTAAACCCCACTCTTGATTCATCTGGAGTATATTTGCCTGACTGTCCACTTAGAACTGAATATCTGTTGAGTGATATCCGTATAATCCTGTCCATGGTTATTGCTATCATTTCTAAACAGGATCCTCACAAAGCATGTGGACTTGATGCAATAGTCTTTAAGAAATGTGCTCCTGAACTGTCTCCTGTTCTCTTTAAACACTCTACAATAAATGTCTTGCTGCTTCCTGCTTTCCTGTTTGTTGAAAATCCTCTTCTGTAGTTCCAGTATTTAAGAACTCAAGAGAACCATCTGATAATAAGGAGTAGTTTGTTAATTTTCGCATCAAAAACGAAACTCTCCTCTTTTAATCATTTGATAGAACCCTTTTTACCTTCATGACTGGTGCTAATCTCCATGAGAGTGACTCATTGCGCCTTCTCGGACTAACGTTTTCAGCTGAGATGAAATGGAAAGAGTATATTGAATGAATTGCTAAGTTTGCATATAAGAAAGTTGGTTCCCTATATCATTCTAGATAGTTTTTCTCAGCAGAATCTAGCTTACATATTTATAAGTCTACGATGCATCCTTGCTTTGAATATTGCTGCCACATATGGTCTGAAGATCCTGCTATATATTTAGAGATTCTTGATAAAATCTGCAATATTATTGGTCCTGGCTTCAGTCTCTTTTCTCATCATGGCAATTATTCTGGTGAACTTTCCGCTATGGTACCTAGACTTTATTGATTTAAGCACAATAGTATATTGGTGGCATTTTACAATTGAAACGATTAGATGTAACTATAAGTTCTATGCTAACAGTTTCTTCTATCGTAATTCTCGCTTGTGGAACTATCTTCCAGCTTCTTGCTTCCCAGTCAACTTCAAAAAATTTAAATGCAATGCCAATCGTTATCTTCTGTCTGCTTAATTCTTGTTCTTTTATTGTTCTCTCTCCTTAATAGTAATTTTTCTCATATTCTATAACACTCGGTAACCTCTTGCGGCCTAAATGAAAATTTATGTAGTGTCCATTGTGTAACATGCGACCGAATATTGTCATGCAAGAGAATTGTATTTTTTCTAATGGACACATACGCTGCAGTTTCTGATGCATTTGATTGATTTCTTGGCAATACTGTGCAGTTGTGATTGTTTCACCAGTTCAGAAAGCTGCGGTGAATGAATTCAGTTTTAGATTACCAAACAGTTACCATAACCTTCTTTTGGTGGAACTTCGGCTTTGAGAAGGATTTAGGAGTCTCCTTCGATTCAACCATTGTCCTGAACGTCATCGGTTGTCATATAGCATCCCTTTTTCATCACATGTTACAATGCGATCGAGACATAGGTAATTTTTGTTGCGAAAAAGAAGAGCGGAACAGATATCATCACAACAATTCTTTTGGTTTTCATGCAATTTCTATGGCACCCATTTGTAGAACTTCTTAGACTTTTCAATTTTGTTCATATGTTCAGAAATTGATCCAATATTTGCACCTATCTTTCTTGCAAGCTCTCGAATAATGGTGCGAGGATTTGCCTCCACTAATGTTTTCATTTCCTCATTTTCAATGGAAGTTTGACTTCCACGACCTTACTTATCTTCACCATGACGACATTTCTGAAACCATCGTTGCATTGTGCATTCGTTAACAGACCCTTCTGCCAAAACTTTATTAATGTTTCGAATTAAAATATATGTATGCAATAAGTGAAAAAAATAATTCTTTTATCCAAAAAGTATATAAAATACACTTTCAAATGATACATAATTTTTACCAATTTGAATGCTTTTTTAATTAATTGATTCGTTTTCTACGGCTTATCAACTCTTTACAGGCTATTTAAAGCCAGAAAATATTTTTAAATTGCAAGAATTTTTATTTGAGATAATAACGGTTTAGTGATACAAGTCTTACTAAATAAAACATAACTGGGGATAAGAGGTGGATTCATACCTTTCCCAATGGTATTTGCACGTGTTAATATAACGAACCCAACTGGAATTGGAACTCGGCTCTCTGATTAACAATTCCGAGCCATTATCCATTACAACCGCTACACATCTAAGCATACAGCACCAGAGATTCCCAAACGGCCACTCATCTAGGTACTGACTAGGTTCGATGCTGCTTAACTTTGGTGATCGTACGGGGGGAACCGGTGTTTCAACTTGATGTGTCCGTAAGCCTTTTTGTTACATTAAAAAAATGAAATATACAATGCAAAATCCTACTATATAATTCTAAGTCATATCATTTGCAACTTTTCTGATGTAGCTAAATAAGTAGAGAGTAGCGAGTAGAGAAACACGTCAAATTGTAGCGACTTCCTTATATATATATATATATATATATATATATATATATATATATATATATATATATGTTCCGCAGCATGCACCAAATTTTAATATTCTCATATTTCTTTCAGACATATTAACATGGGTGATTCCAATGTGACAATGAAATAAAAAGGCACTCTGTGAGCGTGTCACTAACTTCCAGCCACAATGACAAGGGGATAGCTAGCTTATAGAAAGTGTCCAATTGAGCAAGATGAAAGTTAAGTGGTTCTGAGCAGATGCCAACGAGTTACTCACAGTGATGTTCTCCAAGTTCACGTCGTTCGTGATGGTGAATTGGACCCATGAATAACGATAATGATGTCATTTAACTTCACTTCTTCTCACAGGCCCTCGCCACTACCTACCCCTAACTACGGGTTAAATAGTAGGACCTGTATCTGGAAAAAAATCACTGTTATTCTCGAAAAGGTTTTTAATGCAGTATTAACTTACAAAAAAATTATATTTACAACACAAAAACTACCCGGCTTTAAATAACCCACATTTTTCGTATATGAAATACATGTGCTTTTATTTTAATTTGAAGAGTAGTTATTAAAAACTATGAAAACCTAAATTGAGATCGTGACGAAGGTCAACTGACATCATTTTAACGAAGGTCAAGTGTCGTGACTTTTGCATCGAACGTAAAAATTTCCATGACAGATGCACTTCTCCACCAAAAAAATGTATGAATCAGTTTCGTGCACGCATGTGTATATATGTGTAGATGAATGCGTGTATCTGTGTATATCTGTATCCTGATGTGCCTGTATGTATATAACTGTGTCTGTATGCGTTTACATTTGTGTGCATAGGTGTGTGTGTGTAGGTGTGTGTGTGTGTGTGTGTGTGTGTGTGTGTGTGTGTGTGTAGAGGTATGTACGTGCGTGTATGAACAGGAGTGTAACTGTGTACACTACAGGTATGCGAATATTCCGGCGTGTGTGTGTGTGTATGTACAGTTGTGTGTATATGCGAGCGTGCTTCTGCTCTTTGGAAATCTCTTCCTGCTCAATGAAGGTGCCAAGAGAAATGTCTGTGGTCGATTGGCGAATGTTGAAGGTATCGACTGGATTTCATCTTATTGTTCATAGAAATTCACAATCATAAAAATCAATACGTTCACACTTTTTTATACTTTTTATACTTTTTTTTTATTATCAAACTGGATGAGCTGCCAGATTTTGCCTGCTTAACATTTTTCATTTAAGCGCGACTTTCAAGAATTAGAAATAAGCACTGTCATTGACGGGATTTGACTGTATACTGCCATGTACTGAGTGGACCTGTGGCTAAGGTTCGTTATGTTGGTGTGTTGAGTAACAGCGTTGGCTACTGCTACATCCTGGGTAAGTCAGGTCGTTATGGAAGAGTAATTATGCATTAATTCTCTCTTCTCTTGCAACCAAACATGGTGATAGGAACATATATATATATATATATATATATATATATATATATATATATATATATTATATATAATTCTTTCTTCTCTTCATTGTCGCGTGTTTATAAGAAATATAAGTTACATGAGCATGCATCAAGCTTTCAGAGATATAGAGACGCTTGGCTCTTTTTAATTTTCAAAATATTTATGGTACATTCTGATTAGGGCAAAACATCAGTACTTGTACTACTACATCCGAACAAGTGAAAGGGTTTCCTTCCAAATTGTGTTCGGTGGGTATCTATCTTTGATATATAAGGTGGACAACAAGTTACCACAGGAAGTCAGATTTCCTCGGTTCAGAAGAAATATGACGCAATCAATTTAGACTACACATTGTCGCTGACGATAATTGTAACAATGGTTGCTTCCATCACAGTGACAAGTCTTCGGCTGGTGTGGTTAATATAACTAAATATTCGCTATTACCACAAGAAAAAAAATCACAAATTTTCTTCATAAAAAAAGTATACCAAATTCCTCAATTAAAAATATTCAGAGAATTATTTCTCTTTTTCTTTACCTAATGCATTTTTTCCTTCTTATGCAGTAATATAATATTATGCAGTAATTGTAAAAGGTTATCTTAATTTTTGGTGTTAATTTACATCATTAGGCACACAAAATGCTAAATTTGTATAAATCATTTGCGTGTTGTTAAGAAATAAATTTTATCATAACTTTAAATTCGGTTCATATCGTGTGTGTCACGTGTTTATACTGATAAATGTTGCTACCTCAAATATTTGTTGGAAATATTTTTTTGTTAAATTTTTTTAAATCAAAAACTCCTTTATGTTAGTTTCCAAACAGGGCGATAGGAACAGAGAGCAGAAAGAAGCGTATTATTCATATTGTTCAACAGAGGGCGCAGCTGTTACTATCACGGAAAGCGTAATCAACAAACCGAGTTCCAATTTCACTTGAGATCCCTCATTTATCCCAAACATTTGTACACAAATTCAACTTGAAAAGTAGAAATAATGAGATAGCATTCAGCCTGTACTCCCACTTATATATATATATATATATATATATATATATATAATGTTATGTCTCTTTATATATATATATGTATATTCATATATAGGCTACCGCTTCTCTGTGATATACTGGTTGCCAACCAAAATTATAGTTTGTCCTGCTATTCGAGTAATAGCTTGGGGTAAAGAAATGGCTTCACACCTTTCCCAAGGGTATTAGCGCTTATGTGAACGAACCCGACTAGAATTCGAATTCGGCTCGGCTCTGTTGCGGGGCCGAGTAGGATGTCGCCCCCGCAAGGTTTTTAAGTATACGATAAATGTGAACAGCCAAGACAATGACGGGACAAAGGCAAAGGTTTTTGTTATGAACAAAAGTGTCGTTTTTATTCACACATTTACATCGGTGTGGTCCGAAAACTGGTTAATCGACGAACGTAGCTGGTTCGGTCGATTGTAGCTGGTCTGGTCCGGTAGTTGGTCTGGCCCGGTAGTTTAGGTTTGGTAGGCGAACGTAGGGTTCGGTAGAATGTAGCTGGTCCGGTCGAATGTAGTTGGTCTGGCCTGGTAGTTTAGGATTGGTAGGTGAGCGTAGCTGGTCTGGTCGAAAGTAGCTGGTCTGGCCCGGTAGTTTAGGATTGGTCGGCGAACGTGGTTGGTTCGGCCGAAATGCGAAGACGGAGTCCCTAAACAGGGCCAAGGCAGACTTGATGCTAGTCGCGCCAAAGTGTATCACCAGGCGAAGACGGAGTCC
This sequence comes from Acanthosepion pharaonis, assembly GCA_903632075.3. NCBI lineage: Eukaryota > Metazoa > Mollusca > Cephalopoda > Sepiida > Sepiidae > Acanthosepion > Acanthosepion pharaonis. The sequence continues at coordinate 305,531 of CAHIKZ030000433.1, read as the reverse complement.
CTAAACAGGGCCAAGGCAGACCAGTGATGCTACTTCACGAGGTGGAGACGGGATCGCGCCGAAGAGTAACACTCTCGACAAAAGCACCGGAAGTTCACAAAAGGTAGTGTACTACAATCCAGGCCTCCGGGCCGACCTGCCTTCGAAAAAAAGTGTCTAAGCATATTTGCAAAGATTTGTTCAAGTACTCCCTAGCTAGAGGAGTAGAAGGCCGTAGATAATAAATTATAGTCTATGGTTGCCGATGTTTAGAATGGAATAGTCAGATGCGTACTAGGTATGGTTTGACATCAACGATATTGGACTAGCCGTCCGGTTTCTGGCCTGTTGCTTGACCTAGATCTGCGAGATCGAGAGTTGTGAAGGTCAAGGTCGGCTTTTAATCGGCGACCGCGACAGCTCTCCGATTTCTCATTGAGCCACTATCCATTACACGACACTGCAGACACTCTGTATTATTATTCGTAATATATATTTCTAAAGAAGTAAGAGATTTTTTATCTATTAATCCTACAGATTTTATCACTTTAAACGTTAATTTTAATGAATACTCATATTTGAGTAAACGCTCTGTTTATTTATTAAACAGTATATTTATTTATTTTGGTCATCGACGCATTTTGGAGCTTGACAGGTCAAAGTATGTCACATCTAATGACGGTTTCCCCTAAAGGAAACAGGTTCGAATCCAGCCGAAGAGCGCAGTACATACTCAAGAAGTACATGGAAGTTATTTTCTAGTGTCGATATTCCAGTTCGGCGTCAGACGCGTTGGAGTCAATAGTAAGTTTCTCCGGACCGAGTAAATTAGCCATTATCAAAATGGTTAACAATAAGACTTCAGTAAATTGTAGTAGAATTGTTTGAGACAATACGTATTTGCTTAACAGTAAGCTTTAATGAACTCAGTGGAGTTCTCCTGAATAGATGTCTTCAGGACAGATTCATTAATGGAGGAAATTTGATCATATCACAAATCTCCTTTGAAACCCTGAAATTCCCTCTGGTTGATAACACCTGCTATAAACATTATATTTCGTGTGTACACGTGTTTAACTCGACATCCATGTTTTTAAACAGTGAAATTGTCATCTATCGAATCTACATTCCTTTTATACTGGGAAACCGACTTTAAGCTAAGCGTGTTTAATGACTCAAATTGGAACCTTTCGAAACCAATAGATCAATCATGGGCAAACTGCTGCTCGCGAGCCACATGCGGCCCAAGTGGCATTCTAAATGGCACGACTAATTTCATGAGGGAAATAACATTATTAAAATATTGTTTGTTCCCTATCGCTGTCATTTGTTCACTTACACATTGTCATGCATAGTCACATATATCAACAATTATTAAGTAGAATGTTTCTTCAATTTTGTAACTTTTCATTTAAGGTAACGTTATCATTATTTATAGCATTGGCGATAGATCATAAGATCATAAGTGTAAACAGCTTTTGCTTCAGAAACTGGAAGCGTTAATGATAATTATTTTTCTCTAGAGAATCAATATACTTCTTTTAAAAAAATGTTTTTGCATTGTCAAATGAATGAATTAGAAACAAATCACACACAGTAGCGTGGGCTAATCCCTCGCTCATAAGTGAGAATATTATACGAAGACTTCAGTTTGCTTGTTTGTTTTTTAATTATAGAAGAAATCTTTTCTCCCGAGAAAAAAAATCGACTTTTCCCCATTTCTCAGGCAGATGTTTATACGCATGGTCTTTTATTGTGAAAATGTCTCCGGTATCTTTAATGAAAAATTACTTGGATTTTTTTAGTAGGCCAACGTTGTGGTGAACTGTGCCTCATATAGCACACTGTTCAAAAAGTTGCCTGTGCCTGCTACAGATGCTAACTTTATTTTCCTACCCGAAATGTAAACAAATTAATTATTTAAACAATACATTTTCTTAGTGATTGAAATGAATGAGACATTGTAAGATTGTATTGCATAATTCTTACCTTACATTTAAAAAACAATATTCGAAAATCTGGTTTTCATCTCGGGGAACTGGTGCTGATAGAAAATATACTACATCACCTGCTACAGCACATGATTTATTCAAATATATCGATATTTATTCTTATCATTTTTTAAATATTAGCTGTCCATTAATAGAAGTACATGGATGCTACTTCATAAAATGTTGGATGAAAATTCAGTATCCATGTGTAATGGTTTCGATAGATTAAAATCCACGCAAGAAGAGAATAGCTTATAACAACTCTTAGTCTCAGATTTGAAAAATGTTGACCAATTAATACCAGTAAAAGATGGAAATATAAAATATACAGAAATTATTTGTGCAGTTCCTTCAGCAGGTAAAGCTCAACAATTTACAGATACCTTAATTCGTATATCATGTTCTTTCAGCACGTACATTGCAACAAAGTAACCATAGACCTAGGTAAAAATAATTCTAATCATCATGCTATAATTCACATCAACCTCATTTTACTGTTTAGGCAAATATTACTGCAGCCCAGTCTTCACTTTCCAGTCTCGATAGAATCCAGAAGCGGCTCCATGTCTCTGTAGGCGACGAATTATTTTCCACTCTGCAATCCCTTTTCACAGACAAGACGTCGCGAGCCTCTCGCTGCTCTATCACTAATTCCATGGCGAGTGTTCAGATGAACTACGATTCTTAGTTCCACCAGTCCTAACCTTCACGGCTAAACCCCGCCATGTCATGCATATTGTAGCGAAGTACCCTCATTTCCTTCATATCCCCCCGGTTAGATGTAAGTTCTACTCAAGCAGTTTCTTCCTACGAACCGCTGCCTTATGTGACTATCAAGAGGCTGCTTCCCCTATCCCTACAATCTTAACCTGTTCAAGTATAGGTTTAACCGTTATCTTACACACATATCCGTATAATCTGCACATCTTTCTCTGTAACCCTTTCTAACCCTCTGACCTTGTACAGAGTGAACACCACTGTAAAAAAAATGCATGATGCATCAGTAGGTTTTAGGTTTTCACATTGTTGTCAAGGAAGAGCACCAGAACAGAATCAAAAGCGTCAAGTAATTTAAATCATGATTCTACAGAACTGTGTGAGTAAAACAGAGAATTATCCATTTTTATTGGCTAGGGAGAAATACCAGCATGCATCTGGAGGATTGGACTATAAATCCCAAAGATTGAACACATATTCAGTTTAGAAAAAAAATCTCTGCGATTGGTGATCAGTGCCACGAACTGGACACGTCTCTTCATTTCCGTTGTGAAATTAGTAGCTACCTCGTTAAAACACTCGATATGTCTCAAAGAGAATTGAGAATGCCAAAATATGAGGCATGTCGCATAACATTATGTTACGAAGTTTGCCATATTTATTGAACATTATTTTACAGTATATTTATTTATTTCCATCTACCGGTTCGAGTATTCAGACCGATAGATGGAAATAAATAATTATACTGTTCAATAAATAAATAACAATGGTGCATATACTCAATATCCATTAAAAATAACATTAAAGCAATAAAATTAAAATATGTCGGATTAATAAATGAAAAATCTATCCCTAAATGCATGTATGTTTGTGTATATATATATACATATGTGTGTGTGTGTGTGTGTGTGTGTGTGTGTGTGTGTGTGTGTGTGACAAATAAATGAACGTACAGAAAAAAAAATGACACTATATTATCTACGATAAGCGAAGAGAATCAGCGAACCTATTTTAAAAGTCAGCATTTAAAAGTCAGGGCTCAAACATTTATCTTTGTCACCAGGGAAAAGATGCAATTCTTGTAAAGTGCAACAATTATCAGCTCGAGAAATAGAATTAATGAGTCAAGTTCAAGTTCACGCCTAATCTGTTTCGTTCACTTGCCTTTCAATCCCTTCTCTTCCATACTATGGGTTAAATAACAGGATAGATCGGAATTTTTAACCGTGGGTGAGAACCTGTCTTGGAGAAGGACTACTCTGAATTCGAAACCATGAAGAAACAACGGGGAACCCAAGAAGTCATGGCAATTCAAGAATAATAAAGAAAAGGAGCCTGTGGAGAGTCATGATTACTTACGGGCTGAAATGACATGGCATTAAAAACAGTCAGAAACAGGGTGAAAGTAGCGAGAAGTAGAAGGAATCATTATTTACTGTCTGATACAATGTCATGAGTGATTCAAATTCTTTATAACTGTCATAATCTGCGAGTCTCACGTTAACCATTGCTAGATGGTGAGGCACCTATTAATAATATTCACTCAGTATAACACTGAGAGAAATTAGGTCATAAGAAAATAGTATTATGTTTTTATCTTTCAAGGACCTCTCTTTAAAATTAGCATTAGAAATCCTGGACATTGAACGAAATTCCACAATCTCAGCCATAAGGCACACTCACGAACATTTAGATTGGAAATGGACAGTGTTCTTCCATGGAAATCGCTTCAATGTGTGAAAAAATAACTGTGTGGAAACGTTTAATATTACGATAAAAGCTATCGCAGCGTGGGTTGAAATTATTCGTGGTGTTTTAGAATCAATTTAAAAACTGATAAACAGTCCGCATTTGTATATGAATTTCAAAACAAAATATACAGGAGCTTGGTAAAAGATTTTCATGTAAGGAGGTTTTATTAAAGAACATAGATAAGGTTTGTTTTTATCATTTTGTAGAAATTTTGTTTTGTTTTTATACTTTACGAAAACAAATGAAAAAAGATGATCAAAGTTTATCAGGTATTTTTCGTAAAACCTTCATGATATATATATATATATATATATATATATATATATATATATATATATATATATATATATTGTCTGTGTGTGTGTCTGTGTGTTTTGTACGTGAGTACGTGTGCGTATGTAATTCGATTTTCTGTTACTTGAATTGTTTTCAAGGCTATATTTGAAAGTGTATAAATAAATGAAATTTCACAGAGCGAAGACGACAATTGTGAAATTGATAAAAGCATTGTAAACTAAATTTTTCAAAGTGATTGGTAGCGAGAATGAAAGGAAAAGGACTCACTGGAAAGAAAGAAAGAAAGAAACAAACAAACAAACAAACAAACTGTGACACGATTTAGGGCTGCAAGGAAAAAGGAAGAAAAAAAAAGAGAAAGAAAAAGAGAGGCGAGAGTTAGATGATAAAGGAAAGCCATCACAAAAGGGGCATTTAGCGATGTTATTTTGATAATGGAGAATGGTGAAAATTTTTATGGCCATTGTCGAAAAGCTAATTGACGAATTCTAGGAGCGGCCAAATAACCAGATACAGAGTTTTGAATAGATAAAAAAAATAACTGTGTCATGGTGGCGGGAAAAAATAAGCCAGTTAGTCGTCACAGGACGGGATAGCACGACTGACACAGACAGGCGGACGTCACGTTTGGAGCGGCGACACCCGAACGAGCGGGGGACGTCACAATTGGTGCCGTGAAAGCAGGATAAGACCCTGGATCAACCGCAGATTGTTTTTCTTTTGCTGTGTTAAATATGTCTGACTATGAATCGGATAGGGTAGACATAGAGGAAGATGGGGTTAGACAGGGATTGCCAGCAGACCTGAGAGGATTATTGGGTGGACCGAGGGATTTTAAAAACTGGCTGGCAATCTTAGATAAGAGCCGGGTAATATATAAACTCTCAGACCAAGAGGCCCTATATTTGGCATATGATGCCACGAGAGGGAGGGCGTCTGAGTTTGTAAAAGGACTCTTAGAAAGTGAACCCTACTTGACATGGGAAAGGTTGGAAGAATTATTAACTAGGGATTTCGCTGACGAGGGGACGGCGATAAAGGCCATGAGAGCCCTCCTGAAGTTGACGCAGCTGAGGGACGAAACCCCTGGAGAATTGGGGGCCCGAGCGGAGAAGCTGTCGTCATTAGCCTTCCCAGAGGTAGTGAAAAGTAATGCGGTCATGCAGGCCCAGTTGGCTGATCTGTATGTTGAAGCACTCGGTGACGAGCGTGTTCGTCACGATGTTTTGAAGGAAGGACCGCTAAGGTTATCGGCAGCAGTGGCGCTGGCCAAGGAGAGCCAGGGTGTTTGGGAGAAAGTAAAAAGGTGTGGGAAGAAGCAAGAGCTAAGTCGAGAGGTCCGAAGAAAGGGGGGAGGAGGAAGAACCCCCGCGTGGAATCGGAAGGTCAAGCTAGAGGTGGGGGAGCCTGAAGTGTGGGAAGGGGATCCCACAAGAACGGCTTGGTCAACAAGGCATGGGTTCTATAAGCCCACGCCGGGTAGATACGGGCTGGTCTGCTGGACTTGTGGGCATAAGGACCACAGAGCAGCGGAATGTCCGACGAAGTGGGGTTTGCCCCCAGACTTCGAACAGGATAAGTGCACTAGGTGTGGAAAGAAGGGACACCTAGCCAAGTGGTGCGGGTTGAGAAAAGGTGCCCCACCGATATTAATAAAGAAGGCTGAGCCCAAGGGACAAAACCAGGGAAAAGCCAGCGGGCCACCCCAGAATTAAGAGGGAGGGTGGCCCAGTTAAAAAGAAAGGAAGTAAAACCTTGGACATGTGGTCAGGAGAGCAACTTAGGTAGAGGGCAGGTCCCCCCCGGGAATAAGAGAGAGGGTGGCCCAGTTGAAGAGAAGAGTAAAATGTTGGAGATGTGGTCAGGTGGGCCACTTTGCGGTAAACTGTCCGGCAAGAAGGTGCTGGTTTTGTAGGAGACCAGGGCACCTGAAGAGGAGTTGTATTCTTAGGAACAGCCGCAAGAGACTGGGAGAGGTCCAGCCGGGACCGCCCAGGTGCAGAAAACGCAGAACTCCCCCACGTGAGAATAATGAAAGTAATTTATTGCTACCGGCGCCTATGGCTGGGATGACCCAAAGGTGGGAACCCAGGAAAAAGAAAGCCCAAGTGTTCTCTTCGCTGACGCAAGAGAAGGAGCTATCCTGTAGGGCAGAGATAGGGGTTAGGGCGATAAAAGCCCTGGTAGACACAGGAGCGTCTGTTTCATTGCTGAGAGAGGAAGCATACAGGCGGGTGAAACGGAAGAGTGGGTTACGGGAAGCGGATCATAGAGGTTACGCAAGCAGATGGACCCCCCCCCACTCTGGAGATAAAAGGGATGGCGAGGCTCCCTGTGAGGATTGGGAAATTAAGAAGCACCCAAAATTTTTACGTAACCCCCAACCTGTGTACGGAAGCAATCTTGGGAGAAGATTGGCTCCGAAGTCAGAGGGCTCAGATAGAGTTCAACCCCACTGTGCTGATAGTGAATGGCGAGAGAACGCCATTGGGATGCCCACCGGAAGAAGATATAACAATAGTGGTGGAGGAAGATGTAAAGCTACCCCCTCCCAGAACGGCGGTGTCGGGAAAGGGTAGGTTAATGTCAAGGAAGAAAATAGGAAAAGGAACCCTGCAATTGGTCCCTATGGAAGGGGAGGGCCTAGAAGAAAATGAGGTAACTCTGTGTGAGGCGGTAGTGGAGGCAGCTGAATTAGTTCCCATTATGATGGTGAACCAGGCCCAAAAGACTATAAAGGTTAAGAGAGGGGAAGAGATAGGAAAAGCACTATCCTTACGAACTCTGAATCGAGTGAGATTCGAGGAGAAACGGGGAAAACTCGTAGAGTGTGACGTCCCCCGCTCGTTCGGGTGTCGCCGCTCCAAACGTGACGTCCGCCTGTCTGCGTCAGTCGTGCTATCTCGTCCTGGCTTGGTATCGGTCGCGGCACCCAAATGTGACGTTCTAATCTTTTGGTGATTCGGATGGGAATCTGGTTAGATTCGATATCAGGCTCGTCGTTCCCAACTCGCCTCCAACGTCTGGTTACCGAAGTAACTACTTTGATTTCCAGTCTGCCTACCCACGTTGTGAATTGATCTAGGCAGACGAAATCAATCAGTCTCTGGGGCCGTAATGCAAGCTGAGTTCGAATAAGGGCGATATCGCACAAGTATATGCAAAATAAAATAAAATAACAACTCGAAAAGTTCAAAGGTATCAAAAAAAGGATAACAATATTTTATATCTGGTTGCTGAATACAAGACTACGTCTATCTCCCAACCCGCTAAATGGATTCGTGACACGTTGTTTTTGTTAGGCGAGTCTTAACATCTTAAGTTGTCTGTTCTTTAAGAAACTGGTTCTTGGTGTGTCTTCAGGCGATATTCGTAAAAGTTGTTTTGGTGGTATGAGTCGTTCTTCAAAAATAAATTGTTCTTGATTAGAAGATGAGTTCGGAAGTTGCGCGAATCTTAGTCAGCTAATGCGTGGTGGGTCTTCAGAGCTCTCAACTTAAACTCGAACTCACTGGAACTCAACTGGAACTGATTTTCGCTCGCTGCGACTTTGCTTATATGGACGCCGACCCAAACCGGGGTGGGCTCGTCGGGGTTTGAGGTTCCTTGATAATTCCAAATCCACAATCCCCTTCTTTTGTTTTCGGACAGGAAAAATTTATTATTTCCATTTTTGGAAGTCTTCTCTTACTCCCACCTTCTTCTGTTCTCATATGGGTCTCTTACCATACCCTCAGAAGGCGTCAACGGTTTTCCTACTCCTTCGCAGTAACATCTCATACCTATCCCCTTAATGGGTGGTAGCAGGCCTCTCCCCCTGCATCACATGATCACCTCCGCCTGGCTCTCGTTAACATTCAGCCAATTGGCGTTCAACAGTGTGGGTGTGACAAGACTAGCTTTGTTTTTTAAAAAAAATATATCTTGCTCAAAGAAAAAAAATTATCTCCTCTTTTTCTTTTTTCTATTTCCTTTCTTTCTTTTCTTTCTCTCTTCTTCTCTGGCCGCCAACAGAAAAATACGACCCGTAGTGTGATAATCTCAATTCTTATCCCAAAGTCACTTTCATATGGAATTCGTCAATCAGATTTTCGCCAGCACCAAGTGGCTGGTCAACCAGACACACTCACACTCCGGCGCCAACCACTGATACTATGAAACGACTTCGCCATTTTCTGATAATATTGTTTCGCTGTCATACTCAAATTTCAACACAAAACAGACACCTTGTCTAACGATATCTTTCCATCGACAAAGACTTAACCTATTTTCTTTGTTTTTGCAACTCGTGTGTGGTCAGGACATTCTTATTTCTCGGTCAACGGAAAATCTTTTCCCGATAATATAAGTTCGCCACCATGACACAGTTATTTTTTTTATCTATTCAAAACTCTGTATCTGGTTATTTGGCCGCTCCTAGAATTCGTCAATTAGCTTTTCGACAATGGCCATAAAAATTTTCACCATTCTTCATTATCAAAATAACATCGCTAAATGCCCCTTTTGTGATGGCTTTCCTTTATCATCTAACTCTCGCCTCTCTTTTTCTTTCTCTTTTTTTTTTCTTTTTCCTTGCAGCCCTAAATGGTGTCACAAAAGAAATGCAAGTGATCTGTCTCATAAATGATATAGCTGAGTATTTCTCACAAAATGTTCAAATCTGATTTTTAAGAGATTATGTGTAATTTGGAAAATTAACGTACCTCCATCTTCCTACGTACAGTGTGCGTAAGGTATTTGAGGACACATTGAAGACCATAAAAAACAACCACATCTTATAAACAACTAAATTTATTGATATAAAACTTGCTACACAGATGTAGTAATGATTTTATTAGATGTTTATTCAATCTCACTGCCTTCAGTTGCAATGATTGCTTCAATGCGATACCGGAATCGCTGAGTTGTATTTATATTGGACATTATTCGAGTAATGGTGGTTTTCAGGGAATCAGTCGTATTGTGGAAAAGTTGATTAATCTCCCGTTCAACGACGCCCCACATGTAAGAGTCAAGGGATTTTAGGTCTAGCGAGTTAGTTGTCCACATCTTTTGTGTGATGTGGCCGTGCAGATTAGCCGCCATCTACTTTTCGGCCACTACAGCTTTGTGAGCAGGTGCAGAGGCCGGCTGAAGCACGCATGGCCTTTTATCGCATACAGTGTCTATCCAGGGCTTCACATCTGTTTCCAACACCTTAGCAGCATTCAACCGAAGACCCTGTTGAAAGAATTGGAGTGGCATGACGTGTCATTCGCAACTCACCACTTCTAAAACCTAAAAGCACATTAATTATCACATAACTGCAGACCCACAATCATGTCCTCAAATACTCCACGCACCCTGTACTCTCTCTCTGTTTGCCCTTGTGCTTTCGTAAACATAGTAAATATTAAGTTCGAAAGAAAGTCCCGTCGCATTTAAAGATGGAAATGAAAAAAATGATTCTTTAATCTTAATTGATATACCGTATTTGCCTTCGCATAACACGCACCCTCACATAAGACGCACCCCTATTTTACTAGGATATTTTGTGGAAATTTTTTTAGTATGTTTTATCATATATCTATTCAAATATATTTTAATGTGGTTTTGTAGTGGGGAAAGTATGATTTTGTGCCTGCAAATGCAATATTGTAACAGTAGACTGGAATAATGTATGTATATATTGTAACTTTAACCTTCAAAGGAAACTAAATTAAATTTGCCAAAGCCAAAAAGAAATATTGGTATATTTCTATTAATAAGTACTGGTATATATAAACAAAGAAAACTGATATAAATTATCAGTAAAGTACAACAGGTGTGAATTAATTCTTATAGATAATTACGGTAGATGCTGACAAAGCATATTTCACTTCATATTACCAATACTATGCAACAGGGAAAAACTGAATGCATTCTAATAGAAACTGGTATTTCAGCAAGCAGTACAGACTACCATGCATATTTTATTATTAGTAACACAATTTACTATAATAATTTGGCTTGTTTTCAATTTTATTACAACTATTTTTATGCCTACCGATCTCAGGCTCATCCGACGCCCTAGCCTACCGGTACAGCAGTCGGTCGTCTCCCATCCATAATACAACTTTATTAGGTGCGAAGCAGTTTTTGGTACATTTAGAAATTAAGACAAAAATACGAGTAGGAAGTATTTAATCAAGATTAAATTTCACTTCCTTATCGATAGAATAATCCCAACTATTTTGCAAATTGTTGATCTCTTGGGCGGAAAATTTTTCAGGTTTCGATACAAAGCTATGCTCAATATGAGTTTTAAGAGCTTCACAATTAATAAACATATTTCCATCTAAAAATGTTACAATAATCCGAAAAGATGATAGATGGAGCAAGGTCAGGAGGGTAATGAGAGTGAGGTAAAACATTCATATGTATTGTCATAATCTTTTTTCTGAGTAACTTAGGCAATATATTGTTTTGCATTATCATGTAAGAACAACACACCTTTAAAATTAACCGGTGATAGATTTTTTTATGTAATACTTACAAATGACGACAATACTTATTTACATTAACAATTTCGTTTAGTACGTCATGATAGATGGCATACTTCATATCACGAACACAAACTATAACGTTTTGGCGGGTAGTTCTGGTTTGCGGGTGTCGTTTTCACTGAATATAATTATAGAGAACCCACTTTTCATCCGTGGGGACCATTCTAGGTTCTGTCTACTATTCAATGACAAGTAGAGGGCCATTCTTTGATTAAACTGAGAAACAGTTATATGAGAGACACAATGACCAAGTTTAGACAATTTTTTATGTTCATGAAAGTGTTGCATGAAAGAAGTGTAACTTGTATTGAACTGTTTTGCAAATACCCTGTTTACTTCAGATTTTTCACGACTACGGTTTGTAGAACTTAGTCGGCTAGATCGGAAAGAATCTTTGAGAGAAAACTTTCACGCTCGAAACTGAACAAACCATCGTCGAAATGTCAAAAAATGCCAACGAGGGATTGGCTTAATTTCCCGAGGTAAAACAAATATTTCTTACTCCTTCCTTTGCTATAGAGCCCTTTTTGAATTCATACAGCATACAGTTTCTGTGATATAGCTTTCGTATAAACTAATTTTAAAATGGTAAAATTGATACAAAATTTTCTCACTCTGATATTAAGTAACCTGTAAACAAAGAAAAAAATAGAACGTAAAAATTAATCGTTATTTTACTGTAAGTATTGAAAAGGTACCCTCAAATTGATCGTGATTTTTTACAACCTAATATTTATATATATATATATATATATATATATATATATATATATATATATATATATATATATATATATATATATATATATATAAAAAAAATTGTTGGACAGCAGTACCAATTCTAAGAAGCTGGTATTAAGCTTCCTAAGCTAAATTTGTGGCTGAAGCAGTACCAATTCTAAGAAGCTGGTGTTAAGCTTCCTAAGCTAAATTTGTGGCTGAAGCAGTTGTGCTTTTTCTACCAGTTTGATCGCAGTTAAACAAAAAAAAAAATTGAACAATGATTTTCAAAGCAGATAGGATTTAAAAACTACGGAAATAGAAAAAAATCAAAACAAACGGCATATTCGGATTTTACTGCGATTTGTATATTCAATCAAATTTTTGCAAAAGAAAAATCAATCTCTGAAGAACTATGGAAAATATGATTTTTTATTTATTTAAATGATGCCGCAAATTTGGTCTAAGTTCTTCGTGTGTGCGGGACTAATTGCGACAAGAGATCTTAACGCAGAGTCACGCGATTCTGTTGCTTCACTGAAATAGAAGAATATTGCTATTTTAAAGAACAGATACAACATGCACTTGTAGAAGGCCGAGAAATATATAGGACAAAACTTTGTGTTAATAATAACAAAAATAATGCAGTACTAATACGAACAGTTACCAAATAGCACAGTTGTTAGCGCTACCCTCTACTAATTGTGTGACGGTTGATCTTCAGATTAGGTGTCCCACAATTTAAACAGTCTTGTGATACATTTGTTTTAGAATCAAAATAAAAAAAATAAAGTAATTTAATACAAATGAAAATTGTAAACAAGCGGAACAACGTTTCTAAATAACCACCTGTCACTACTTACTGCAACTTCAGTAGGCTATATTTTCAACTTCAAGTTTGATGAATTTGTTTGTAATATGATAATGTCCGGTATATAGACATGTGACCGAAACAAGTGATAATGAGATTGTACTGTAACTTACACCCTGCCGTATGTCATGTCAGCGCTCCACTTTTGGTCTCCCATAAAATTTAGAGTATGTTATACGATAATCGTCAGCCTATCCCGGAATTTTAAATTAAAAAAAAAATTCAAAGCCCAATTTTTAAACAGTGATTTACAGTGTAGGTAGCCCAACATTAATATTTATGTGGAGGCATGTTTAGATAAGCCACGAGTCCCCGAACAGAATTGAATAGAAAATTTTAAAATGCGATGAAATTTTTAAAAAACTCTATAAAATCTAAAAAAAAAAAAAATGTATTCAGCACATAAATCGATTAACATTATATGAGAACGATAATTTTATGTATGTTTCAAACGAACAATTAAGATACCAAACCAGTGAGTGGTGTTATTTAGTTTGTTCAAATAGGTATAGTTTAGAATTAAATAAATTTTCTTTTGAACTGTTGGAGTTCAAATAAAGCGTATACATAAATACAAAGTGTGTTTGCATGTAGAGAGTGAATTAAAAATTTTCAGCATATCTTCTCGGTGTCAGCGTATCAAAAAAGCGTGTAGGCGATTCTTTTGAAATCGCCGGTAGCAAGTGGATCCTTCTGAAGCGAATAAGTCAACTGATTTAGGTGGTTGTCGACTTTGCTTTCATTTTCCTTCAGTGGCTCAGAGCTTAGGACGCTTGAAGATTGTGTTAGTGTGTCAACAAAAGTGTGTAGGCGATTCCTTCGAAGTCACCGGTAGTAAGTGGAACCTTTTGAAACGAATGCATCTACTGATTTGGCGGTTGCCGACTTTTATTTTTTTCAGATGATCAGAGCTGAAGTTGCCTGGAGGTTAAAATAGATTGATCTATTTTATCATTCTTCCCCTTTTTTCACGTTGCATCTTTTTCTACTACGTTCACGCGGAACGGATTCAATGAGACTGATTTTGAAATTTACATCATGCGTGCGTTATTTCTTGCGTGAAAATACATGTTTCTAGCCCACAACGGCAAGACTTCAAAAAAGACTTTTTCAATCCACTTGGCAGTTGACTCATTGAAGACATTGTTTTGGCTGATTCTATTTGAACACGCACAGATAGTTGCTGGACTTTTTACTTTTTACAAAAGACCACATTCTTGGAGCGCTCGGTTAGGATATGAAACTCAACGTTGGTTAAATGTTGGAACAAGTTATTTTTTTCTGTCATGAGTGAATCTGGAAATCAATTCCTTGTCATAAACAAGCGTTGTCCAGAGTTGTTATTGATCCATTCGACGTTATAAGATGAAGGAACTGATTAGAAACCATTGTTCACAGTTTATTTTATTTTTGGCATTCTCGGCACTTCATACAAAAATACTTAGGAAAATCGATTCAGACTTCGAATCGCTTCTACAGAGAAGATGTATTTAAAATAGATATTACTGCATTTTTAGCATTTGAGCAATGAATAGTAATAGAAAATTAGGTATTAAACATCTGCCTTTCGTTGCATATACACTTAAAAAAGTCGTTTGCGTAATTTCAGAATAGATTTATTTCACCCGATGCTTACACTAACTTTTTCGATATTTATGCAATGCGTGAGCAAAAGATTATTTCAATAACTGCAACTAATTTACAAAGCTTAGCTTTGGATGACAAAAGGCTACATTAGTGAGAATCGCTATTCTATGAACATTCTTGTTGTTTTGGATTAAATGTGTAATTAATTACAATTTCTACTGGTTACAGTTTGTGGCGTACCTAGCATCATTTGTGCCGACCGAGGCGGTCGTAGAATTGGCTATTTGCCGCCCCACTAAATAAAATTCCAAAACTGAACATCTACAAAATATAAAGAAAGATTACAACTACGATAATCTATTTTGATTAGATTACAAACCCCCCAAAACAAGCAAACACAATAAGAAAATGGACAAATATATACATAAAATGGAATATATATAACTAAAGAAAGGGATCAATTTTTTATTTATTAATCAGACAGATTTTTATTACGTAAACGTTATTTTTAGTAGATACTCGTATTTGAGTAGACGCTCCGCTTACTTATTAAACAGTCTATTTTATTTTTGTCTACTGGCTTGCATATTCCATAAATCTTATCTTTAGAGAATAATATGCGCTCTCCCCTTTGCTTAGGGGAAACCGTCATTAGATCTGACGTGTATTCGACCTCCACTGCCATGGAGTGCGGTGATGTCCAAGTATAGTTGAATAGTGCCTTTAAACACAGATTTTTCTCTGACTCACGAAATAGATATACCTGGTCAGTTTCGTATCCTAACGTAAACAAAGGAATTTCTAAAGAAAGGGATGGCTTTTTATTTATTAATTCTACAGATTTTTATTTTTTAAACGTTATTTTTAGTGGATACTCGTATTTGAGTCGAAGCTCTGTTTATTTACTAAACAGCATATTTTATTTTTGTCTACCGGCATGAAAATACTTATTATTAGAGAAAAAATATTTGATAAATAAACGGGGCGTCTACACAAATACGAGCATTTACTAAAAAATAAACTTTTAGTAATATATATATATATATATATATATATATATATATATATATATTGTAGACAGTACACAAATTGAATTTAAATTTTAGTTACCTTAAGACTAATAAAATTTAGAAATAAATTGAATCTGGAAAAGTTTAATCTGAATGATGCTAGGAATTAAAAGAAAAATAATTTAATTCAAACTAATAATATACAGATGTCGAAAATAGTTCTGAACGAAACCTACCTTTTTCTTATGTACGAGGCCATTTTCACATTTTTCTTTCTTTTTTATTCCTGTAATGAAAATCAATATTTCTTTTTGCATTTTCGATTGTGTGCATTTATATTCTGGTCGGAATAAGGTGTCTGTCCTCAAATGCCCCCACATTCATTTCGTGGCACACACACACACACACACACACACATATATACATATGTCATCTAAAAACTGAACCCTGGGTAATACTAAAACCATCTGCGAGGGATGATAACGTGTTAGTGAAATGTGATGGAATTTATTTTGAATGTTGATGCGCTGCTTACGAGAACTGCTTCACTCTCAATAAAAGCTGACTCTTTAATAATAAAAACTACTGAACATTAAATGTGTATTTCGACGTAATCCCAGTGGCTATTTGTAGTTAGTTGATGTATGAGCAACATCCGTTTCATTGAACCGCCATGAATACAAAGTTATTAAATCGTTTAAGATGCGCAATTTTCCTCAATCAATGCCTAAATGAGATGCTTTCATTGTTGGCTAATTCAAATAATTGCCATGTTTCCATATTCACAATAAAACGCTCAATGATGAATCAGAGGACAAAGTACTGGGCACTGGCACCGGACATTGGCTCAAGGAATGAGAAGTGAAGATAATGAGAGGAGAATATCGATACGTACTTGAATCACCAGGAACCTAATAGCTATAAATAATAATATATAGCTACCAACAACAGCTATAATATATATGTGGCTATGCGATGGTATCGTAGATATTAAAAGCATAAGAATGAATTCTGTAAATTTTGATAAATGTGGTCTGATCAAATCAAATCAGAACGAGAAATACAAAATGCAGAAGGACGTATACCTATGTTTTATAGATTATGCAAAAGGTAGGATACAAAGACATATTTGAACTACCAGGAAATTTTGATTTATTTGGGTAAGATATAAGAAATTCTCGGGCTAATATTCTCAGCTGACGTGAAGTTGAAATAGTATATTGAATCCACTGCTGATTCTGATGCTAAGAAATTTAGTTCACTGTGCCATGTGATACTTTTTCTCTCCTGAAGCTATCTTATATACGTTTACCATTCGTTCATGCATTGAATATCACTACCGCATATGGCCCGATGCTCCTATTATATATTTAGAGATTCCTGATAAAATCCAAAGAAGAATCTGCAATAATATTAATCCTGACCTGGCGTCTCTACTTCAGTGACTTTCCCACAGCCGTAAAGTTGCTTCCCTAAAGACCTTTTCTATAAATATTTTCATGGTAATTGTTCTAATGAGCTCTTCACTATGGTACCTAAACTTTATAAATTTAAGCGATTAGCAACAAGGTCTCGTCGATATACAGTTGAATTGGCTGTATGTAACCGTAAGTTCTATGCTAATAGTTTCTTTCCTCGCACTTCTCGCTTATGGAGCTCTCTTCCGACTTCTTGCTTTAAGTTTGATCTTCAAAAATTTAAATGTAATGTCAATTGTTATCTATTGTCTTCTTGATTACTCTTCTATTGTTCTCGCTCCTCAATAATGCTTCTGATTTCTAATCCTTTTACACACAGTAACCCCTTATGTCTTAGTGGCTTTACTGCCATGCTTGGGGTTAATTCGATTAAAAAGAAACAAAAAAGGCATACCTGTATTCTTTGGCAATCAGCACGTGAAATCCTGGTTTTATTTGGTATCGAACACTGACCACTGACGCCAGTGGGAAATATCCATTTATATTGTTTATCATTCAGAATAATTTATTCGCTTCCAATATGGGAGATAATGTTAGACAATCTCCTTACAGATTAAGAAGAGACTTGAGGCAACAGAAATGTGTTTTTACAGAAGGATACTGAGAATACCATGGACCGAACATTTGAGCAACGATGAAGTTTTAGAAAAAATGGCAACAAAAAGGACACTTATTCTTAACATCAGAAAGAGACAGTTGAAATTTCTAGCGCACATAATGAGGAAAAAGGGTTTGGAAAATTTGATACTCACAGGACAGATAGAATGCAAGAAAGACAAAGGAGAACAATGCATAACTTAACTGGAGAGCTTGAGTGAATGGATGGCAAAGCAGGTTTTAGGAGAGATGGTGAAATGGCAAAATTTATTGAGAGCTTCAAAGGACAGGAATTTGTGGAAGGCCATTATCGTCAACATCCTGAAGGAACATGGCACATAAAAGAAGATGAAGATCACATTTCAGTTGTTCTACCCTCTAGCCTTACTCGTATATCTGTGAGATTTGGGAATACCAAAATTTGATCTTAGGGAGCATGTGCTTGCCATGTTACAAAGGAAGAGATACAAAGTATATGCCATGTATTGGGGTGAAAATGAATGCCTCAGAGAGTAGGGTTTGGCATTTTAAAATCCGGCAGTTTCCCTAGGAAAGCCAGTGTGTATAGCAGCCTAAACGTTGTGATAAAATAAGACATTAATTAGTCTGACTGAACCACCACAGAACGAGCGCAATTGATGTAGTTTTTACGCAATTTTTTTGTGTTTTGTTGTTGTTTTTTATTTTAGTACACTTACTCACTCATCAGAAACGATTATATTATAGCGAAAATATGAGATCTGTCTTGAAAGCATCAAATCGTGTGATACTCCGGAAAAAATAGCCTTCTACGAAAATATTGCCTAAGTACTTGTCAAAGAACTTCCGCTGGCATCTCACTACTTCTACTAGCGTTCCCTTCACTTTCCCAAACATTCTGTAAAATCCTCTTTCGGGATCGTCATCAGATGCTTCTTCGCGATTTCCTGAATTTCATTCATGACATTTCAAAAATTCATAAATCTCAGGAAACTGAATCTGGACATGGTGGTGGTAGCGTGCTGCGGAATGGGGGATCGGAACTTGCAGACCTGGGGAATGTAATGTCTTGCCCAGAAAACGTTCTACGAGATATGAAGAATCTATTCACTTGATTATTGTGAATACGACGGTCACACAGTACACCAGCTCACTCAATTGCCCCTAATTATCAAATGAGTAAATTTATACAAGAGTGTATGTTCACTTAGGCGCGGGAAGTTTTATTTTAAAAGGTTGCAAAGTTACATCAAGCCTGCGCAACTGGTTCTCGAGATATTAAAGATGTCGTACAGACCTCGTATATTAAAAACCATAACTCAAAAACCGAAGCAAACTGATTTTATTTTTTTATGAATTATCAACTTTTTGTAATTTATTGAAATTTATCGAATTTTTTTTATCTAAGAATAGTATTTTTCGTGAGAGAATATTGCATTAACAATTTTTTTTGAGGTTACAATGATTTTTCCAGACATAAGTCCTACTATTTAACCCATATCTGAGGGGGAAGATATGGATTCATAGCTTTCAAAACGGTATTTGCTCGTAATAGACCGAACATGTAAGCAACAACTAAGTTCTAGAGACAATGAAAACAGAAAGGACCCTTATATTTATATATGTCCTGAAAGAAGATAGAAGATATGTTTTTAATTAATCATGTGATATTTTTTACTATTGTTCACCCATTACAATGTTCAAGAGCCACTCGAGGTAGACGGTTACTAAATGAGGCTGTTGTATACAGGAAAGAAGCAAAAGTTGCATATTATACAGAATAGATAACCGTTGACTCTAGACGAAGTGGTTAAGATTGCAGTGATTGGGGAAGCATCTTCTTGGGAGACATAATGCAACATTTCTGGTGATGAAGCTGTCTGAATGGAACTTCCTCTTCACCAAAAGTATATGAAAGGATTGAGGATAAGTTGACTCAGTTATACGTGGTCTGCCTGGTCATAACTGTGAAAGTCTTAACTGGTGGAACCAAGGATTGTAGTTCACCCCAATATATACCATGAAAATAGCGATAAAGTAGCGAGAAGCAAGCAACGGTTCATCTGTGAGAAAGGGACTGTAGGGTGGAAAGCAATTAATCACCCACAAGGCCGCACAAACCCTTTTGAACTTTGTCGAACCTTGAAAATGAGGATTGTGCATATCCAGCCCAGATGTAGCAGCAATACTCCATTTTTGGTCTGATCTGATTCTTGTAAAGATAGAGCACGACTAGATGGAGGAATCAGGTATTTTTTAGAGTAGTACTAGGAACCGGCCATTTTCCCAACGTTTTTAGCGATGGATCGTATATACGAGTTCCACTGCTGGTTTGGTGTGATCATTAATCTCAATAGACGTTCAAGGCAAGGAGCGTCATTGTGTACAACCATTCATCTTGACTGGAGAAAAGTTAGGGTCGGCTCTGTGATGATGAAATGTTACTAGTTTGTTTTTGGAGGTATTAAATGTTACAAGATAGTTCCTCACTGTGTTTTCTGGTTGATTATATACTATATTTTTACTGTTAATCTGCAATAATTAACAACCATGTTAATGATTCTAACGACTCCTGCTAACAGAAATTTATGATTAAAAATAGCGTGAGCTGTTGAAGTCAATATCATTTATTTTAGATATATACGAAATAATAATAATAGAAAATATCAAAAATACAAATTAAACATTGGTAACAAGGTTAACTATATCACTGTAGACATTTGAATACATTCCAATAACGTTCTTTTAATGGGAAGAAAATATAAGTGTTACTTGTATCACAGTCAAATTATGATAATCTAACAATGCACATCTTTGTGCTCCTTGTTAAATTAAATAGTTTACGAAAAGTATAGCTATATGTGTATGCAGTGAATGTTGTATATTGTCCGTGAATGTAACTTGCCAAAAGAAAGACTCAAAAATTCAACTTATCTAATTAGCAAATGGAAAGAAATAAGTGGAATGCATTGGTCACTAATCGTTTAAGTAACCGTCACACGGTCCTAGTAGTAAGAACATTACGTGGCGCGAATTTTTAATCCGTAAGATAAAACTAATTGCATTGTTTTTAAAAAGTTAAATAGGATGTGTAAATTAATTAAGTAACCTTCGTCTTTGTTTAGACCCTTCACTCCACTATCCCACCCAACACCATTGCATTTTGGTTTCTGGAATCGAGACGTATTTATAGAGTCTGCCTAAACTTTCACTAAATGACTACTGATTCGAGTTTAGCAAGACTAATATGAAATTCCAGTTGGAAGTAATTAGAAATTTTTTCAATGATGTTTGGAGTATTTTTTTTTTTGTTTCAAACCTGTTCGCTTAATGTGTTAGTTTCAATCGCATATTAATAGTAGGTAATCGAACTTATACTAAGTTAAAATGTAATCATTTATCCTATTCAGTCCTTACCAATCTTATGCCTCATCACTAACTCTAAGCCACAAACCTGCAAACAGATTGTTGGTGGGGGGTGCTATTTTTGAATATATATATATATATATATATATATATATATATATATATATATATATATATATATAATTGGCTAAGTATTCCACTGTCGGAATGTCGGCAACTAAACCGGCTACCCCACTCCATGTTCTTGCGAGTGAAGCGGTTTGTTAGCAAGCCAGCAGGACTAAAATATGACCTAACAAAGAGCGGAAGAACTTTCAATGAGTCAACGGTCAATTAATTAGAGGTAGTGTCTCCATAAAACAACGTGGGGAAGGCAACAGGAAACCACTCCACTATTAATCCCAAGAAATATCATAGCAAATAACATACACACTAACGGCGTGAAGGGGGTTAAGTTTATAGGAATTAACTCCTCACCCAGTAAGGACCGACATGTATAACAGGTGTCACCTGACCGTTATCCAGCGACTGCTAGCATAAACGGTGTAAAAGGGATAAAATTCCCTGGAACCTATAACTCGTCCGGAAAGGAACGACATGAGTGCCAGGTGTCACCGGACTGTTATCCATATGCATCACTCAAGGTTACATTTTATAGTGAACCATCCGACAAACTGACAAGTTCCAGTGACCATTGGCACAGACATCACAGCGTACCACTGATCTTTCTACTTTTAAACCAATAAAGAGATGCTACCTGTGTGACGGATCTCCAGCCACCAAGCATCAGTAATATTTTTGCTTACCTTACAAAAGCAACCTGACTTTCAGGTCGTGCCTACCAAGTAGTAGCGGTGATGACAGTACACAGCTTATTCATATTTACTTCGTACAGCAACAATTGTGGAGCATTCAGTCAAGATAGAAATCACTATTGTAGTGCTTTTCTAACTAATTACTATTCTATGGTAAGTTGCCCTTAATATTTTAGTTATTTACTAAGTCAAACTTAGTCTGTTACGCATCCACAAGTGCAGTATATTATTCAACTGCGTGGCTAGAATTCAGAATGTCATGAGAGACACGTTAATATAATTCACTTATTCTTACACGTGGTAGAATGAAAGCAAAGCATATATTAAGGTAACAGTATTTATATATACCTTGTTGTTTAAGTATGAAAATGTATTTTAAAAAGCGACAAGCTAGCCACGGTGGCTATCATCAATAAAACTAATCTAGAAGAGTCAAATTTTACTGGGTCATTTGAATACTAATGTTTTCGGTGCGAGAACTATTTCCAGGAAACTATCTGGAACCACGAAAATTCCATGGGTGTTGACAAGTATCTGTTATCTCATACATCTGCTCTTCTCTTATATTTTGCTCATTTTTTATCTAAATCTTATACTAACATTCGAAAAAGAAATAACGGTGTGCAATTTTTTTTACTGAATCCCCACTTTTATCATTCTTTTGCGCCATTTCTCCATAATCACAGTGTATCGCAGTCTAAAACATTTCCATCCTTGCCTAATTTTCGATTTTTGTCTCTTGACAACCTGCCAGGAAGCCCGTCTAGCTGTGTCTTTCTTTCCTTTTCACTCCTTCCTTCTCAACATATGCAATCACTCAATACACTTAATTAAGTACACGTGGACAAATGCCTTTTTTATGTAAATCAGTCAATGACGTAAATGCCATTTAATGGATATAGTCATTTAAACATGACGATCTGCAGAATTTCATGTTATGCATTAGTATAAACAAATAACCAAACAGGATAGAAGGCACACAGGCTGCGTAAAATCAAAGGATGGAACGCCCACATTAGAGAAGGAAAAAAAATTATTCAGCTCTAGATCGAATATATTGGAAAACTCTTCCACGACGAAAGAGAACAACCAGCAATACACAGAACTACCGACGGACCTGAAATTTTAAAAACCGAAGTAGAATCTGCACAGACGAAATTGAATAGAAACAAGACGGCAGGGCCAAACGGAATTGTAACAGAGATACTGACAGCCTTAGATGATTTTGGCATAGACAAGATCACAGAAATAATAAATGAAATCTAAAACAGTGGGGATATACCGGAAGATCTCAGCAGATCTATTTTCATAGCACTGCCTAAGAAAACAGACGGAAATGAATACAAATTGCACAGAACAATCAGCCTAATGAGCCACATAACAAAACTCATCATCAATATTCTGATAAATAAAGCGCGCAGCAGAATCAGGCCAAAGATAAGGCAAGAACAGCAAGACACCGGAACAAGGAACACGATATTCATGCTCATAATGTTATCAGAAAGAGCAATACAAATGCAAAAGGACGTGCACGTGTGTTTTATAGACTACGCAAAGGCTTTCAACAAAATACGCCACAAAAATCTGTTGTAACTACTCAGCAACCTTGACATATTTAGGAAGGATTAGAATAATCAATAATGCTAGATAAAAACAAGAAACTGAAATAAGTGTATATATATACTTTTGCTTTCTCTTTCATCTTGTTTCTTTATCAATTTTTTCTATTTTTTTACCTCCTAACTTTCATTCCTTACCCCACCCACAACCTCTGGTTTTCTTCAATTGTTTCCCGCTTAATACTGTTATATGGATTACCGTCATAGATGATTCTAGCTTAGAAGGGCCGAGGTTCGGACAGATACTACATTTTGAGCAAAAGGAGAAAAGCGTCGTACGTAAGATGCAAAATAGAAGAAAATTTGCTCCAAAAGGTGTCTAACTTGGTTGTTCGTTGATTGGTTATTTTCCTCCATTTTTTTTTTTTTTTGATTGATTAGAAAAGATTAATATTGAAATTCAAAATTTTTTTGTTCTGTTGATATTTGTTTTTGCTTCCCCCATAATTTTTCTTAACCATTTATTTTATCTTTCCTTTCCCTTTCCTTATTTTCGTTTCTCTGCCTCCTTCATTTATTCTCTTTCTAGGCCCTACTCTCCGCCGATTCCTTTCTTCTTGTAATTTTGACTGGTTGAAATCTAAATCTTCATAATCCCAACTTGATTTTCTAATTAGCGCATATTATGATAACAAATTATTCGCTAATTAAAAATAAGTAATATAAAACTTTTAATTATTCTTTTCCTCATGGACAGTGAAGCAAATTAAAGAATTATTTTCTAATTAAAAAAAAAGAAAACCAATATATTTTGTAGACTTTCATGAAATCATTGTCCGTCTTGGTTTGATTCACTGGATGATTATCTCAATTTGTCTTGTTTAGCCAACCAACCAGTAACCACTCTAACAATCATACCAAACTCATGATTGTCACTTATATTTACGAAATATCAGACAAGATCAAGTCGTATTAGTGAAGAACAAGCGTCAAAAGATTGTATTGCGCCAATCTTCTAAATTCAAAAATCCAGTTTGCCTTGAAAATCAGCATTCGTAATCCCAGGCTAACGACCATTGATACCAATGAATGAAGCAGACTGTCATCGTTGTTATATTTCTAAGACAATGCCGTTAAAATCGATACACAAAATCACGTATTTTATCGTCACAGCTACAGTTATCATGATTACAAATATTATTAATTGGATCACTGAAAATGATGGTTTTCTTGGTGAGTTAGTTTCATATTTTTCTTCAATGACAATGATCATTAGACGATCCTAGGAAAAAATCAGAATTTCGAATGCTGATTTTCAAATCAAGATGGTGTCCTCTATATTTAGAAGAATTGTAGTAGCATAATCTTCCTATGCTCATTTGTTTCCTCTGTTCTTGTGACGTACAAATGTATAATTATATATGTTGACACTTCGACGTGAAGTAATAGTTTACAAGCAGCTATAGTAGACTATTATTATTACTGAAGTGAGTTCGAACCTCACTGGGATCCCATAATTATTACATTGTGCTAAAACTAAACTACGATTAGTAAATATTTACCAGAGTGAATTCAATCCTCATTATGTAACCCACTGTAATGAAAGAATTTGATGCAGTATGAATGCCATAAAAATATATTCTTCGTCGGTTAGTGATCGTCGTCTTAGTGGTAGGACAGCCGAAGTGCTATTCGGATTTCTCTTTGTTTGACTTCTCGTTTTATTAAGAATAAGAAAACTATTTTTCCGGTCACCTGGAAAGGTTTCAGGACCAGAGTGAAATGTAACTCCTTTACATTCATTTTGCTGATTGTGACCATTGTTGCTAGTTGGTCGCTTTTTTAAATACGACGATGTGTATATCTATAAACCATGCAGCCTAAATATGTACGTGTAAAACTAACGTATTAACCACTCTGTTGAATATTACATCACACTTATGGCTATGTAACAGACTTAATAGATAATTAAAATATTAAGGACGCATTGCCATAGTGTAGTGATCAATAAGAAGACCACTAAAGTAGCGAGTTTTATCTTCACTTAGTGAAGCTTACTTCACTTAGTTTTATCTTCACTGAGTGAAGCTTACCTTTATTGCCGGGATGAAACTGTGAACACATTTCGTACATACATGCTCCATCTTCACAAAAGCCAGATCAGACTAAGAATGGAGTATTGCTGCCATATTTGGGCTGCAACTGCCCAGTCCTCACTTTTTTGCCTTGACAAAGTTCAAATGCATTTATGCGGCTTTATGGGCGATGAATTATTTTCAACTATACAGCCCTTTTCATACAGACGAAACGTCGCAAGCCTATCGCCATTTCCATAGCAAATGTTCAGACGAGCTAAATTCGTTAGTTTCACCAGCTCACATCTTTACAACTAGGACTCGCTGTACCACATACACAGGATCGAATCACTCTCATTCCCTTCGTATTCCAGTGGTAATAAAGAAGTTCCACTCAGATTCTACCTGAGAACTGTTACTTTGTGAAATAGAGTTCCGAGAGGATGCTTCTCTGATCGCTACAATCTTAACCTTTTCAAGTCTAGAGTCAACTGTTATCTATCCTCATAATCTGCACTTCCTCCTCTTACGTTCATACAACAACGTCACTGAGTAACACTCTACTTTGAGTGGCTCTTGGACCTTGTATTGGGTGAATATTTCATAAAATAAATTTTTCGTAGAGCTTATTCTTAATCGCAATATTGCAAATTCAAATCTGGTACCAAATTTCAGGCAACAGTTAAATTCATAGACGGCAGATTTCTATTATATTCATGACCATACGCATACATATAGATACATAACTTCTTCTATAACCACTACTGTAATAACATGGATTGACTCTCTACCGCACATATAGAGACTATAAGAAAATATATACTTATTAATAATAATTTACATACCGGCACCACTTATTCTTTTATGTGCCGTGTCCCTTCAAGACGTAGGCGATCATCTTATTCCTTGTAGCTCTTAATAAGTTTTATTTTTCTCCCAAATCTGTTCTACCACTCATTTACTCAAGCCCATCAAGTATGTTACACGCTGCGATCCTCTGTACCTCTTTCCCTCAATCCGTCCCGTGTGTATCAGACTTTCCAAGCCCTCCTTCCTCGTTATGTGCCTCATAAATTTCAGCAACTTCTTCCTGATGTTAATAAGTTTTCATCTTGTTTCCATTTTCTCCAAAACCTCGTCGTTGCTCATATGTTCGGTACATGGTAATATCAACATCTTTCTGTAGAACCACATTTCTGTTGCTTCAAGACTCTTCTTCATCTTTGAGGCGATTGTTCAGCATTCACTGCCATATAGTTGGACAGATATCACGTAACAGTACAGTACTCTTTTCTTTGTTTCTGATGAATTTTTCCTGTCTCTTAATACTCTGCTTAGCTTTTGGAATGCATATTTGACCAGCCCAGTACATCTTCGGATCTCAGTGTCGCACTTTCAGTCTTCTGTTAGAACACTTCCTAGATATTTAAATATTTATACTTGGTGGATTTTAGTATCTCCGATTTGTAATTTGCATTTTAGGATCATGTTTTTTGCTAATAAACATGCATTCTGTCTTCTTGTAGTTTATATTTAGTTGTTTCTTCTAGATTTCCTTCACTACCTTCTGTAGGAGCTTTTATATTTTCCTTTCCTTGTCATCTGCATATCTTATGTTGTTAAGATTGTAGCCACCAATAATGAATCCTGGTAGTACTTTTAATTCTCTCAGTGTAGGTTGAATAAATCCGGTGAGAAGACACTGTGACACTATTTAGCAATGGTAATTGGCTAACTAGTTAACCATATAAATTAAAACAGAAAATAGACATTCTTAAAGCGGAAAAAAGAGCTATAACGAAAGATAAACTGATCGACGTTAAAAGAGAGATTTTAATTTGTTTACAAAAAAAACCTGCGGAGAAAGCCGTGTGTGAGGTCCTGTCGAGTTGATTTATGTATCGCCGAGGGAGATAGAAAGAAAGGCAAATACGGAATTATCGGCCAAAACAAGTGCCGATAGAAGCAGGGAGAATCAATGTTAATTATCTTTCCAAGATATCGTTATTTTTTTTTCTTGGACACAGGCGAAGAGAAGCAATGTGGCAATTATAAAATTTTGACCTTGTCTCGATATAGGTGAGAGGATTGTTATCATTTACTTTGCCAAAAGATGCTAAGACGTCGAATGGCAATGTGACAATTGTAAAATTTTGGCAATCCCCAGAAAATAGTGGAGAATTGAGATTTGACGAGATAAAAGGAATTTAATTTCTTAACAAGTCGAGGATTCCATGATAAGGCTAACTTGACGTAAAGAACCAGATGGCAAACTTTGACAGTGATTAATGAGACGGTAAGAGTGCTGGATAAGTGACTTTTGAGTGGCCCAGGAAAAAGAGAACATGTGATAAAAAAATTTAATTGGCAAGGAGAATTTTGTAAACAAAAATTCTAGATTATAGTTTTAAGGAGGCCAGCTTAGCCACACCCGCACTGCCGAGAGATCATTGGTCGTATGGTAGCATGGTGATAGGCGAAGGTGAATGGATGAGAAAGACGAAGATGTTAACGCCCCCTGAAGGGATTGGTATGAGATATCAATGTGAGAGAGAAAGAGTCTACTAGGATAGATCTCCTCCGATCTTCCCTCACGAACGACGGAGAACCCCCCACCCCGAAATGGGAAGTGGTTAATTTTCCAAAAATGGGAAATAATCAATTTTACTGTCCTGACAACAAAGAGATTTCTTGTTAGAAATAGAGATTACCGAGAACCCCCAGGCCACGTCGGGCCCACACACCGGGTTTTGGTCGGTACCCATATAAACGATCGTCGATGGGTCGTTCAGTTAGTAGCAGTTGGAGTTGAGTATATTTCGAGCTGGAGACACAGTTGAGCTGGTTTTGAACCAGGGTCTTGCCTGACAGAAGCTGACCGAGAGATTCCATGGCCTCCCTTCGCCGATGCTACCAACAGCAAATTATATTGACGAACGAAGTTAAGCCAGCACTTAAAAACTAAATTAGTTGACTTAAGATATCAACTTGCTTGAAACATAGAAGTGTCACATTTCGTAGGAAACGGACGGGGAGAAAAACACGCTTCTGTATATAACAGAAGGATAAAGTTAAACTGTTATTTCTTAACATACTTGAACCTCTTGGGTTTTTCTTTCATTTATTTTTTTTCTTTGCGTTTGTGCAATGTCACCTTCAATTTGGACTCAGCTGACGGCGCCTGATTGATCTCGTCTACCTAAGATCAAAGTCACAACGTGGGTAGGTTAGACTTGAGATCGAAGCAGTTACTCCAGTAACCAGGCGTTGCAAGTGACCTTGGAACGATAGAGTTGGCATTGAACCGGTACAATTGGTAACGCCGTTAACATCGACGACCAGAACTCGACCCTGGTGCCACATATTGGTGCCGTAACCACTGGATTTGACACTGGACGGCTGAGTGTCACATATTGGTATCCTGACCAGGGGATTTCGCCGAGTAGCGACGACCACCGAACGACCGGGACACAGGCTTGTGGCAGCGACAAAGAATCAACCCAAAAACGCCGGTAGTCAACTGGGAGTTGACCACGGGCCGACTGGGAGTTGACCACGGGCCGACGGCTTGGTGTCACAACACATCTTTGTCTTACACCCCTTTTTTTATTTTTGTGTATCTGCTGAACTCATTTTCTATTCGTATGCAGGCAGTTTGCTGCCAGTATAGGTTCTTGATTATTCTAATATCATTCCCAAATATGTCAAGGTTGCTAGCAGCCCTAACAGATCTTTGTGGCGTACTTTATTGAATCGTACTTTGCGTAATCTATAAAACATGTCCTTCTGCATTTGTATTGCTCACACAGAAAAAAAAGCAAGAAATCTACTTTTTAAATAAATTTTTATCCATGTTAACAAATACATTTGTTTGTTAAATTCTTTTGTCAATATTGTGATGACACGTTTTCTTCGCTAATTTTTATCTGTTAAAACTATGTTTCAAATATAAATGATATATGCCCACAAATAGCACCTATGAATTTCGGTGCATACTTTGATGTACATATCGGAAGCCAATTTTATCTCAAATTTTAGTTGTCTATGTTCTAAATCAGTGCTACTCAAAGTGGTGGTCCTCGGATTCATGGCGGTACACAAACCATCAGCTACCGTTACGTGGCCAGTGTCCAGGCCATGCTAAGAAATCATTTGAAGCTTACTTTTTTATTACTTTTTATGTTTTGATAATGAATTATTTTTTGCAAAATAAATGGAAGATAAAAAAAAGTCAACATTTATTATATTCATTATATATATCGTTTCCGGTATAAATTAATATTACCACGAACGTGACAGGTACGTGACACATTGAGAAAAAAAATGCCACTCCGCCATATCAGATAGTTTGAGAAGCACTTTTCTAAGTCACGCGAAAAGTAAGTCTGCATGCCAAATTTCAAGGTAAAGCATACAACAAAAATATGATCGGCCACTTGAAATCCTGTCGTTTGTTTCTTTCTTTTAATTTTATGTCACTTCGGGACGCAGACGATCGTGGCTCCCTCCTAACCCCCCCTCTCTCTCTCTCTCTCTCTCTCTCTCTCTTAAACACAGGATGTCTTAAAAATAGAACATGCCTCGTTTCCGCTCACGGGGTTGAGGTGATCACCAGCAAACCTAATATTGCGTTGAACACAAAAAATGCACAGAGCAAGGAGAATGGGGACGTTTTTCAAGACAAAAGCGGATTCAACCAGGTACTATAAATGAATACCTAATAAAGTGACAGGTGAGTTTATGTATATATATATATTTACTTTTCCTTTAATCTGGTTTCTTCCTTACTTTCCCCTATTTTTTGTACCTCCTTCCTTTCATTGCTTTCCTTACTGACTTACTTTTTTTTCAATTTTTTCCCGCTTAATATTATTATATGGGTTATCGTCACAGTTGTTTGCAGCGGAGAAGGGCAGGAGATCAGACATTTTGAGCCAATGAAGAAAAGCGTAATAGTCGTACGTAACAAGCAGAATAATAAATTTGCTTCAAAAGATGTTTGACTTGGTTTTTGGCTGATGGGTTATATTTCATTTTTTTTTATTGGTTAGAAAAAGATTAATATTGGATTAATGAAGAACACCATAAATTTATTTAAGAACATACATACCTAATTCTATCAAAACAAGGAACTCTTCTCAAATATGAATCTTTCAACATCTTTAATATGACTTTACACACACATACGCACGAATAAGGACACCTCTACACACACAAAGAGAGAGAGAGACCTTTATTCACTCCTTGTGTATATTTTCTACTTCATTTACTAAGGCAAGACCAAATGTTAATCATATGTTATCATATCACGTTGAAACACCGGTTCTCGTAAGATCACCGAAGTTAAACCTGGTCAGTATCTAGATGTGTGACCGCTTTGGAATACCAAGTGCTGTAAGCTTGAATGTGCAGGTGGTGATATTGATAAGAGCTCGGAATTGAAAATCGGCTCTCCGATTTTCAATTCCAGTTGGGTTTGTTATATTCACTTACGCACAAATACCCTTGGAAAAGATATAAATCCACCTTTTCCCCCCAGTTATGGGTTAATTAATATTATCAGCAAAAAAAACCCCAAACTAACAATATTTTCTGGCTTTAAATAACTTTCAAATGCCGTAAAATACAAATTTAACAATCAAAATCAAAAGGTTAATTGTAAGACATTTTCTTCCTATCCCCTGCCTGAGAAAACTCCCACAAACGTCAGTATTACTCAACATGCTTTTTATTATGCTTATTCTATCACTCACACTTTGTAAAAATACCTGTATGTACTGTGAATAATGATTAGAAAAATTCTGTTGCGCTAGCCTTCAAAAAAGGAAAGAACCTATTTGTTTTGAATGTCAGTATTCAATATCCTGCTTTTTTAAATGGTTCAAATGCTGACTGCTGACGCCAGTGCAAAATAATCAACGAGGCCAGCTACATGTTCACTTATTATTATGAATTGGAGATTTGGGTTCGTGCATTTTCTTCAGCATATTTCCACAATACACAAAACAACTTTCAAATCATCTGTAAGGTTGAAACCATTTCATCAACGTCAACAACTGACATCGCTTTGATGATCAAAATATTATTTCTGTGATCTTAAATGATGAAAGCATTAGACCATAACATACCCCATCCTTCTTCCACACGATAAAAGTCAGAAAGTTATATTAAAAAAGCCAGATTGTATACTGGTGGCAGGATGTTGAGCATTCATCCAGCAATAAATAAAAATATACACGCTACTTCAAAACAAGTGAAAACTATTCAAATTATATCAGTAAATAGAAACAGAAATGTTAAAGAGAGAGAGAGAAAAGGAAATAGAGAGAGAAAGAAAGAAAGAAAAGAAAGAAAGAAAAGAAAGAAAGAATGGGGAATAAAATAAAAATATCATTGAATCATTTGAAATACTCTGCAACAAGACTAACAAAAGAACATATTAACTGACTGCGTTCCGACACACACCACGTGACATGACGGCGAAGGCGCAGAAGCAAGCAAAGTGTTGGCAGACTGTACCTAGCCAATCGGCTATGGAATATATTGGAACGCGTTCTGAAATGACAAGGTCTCATTTCCTGTCGGTAGAGTTGGTTTCGTATGCTTTTATGTTGTTTTCATTAGTCATTCACTCGTATAGTCAGCATCCACTCTAGCTTTTTACAAGCTATCTTTTCATTTCGATTCTTCTCTCTATCTTTTTATTTATTTATTATTTTTTTTGTTTTTTGTGTATTTTTCTGCTTTCTTTCATCGTTCATTATTTTGTTTTCTTTCTTTCAGCCAATGGATATTTGCACTTCGGCTTATGGTAACATGTGGTTTGGCAACCGAAGCAATAATCTACCATTAGGTTTGTTTTTTTTCTTTTGCAACACACACACACATACACACACACGCACACGCACACGCACACACACAGAGGAGAGAAAGAGATAGAGTGCGTAAAAATACATGTACCAGGATGTATCAATAAGTCTGGAACCTGATCTGAAATTCTTACTGCATAATGTTCGATCAATATGATTAACAGACATTGTATAATTAAGTTTATTAACCAAGAAGGAAATGGTCTCATAAAATTAATATTTGTTGCGTAAAATAGTACCTATTTTCGGTCATTTGACTACGAACTTATTGATACGCATATGGATATCAAAGACTCAACAGAAAATGCGCAAGGGCACACATACACGCATAAGGCAAGGGACCTTTTTTTTGTAGTTAAAAAGATTTTCTTGCAGATTATTACTACAGAGTACCGAGTTCAATCATAAATGTCATCTGATTCCGTTTTAAAGTTCTACTTCAATTTAATAATATTTTATTTGTGATCTAACTAATTCCATTGGTTAAAAAAGACCCCAAGACACTTCCTACGTACTGCGATCGACAAATTCTGTAAAGAAGTGGATCACAGAGCCTTGATATTTCTCTGAGAATGAAATTATGAATGTCCGCCAATGGATTTCACTTAACCCCGCTAGATGGTATTCTATTCTGGACTATAAAAAAGAAGGGACATAATATATATATATATATATATATATATATATATATATATATATATATATATATCTTATAATTTGTTTTATTCGCTACCAAATCCAAACGCAAAATCTTAGTCTAGTAGGAATGATAAAACATATTAGGTACAACATTACAAAACAAGACAACCACTATGTAAAATTTTAAAAGCTAAAACACATTTATTTACACAATTACGAATAAAGGTACAAATAAAAAGTTTGTATAAAAATTTCCTAAAATTTTTATGCTTTCTCTCACTCTCTTTCTTTCTCTCTCTCTCTCTCTCTCTCACACATACACACATACACACACACACTCTCACTCTCTCTCGCTATTAATCTCTTCATAATTTCATTCTCTTTAAAGTCTACAGAATGCCTTGATCGCAAGGTCATCCACGGTAAATTCGCGCCCGGGCTCTTACAACATTTCACCATTCCTGGCAGAATTTCTATTATCACAGTGTGGGATATCAAACTAACAAAAGTTATGGAACGAAGTAGAAAAAGAATCTAAATGAAATCGGCTAGATTAAAAAAAAATTAATTAAAAATTCCCAGAATCGCTTGTTTGTGCGCATGTATAGTGGCACCAACATAACAAATTTAGTCTGAAGTCCTAAAGAACGAAACGCGTCACAAGAAAACTTTTTCCACTTTGTCATACATTTTTCCCAATATATATATATATATATATATATATATATAGGCAGCAAATTTTCTTTTAAACATCTTTCGCAAGCGCTTTCGACCATTTCTTTGGCCATGTATTTTATTTTTGTGTTTCTTTGAATACTAGTAGGGGCATTTATTTTGAGACTTCGCGTGTTGAGCACGGCTGGAATTCGAGTGAGCTCCTTATAGATAAAAAAACAAAACACTTTCAACACTCTAATTATATAAATACATCTTAAACAGTCAAAGCATAAATATAATGCTGCGGTGCGTCCTGGCCCCTGCGCCACATGACAACGTCGCCCAGTCCTCGGTCACCTGTGTGTCCTTGATTAAATCCTGCGGTCAACCGTAAAGTTAGTCACTTCTATCCAAGCCTCTCTCTCTGTCCCACGTTCTCTTTGTTTTGATCACAAGGCAAGTGAGGATCGAATCGCCGCCAGGTATCACTAGATTGGTGTCGTTCAAGCGGGGCAATGTTATAAAACAAAAACAAAAAAAGAAAGTTTTATAAATCACCAAAGTTTATATAACTGAGGTTTATACAAGAATACTTTTTCGTATAAGAATCTACAAGCATGCAGGCTAACGACCATTCCCTCGTGGTCTAATTTCGTGATACTTTGTTCTTCGTTTCGAAATCGGAATGAGGTTTCAAACTTTAAGTCAGATATTTCTTTAAGCAGCAGAATACTGACGAAGCACTCGTCTCCCTCCCGCCCCACTCTCTCTGTCTCTCTCTTTCCCTCTGTCTCTCTCTGTCATTATATCGCGACTTTCAATTCTTCCACTTTCATCAGGCCACTCACTCAATTTATCTAATAGTCTGAAACAAGGCATGAGTCAGGAGTTCTTCATGACAGCAAATCACATGGCGAAATGGAGACGAGTCTCTGCCTCAATTGCTGCTCTCTCTGTCTTCCTTCTCTCGCTGTTTGGATCTCTGTGTGGTTATTTATGGAGTCCACCCTCCAAAAACCGGGGTGGGGTTGACTTGTGATGCCTTCGAATCTCCTGTCACACAATCAAATCTCTCCACGGGGGATGCTGGGTGGCTCTTATATGTCCAAATATGGGAAGCTCGGCCTGTGGGGGAGTGGCGGTAGCAACACGTCGATCCGCCATATTGTTTTCTTCCTTCTCTTGCTCGCACCTCGCAAGAGTACCTTTCAGTGGTTGTATTCAATTTCCTCCCATATCAGCTCTTCACGCTGCCGCCATCTAGGGGATAGGTGTTCCACCCAACGCAAAACAGATGTTATTTTTAATGTCAAAATAAAATTTTAATGTCACCATAAAATTATTATCTGCATTTCTTATTCCTAATTATCACGTTTGGTCCGTAACTTTTCATCGTTTTGCCACTTGACCGAAATTTTCCAGTCTAAGAAAATCCTCCACCTCTATCAACAAGTGACATAGAATCATTTCTTTACCCTTTTCCTCACCCACCTGTAGCCATAAAATTGTTATCTGTAACTAACTTGGTGGTCTCTGTCCAAAATCGCACTTCCCTACCCTCGTCTACTGGGCTTCACTTTAACCAGATGCCCAAGTGGATTTCAGCGCTATCTTCTAGCGAGGTCCTTATTCGCTATGTAAGAAACAACATAAAAGTATATTTTCTCTTGTTTTTGGCATGTTCTCCTACCTTTGTGTGTTCATTTTCGATTTAATTTAAGCATTTTTTCTTTCTTCAAATTTTCAACATTCTTACAGTGTCATATGACCCCCCCCCCTTGAAGATGTCTAAATAAGTGGCCGAAAGGGCTTGGGACAATAGACAATGTGGGCAATTGTTGTACTCCCTTACTCAAACCAAACGGGAAAATGTAAGAACGCTGAAAAAACTAAATAAAAAATTAAATTTTACTTATCTGTCTTATTTAACGATATATATATATATATATATATATATATATATATATATATATATATCCACGTATTGAATTGAATTCTTTTGAAAATGTTGAATTCATTTACTTTGAAAACAACTACCACTGCTACACATGACCGAAAATGTTTATGTAAACGTATACTTGTTTACAAAGGCACGCGTAATTACACACACGTGCGTCTGTTTATAAATACACAGGCAAATATTAACATAAACATGTTTGTACTTATATTTAAAATCGCGAACATAAATGCAGTTGTGACTATAAAATACTAGCAGTAGAGCCCGGCGTTGCCCGGGGATGTAACAGTAAGAGATAGATCAAGTATCAACCATCATAAAGACTGAAAAATAAAATTGACAAAGATTATTGTTTAAGGTTGACGGACACGCATGTCTTAATTAGGTTTTTTTTTGTTTTTTTTTTGTGTTTTTTTACAAATTGTCAAACCCAAACTCAAACAAAAACATTGTTTTCAATCGTTATGAGTCTACCGATTGAATAGAATTTTATTATAAACAATTGTCTTGTAAATGGAATTTTTAAAGCATTCTGAATGTAAAAATAAAGAAAAAAGTGTGCAAGACAATAAGAAACATTACCTGCCAAAAAAAAAAAGTGAAGTTTTGTTGAAATCGGTTGAAAAATGTAGGAAATCCGATCCCATATATAAACGAACGCACACACACACACAAACAACCTGGGTTTTGTAATAAATACTTACTCGATATGAGTTGTCCACCTTTCATTTTGGCGACAGAATTGTGTTTTATCGTGTTTTCAAATTGATTTTGTGCAAAAACAATTGTGTTTTTCCACTTTTGGGCGCTGTCAGAACCACCGCAAGAAAATTTTACGTAGTCCTGTGAAGTTTTGTTGAAATCAGTTGAAAAATGTAGGAAATCCGATCCAATATATAAACGTACAGACACACACACACACACACACACACACACACAATCTGCATTTTATAATAAGTAAGATATATCATTGCATAAACATATATAAAGTGCATGCCTGCAGAAAACTCCCAAATATATAAATACTAGTAGGTATTATAGATTTTGCAAGACTTTTTAATCATTTCATTCCAAGCAAGGCGATAATGCAACTAGGACGCAAGGGATTACTGGGAGAGAAAGAGAGTAATACGATAAGTGACGTGAAGTGAGGAGAAAAAAGCCATAAAAGAACAAAGTTAAGGAAGACAGAAGATGTCAATTGGCGCTGCATTTACATTTTTGAAGAACGTAAGGAGCAGGAAAGCAAAGAATCGAAAGGTAGTTTCACGGGCGAGAAATGCGAGAAAAGAAACTATTAGAATAGAATATACAGCTTAGGACTATTAGAATAGGATATGCAGTTGCATCTAGCTAGTTCAACATTAAAACGGTGAAACCTAGTTACTAATCTTGTCTTTCCTCTTCTATATGCCATGTCCCTTCAGGACGTAGGTAATCACGGCCCTCCACCTCTTCCTATCCCTTGTAACAATTAATATGTTTTGTCTTTTTGCTATTTCTCCCAAACCTTGTTCTAACATCCATTTACTTAAGACCATCAAGTATGTTACGCGCTACTTTCCTCTGTCCCTCTTTCCCTCACTCTGTCCTGAGTATCAGATATTCAAATCCCTCTTTCCTTATTACGTGTCCCAGAAATTTCAATTGCCACTTCCTGATGTTAAGTATAAGTTTCCTTTTTGTTTCCATTTTCTTTAAAATCCCGTCGTTGCTCGCGCGTTCAGTCCATGGTATCCTCAGCATATTTCTGTAGAAACACATTTCTGTTGCTTTAAGACTCTTCTTCATCTTTGAGGCGATTGTCCAGCATTCACTGCCATTATAGGTGGACAGATATCATGCAATATGTCAGTACTCTTTTCTTTGTTTCTGATGATTTTTTCCTGTCTCTTAATACTCTGCTTCGCATTTGGAATGCATTTTTGGCATCCCAATGTGTCTTCGGATCTCAGTGGCTCACTTTCCATCCTTTGTTACAATACTTCCCAAGTATTTAACTTTTTGTAATTGTTTAATTTTGGTATTCCCGATCTCTAATTTGCATTTTGGGCTCATCCTTTTGTGGTTACCATGCATTCTGTCTTCTTGTAATTTATATGTAGTCGTTTTTTCTCGATTTCTTTCGCTACCTTCTGTAAGAGCTTTTATACTTTCCTTTCTGTGTTTGCTATCAACAATGTCATCTGAATATCTTATGTCGTTAAGATTGTGGCCGCCAATAATGAATCCTAGTAGGATTTCTAATTCTCTCAGAATTTCCTCGTTGTAGGGGTTGAATAAATCCAGCATGAAGACACATCATTGTCTTACACGCCTTTCTATTTTTGTTTATTTGCTTAAATCATTTTCTATCCGTACGCGGGTGATTTGCTCTTCTTTCCTATGTCTTCTCTATCCATGCAATTTTATGTTTTTGCCAATGCTACAGCATTTTATATATATATATATATATATATATATATATATATATATATATATATATAATGTCATAATGATTATATGCTTATGAATTTAGTGTTAATTTAATTTGGGGGTCGGAATATTCCGATGCATTACCAACAAGTAGATATTCGGACTTACGAGGTCTCTCTGAAAAGTAACGGAACTGGTGTTACAAACAATTATTTCAATTCCAAACAACAAACTACATGCCCGATGCTCAGGGCGTTGTGCGCAGGTGCATTGTCGTAATGAAGCAGCCTCGATTTGTCCTGTCGCAAAACATGTAAAACAAAAAATTCAATGATTGCGGGAAGCTAAGATTACAGTTATATACTCCAAAGATATCATGTTAGATGATAACTGTTATGGTCCAGGTTAGGACCAAGGAAGAACAACACAAACACAAGAGTAGAAATAACGAAGGTATATTACATGAAATAATAATACAAGATGTGGAAGGTGTTAGTATGACTGTCAGTCTGGTTTGGAGTGAAATAGTATCGGCTCGACTCGATTCGATATTTACTTGCACCCCCCCATGAGGCAGAGAGTTCGACCGTCAAGCCGAAAAGCTCGGCTCGATTCGACTCTCTCTCTCTCTCTTGAGAGGCGTAGTACATAGTGTTTAGGAAGAGTTCATTTTGTAGTTATAGGTAAGGACCCATGACAATAACACAATCCGCTTATCGCACTTTCGCTCATAGCTGACACAGTACACCAAGTCCCGTTACTTTTCAGACACACCTCATATACTTAAAACTTATAGTTATTTCACTCTCTCAATTCTGACACGCACACACACATACACACACACGCACGATATATATATATATATATATATATATATATATATATATATATATATATATATATTTTTAAGACATATTTATGTTTATACATTCTTTTATAGATACAAATATTTAAGTAAATGTTCTGCTTATAATAAACAGCATTAAACAACATTTACCGTCCTGAATGTCCGGAGAGATTTTCATAGAAAATATTTGTCATAAAATGTCTTAAAATAATTGTCGGACTTTGTCCATTTCATAATATATATATATATATATATATATATATATATATATATATATATATATATATATATGAATGTCTGTATGAGTAATTATGTATGCTATTATCGGTAATGAGTAGGAGCACCAGACCATGAATGGTAACAATATTCAATGCACATATTTAATATTATTAAAATATATATATAGATTTTAGTGCTCCAATTTACCAACCGAAAATAATCCGCCTGCCTTAAACGACAGTACTCAAAATTTGGCCTTTAACTGGGTTCATATACCATCCACTGATGCCAGAAAGGAACATGCAACCACCAAAACAGACTGAGTGAGTTTGAATGAAGGAAGGATTGCCATGTCTTCGTAGTTATGAGAATCCTAAGTCCACTACTAATGGTTTAAGATGTCGGTATTCTGATCCAAATAAATTTTATACCTTGATCCTGTACCTCAGAGTAGACAATTTACCTTTATTCTTCAAAGATTTTCTGTATATAATTCCGAAATAGAGAAATACCTGAATTTTTTATAGACTTAGAAGAGGCATATTAATGTTTAAATTATCTTACTGTCTGTTCCTGTTGTCTGGTTAAGCCATCCAAAAATAATGTACGGTGTTTCTGCAGGCATCGTTTTACTCTGATTTCTTACTTTAGCATTTTTTTTCTTCTTTGTTTGAAATTGAAGACTCGACTAGGAAGGCGCCGCTCATAAAATGACAGAAAGCTTGTAAAAAGCCATAAGCAGTGTGGTGACAGCTTTTAGAATAGAAATGAATAAAAATACATCTTAGTGTAGAAGAACAGACTGCATTTAGAATTATTTTGATCAATGTGCGCTTGGAATAAAGTAATAGTTGCTGTAACATTTCCTTGTATATTGGTTTTATTAATATAATGATAGATCTTGCTTTAAATGTTTATTGATATTCGTATTTAGTACAGCACCATTGCTAATGAGATCCATTCACACGAGTTGTCTCACTGTTGCGGCGCCTAATTAAATATCTACATAACGTCAGTTATAGTATGATGGAGAGTAAGCTAGTCTCACAGATCATTTGCTCATGTACTGAATTTGATGCTAGATGGATGCCCCACTGTTGTGACCTTGTGCCAGACTAAAGTCAGAAAATATCCACTGAAAGCCTACTCTAGAGCTATTGTCAGGAAGCTCGCCAAGCAATATCATAAATTCAGTCATCATTGGGCGTTCCATTACTGTGGCTTGGGACAAGATTACATGGGTGCATGTTTGTGAAATAGTGGAAATGCATACACACATAGATAGATAGATAGATAGATAGATAGATAGATAGATAGATAAGTCCAAAACCTGTAGGCAGCCTGTTCGAACGAAAGCAGAATTCCAATGTTGATTTCCAAAACAGACAGACAGGCTCTATCCACTTTCAACTAATCTCATTTCGGACTTGCATCAAAGTAAACTACACTTAGTAATCATTGTTTTTTTATACTAATGCTCACTCAATACAGGACCCAAGAGCCACTCAAAGTAGAGAGTTACTGTGTGGTGTTCTATGAGCGTAAGAAAAGGTAAGAAGTGCAGTTAGTGAGGTTATATATGAGGTTACGAGGTTATAAATGAGATTACACACACACACACACACACACACACACATATATATATATATATATATGTGTGTGTGTGTGTGTGTGTGTGTGTGTAATCTCATTTATAACCTCGTAACCTCATATATACACACATATATATATATATATATATATGTGTGTGTGTGTGTGTGTGTGTGTGTGTGTGTGTGTAAGTGTGTGTGTGTGTTTAGATACAGTAGGTCCATAGTTGGGAATCTAGCCTTGCAAAAACAAGTTCGCTTGTGCAGTGTGTTTGAGTTTCACTGAATGCCCCACTTTCTACCTGTGCTCTAAAATTAATCCGGGAGCTAAAAGTAATAAGATATAAATAAATTATGGTGTTTTATTTCTTAATTTTAAAACTGCAAATGCTATTTTCACTACGTCATCAGAGTCCAAGAACTAAAAATAGTTAATTCGCAGAAAAATGCTACACATGCACGCACACACACTCAGGCAAATATAGATGCATATGTATGTACCTATTTTCTAAAATAATAACAGCATATATGAAATTGATATTTTTTTAAAGTTTTTAATACTATTAGGTTTCCGCACGATTCTTCATATATATATATATATATATATATATATATATATATATATATATATATAGTCATCCGCAGGCAAAATGTTTCGCTGTATCACAGCTCTTCACAATTCCTTCAAACTAGGACCGATTTGGCATCAGTCAGAGATTTTACCTCTTGGTTATCTACCGATAACCTAGAGGTAAAATTCTTTTCTGTTCTTCTTTTCTGTTCATAGACATGTTTTTTTTTTGTTTTTTTTTTTATATATATATATATGCATGTTTCCCCAATATATTTTGAAGAACAGTCTAGGCAATTTATTTTATATATGCCTGCTTCTGAACTATTATTGATATAGGTATTTTTAGATCTGATTATATCCATGATGGTTTGGGAAGTAGTTTTGACTATTTGAATGTTGTTTAGATGCGATATTTTGAATAAAGGATGCTATAGAATTGGTAGTTAATATTATGTATCTGTTTTTGCTTAATTTATTATGTGAAAATGTTTGGGTTTTTTTTTTTTTGTTGCGGTCGTATATTTTTTGTGCCTTTCTCTTTGTGTTGTGGATGAATTGATAAGGATATTAGAGGTTTTTTTAATTTGACACAATAATAAAATTTTAAACCAATTTAATAATATGAATCATAATACAAGTTCCAAAGAAAATATCGTTAATGATACTGACCTGTGTAATTGCAGGAATTCTGACCAATGCTCGTTGCCAAACAAATGTTCAGCTAAATCCCTTGTTTATCTTTGTACTATCTCTACAATAGAGAATCTCACGGTTGAAAAGTTCTATATGGGTAGTACTAAGAATTTTTTCATGACTAGGTGGTGTCCTTCACCAATAGTACTTACAGAAGTAATACATCACTTTCTAATATTTTTGGAGTTTAAAAGATGATAAGAAGACTCCTAAGGTGAAATGCAAAATTTTAAAAACGGCAAGG
The DNA here is from genome assembly GCA_903632075.3 of Acanthosepion pharaonis. Classification (NCBI taxonomy): domain Eukaryota; kingdom Metazoa; phylum Mollusca; class Cephalopoda; order Sepiida; family Sepiidae; genus Acanthosepion; species Acanthosepion pharaonis. Next base: position 263,511 of record CAHIKZ030000433.1, on the reverse strand, counting down.
ACATGCAGATCTTTATATGAACCCTGTTTTCTGTGTTTACATGAAAAACTGAAAATTATCAGATTCAATAAAAATTTCTTATTAAATTAAAGGAATGTATTAACTGTAAATTGTAAACATAGTTCACCTTTACCTTACAATTTAGTTAAACTTTGGAATTTGATTATGCTTTTCTTATATTTTAGTTGTACTGCATTGTACCATCAAAGGCTTATCTTTCTATTTGTAAGATTACTTTGGATTTAATATAATTTTGTATTAATCTCCTGGTAGTATTAGTAACATCTTGTACGGATGTATTAGTATTTGGTTGGTATTTTTGACATTTTGGCATTGATTGGTTATTGTTATTAACATCTTATATAAAGAATCTTTAGTCAACAGTTGCATATTAATTTACCAAGTAATTCTATACGTTTAAATTATTTACTGGTTTCTTAAAAAAGCCATTTATTTATCAACTATATTTTTTTATATAGGAAACTTGCAAAGTATATAACTTGTTTAACATTTTGTTAAACTTCACTCCATCTAATTTTTTCTTAGGAAATGACATTGTCTAGTGTGTAAAATATGTATCCATTAATATCCGCTCCTGTTTAACGTCTGTGCTGCCACTGTCTGCCAATCTACGCGTCATGACCCATTCATGGAAAACAATTTCTTAATTTTTGCTTCTTCGCTTAGTTTAAATTTCGTAGCTCATATTCGATTGGTTGATCTAAGTAAAGCCCACAAACCTTATAATCTCCTTTTTTTCTTTTTTTCGTAAAAGAGGTTGTTTTTGTTATATATATATATATATATATATATATATATATATATATATATATATATATATATATCAGGTGTATCAAAAAGAAGGACAAAATTTATATAAACATACGTCTGCAAATCCTTCGTTTTTTAGTCATTATGTTTAAACAAAGTTTACAATAGAGGGTGTTTTGTTGCCATGTAGACTAGGGTTACATTTATAATTTGTGTACATTTATGGCTAATCTGTTTTCAACGATTAACGTATGTAGTAGTGAGTTAACTAAGAAGGTTCCGTTAAACAATGGATGGATGTTTATATCGTGAGCAGGCAGATATCATTTTTATATACGGCCGCGCGAATCTTAATGGACGCGAGGCTGTATCACATTGCATTTCCAGACCGAAGGCAGCTAAGTCATGCAACTTTGCTGATGTTTATAGTCGTAATGCTGAGACAAGATCCGTGGCACCATAAATTAAGGATCGGGGAAGACCAAGATCCGCTCGTACGCCTGACCAAGAAGAACACATTGTCGAAGACGATTCAGGTATCTCGTTAAGTGGCCCTAGCATGTTGTACATCTCATAGCATTGAGCGTAATTCAAGAGCAGCTCCTGTATCCGTATATTTTGCAACGTGTGCAGGTTTTTTGATCTCTGATCACTCACCACGGGAGAACTTTTGCCGAAGGTTTATTGCATAAACTGCCGTCTCTTCAGTTTCGTTTACGGATAAAGCAACATTTGAAAGAGATGGAATAACAAATGTATACAGCCAGCATTTATGGGTGGAGCAGAATCCCAATTGTACAATACAGGCTAGACACCAACATCAGTTTACGATTAATGCGTGGGCTGGAATTGTAAATGACTATCTGGTAGGTCTATATGTTCTCCCAGCACGTCTTATAGGCGCTATGTACAGGAATTTTATTTCGAACACACATCCAGATCTGCTAGAGGATGTATCCCTGCTAATAGGAATACGCATGTGATTCATGCATGATGGGGCTCTAGCACAATTTAGTTACATTTTTTGCGATGCACTGGCTGACAACTACCATGAAAGATGGATAGGTAGGGGAGGAATGGTTCCATGGCCTGCACGTTCCCTCGATATCAATCCTTTGGATTTTTATCTCTGGGGCTAACTAAAATAATTGGTTTATGCAGCACACTTAATAATCCCCTAAGGATTATGATAGCTTAGTTAAAAAAGTCTGACCAAAAGCTACAAGAAAATTGACACTAATAATTTTAACCAGATAGATAGGATTAACTGTCAGTAAATCCATTACTGACAGACTACGTATAAGTGATCGGGTCAGTAAACTGCAAACTAAGGAAGCTTATATTTTGTTAAAAGACCATAAACTTCAGAACTAAGCCATCAACTAGGCTTATTAACCGTACTAGACCAGAAATCGGTAGAATCAGTAAAACCATCTTGGAAACAACCAACCACTCCATATAAAACACCCTTGGACTCTTACAGTGGATTAACACAGCTAATGTTATCAACTGGTTTACTAACATCCAAAATAAGGAAAACTGCACTTTTTTAGTTTTTACTGCACTTTTCTTTTTTTTTTACAGTTCGACATTATTGACTATTATCCCTCCATATCGAAGGATCTGTTCACTTTGGCCTTGGAATTCATTCGCGAATACTCCAATATTTCTGAAAGTGAAGTGGATATAATCATGAAATGCCGAAATTCTGTTCTGGTCTACAAGGAAGAACAATTGACCAAAAGTCTTGCAGCGATAATTTTGACATTTCATTGGGTTCTTTGGATTCTGCAGAAGCCTCTGACTTGGTTGGATTATTTCTTTGATACAATTTAAGTGCTTTTGAATGTCTAGATTCTGATAGTGTAGGATTGTATAGAGATGATGGCCTATTAATTGTTAAAAACTCTACTAAAATTAAGGTAGACCGAATTAGGAAAATGATACATAGGGAATTTAAGGATTTAGGTCTTAGGACTATAGTTACAACTAACGTTAAACAAGTAGATTTTCTGGACATCACCCTAGACCTTACTAGCAACACTTTCTAACCTTATGTGAACGTTAATTCCAACACAGTATATGTGCATCCCAATTCCAATCACCCCACTTCGGTTATCAAGCACATACCCTCCTCCATTGGATTTAGGATTAGTACTAACTCTTCTAACAAAGAGGTTTTTAATAAACATCGTAATTTTTACAATTCTGCCCTTAAAAATAGTGGATACAAGTGTACCACTATTCAATATAGAAATCCTGTTAATTATAACCATAATAAGAAAAGAAGATCTAGAATGATCATTTGGTTTACTCCCCCTTTCAATATAATAGTTAAAACTAAATTAGGGCGTATATTTCTAAACCTTATCAAGAAACATTTCCCCGACGCCAAAACTAATCGACTTAGTAAAATATTTAATCCTAATACCCTTAAATTAAGCTATAGTTGTGGGTATAACCTAGAGAAAATAATTAAGAGACATAACAACAGAGACTTTAACAAGTATAGGGACTCAAAAAATTTGACTACTCACCAGGTTGTAAGCAGTACTACTAAGTATAATGATACGAATAACAACTTGTGCAATTGGCGGAATCCAAATAATTGTCCATTACAGAATAATTGTTTGACTAGTTCTGTAGTTTATCTTAGTACAATCTCTACACTAGAAAACCCAAACATCAAAAAATTTTACATTGGTCGCACCATGAATTCATTCAAGGAACATTGGCTAGG